>BOPP01000001.1:28869335-28879641 GCA_017312745.1 Gryllus bimaculatus | reverse complement strand
CTTCTGTAGCTTCTTCACCAGCTCAAGCCGCCGCTGGCCCTGCACCTGGTGAAGCAACTGCTGCCTCTGCACCTGCTGACACCGCTCCTGTCTCTACGCCCACCGGCGCCGCTGCTGCCTCTGCACCCGCGGATGCCGCTATAGCTTCTTCGCCAGCAGAACTCGCTGCAGGCTCTACCTTCGCTGACGCCGCGTCTGTCTCTGCACCCGCCGACCCTGCTGCTACCTCTGCACCCGCTGACCCTGCTGCTGCTTCTGCACCTGCGGATGTGGTGGTTCCCTCTTCAGCAGCTGAAGCCTCTGTAGCTTCATCTGCACCAGCTAACGCCGCGGCTTCTTCTCCACCATCTGTCACCGCTGCTGTCTCTGCACCCGCTGACGCCGCCGCTGTCTCCGCACCTGCGGACGTGGTGGTAGCCTCTTCAGCCGCTGACATCTCTGTAGCAGCACCAGTGGATGCCTCTGCTGCCTCTGCCCCAGCGGATGTCGCTGCTGTCTCTGCATCAGCGGACGCCGCTGCCGTCTCATTAGCACCTGACGCCACTGTAGCTTCTTCTCCTGCAGCCTCCGCTTCTGCACCAACTCAAGCTGCTGCTTTTCCTGCACCTAATGACGTCGCTATCCCCTCTTCAGCAGCTGACTCTGCACCATCTAATGCCGCAGTTGCCTCTGCATCAGCCGACGATGCCTCTGCCTCTATACCTGTTGCCTCTGCACCATCCGAACCCGCTGTTGCCTCTGCTCCCGCTGACGCCGCTGCTGCCTCTGGACCTGCTAACGGAGCTGGTGCCTCGGCAGCCGCTGATGCCGCTATACCATCTTCACCAGCAGTCGGAGGCCCCTCTTCTTCAGCTATCGCGGGTGTTGCGTCTGCACCAGCTGATGCCTCTGCACAACTTGGCACATCTGCACCAGTTAGCGCGCCAGTTGCTTCTTCACCAGATAATGCCGCTGTTGCCTCTGCATCTGCAGACGCAACGGTTACTCTCGGACAATCCGACGGTCTATCCGTTTCTCCACCTGCCGTGTCTGTACCAGTCGGTACAGTAGTATTGTCTTCAGCTGATGTCTCTGCACCATCTGATGCCGCATTATCTGCATCAGTCAATGCTGTATCTTCACCTGGGCCAATCGGTTCTTCACCAACGTCTGCAGCTGCCATTTCCTCTGAAGTTATAGGTACTAAGTCGGTCGCCAACTCTGCAGCTCAAACCCCTGTTTCTGGTGAGCCTGTACAATCCCCTGCTGCTCCTACTACGGCAGGAGAGAATTCTGGAGGAATTTTTGCTAGTTTTGCCAATGTGTTGCCTGCTATTGCTTCATACATTCCATTTTCTCTACCCTCTTTCTCATCAGCCAATGAAGCCGCTTCTGTCGAACCAGCTCCCTCTCTGCCTTCTGCAGTGTTGTCGGTTCCTTCCCCCACCGCTTCTGAAGTCACCCTACCAATTGCGACAAATCCAGCTCCTGCACCAGCAGCCGGAGCTTCTCCCACTGTACGAAATGCCGTCAACGCCAAACTGTCTGCGGTGGCCGCTGTGAAGGCCCAAGCAGCCCAGGCTGCTCAAGCAGCGAGTTCACAAGGAATTGTTGCTGCCGACCAGGCGAGCTGGCAACAGTGGCAAGCTGGTCAGTCCTCCATTGCTCAGGCGGTACAGGGGGTAGTAGACGCACAGAACCAGGCATCGAACCAAGCATCATCAACTATCGTTGCTTCTCAACAGGCGCTGGAGCAACAACAGACCGCCGAACAGGCACAATCGGTTGTCGTCGAAGAAGTTGGAGCTGCGCCCGTTGGTGTTGGAACGCAGCAAACCGCCCAAGAAGCCCAAGTAGCGGGCCTACAGAGAGCCCAGATTGCCAGATTTGCCGGTCTGCAAAGAGCACAGGCAGCGCGAGAGCTAGCTTTGAAACAGGGATCGGTAGGAACACAAGTCATCCAAACTGCTCAAGAAGCGCAAGTTGCTGGAATTCAGAGAGCACAAGCAGCCCAAGCTGCTGGCATCCAGAGAGCACAAGCATCTCAAGCAGCTGGTATTCAGAGCGCACAAGCATCTCAAGCAGCTGGTATTCAGAGCGCACAAGTAGCTCAAGTTGCCGCCTCCCAGAGTTCACAGGTAATTCAGACTGAAGGCATTCAGATTGCACAAGGTGCTGAAGCCTCTGGAATTCAGAGAGCACAAGAAGCCCAAGCAGCTGGTATCCAGAGGGCACAAGTAGCTCAAGCAGCTGCAATTCAGAGAGCTCAACAAGCTCAAGGAGCTGGCGTCCAGTGGGCGCAACAATTCCAAGCAGCCGGCATCCAGAGAGCACAAGAAGCGAGAGCATCTGGACTCCAGAGGGCACAAGTAGCCCAAGCAGTTGGCATACAGAGAGCACAAGAAGCTCAAGCAGCTGGAATCCAGAGTGCTCAACAAGCTCAAGTTGCTGGCGTCCAGTGGCCACAACTATCCCAAATTGCCGGCATTCAGAGAGCACAAGAAGCGAGAGCATTTGGACTGCAAAGGGCACAAGAAGCACAGGCTGCCGGTATTCAGAGAGCACAAGAAGCTAGAGCAGCCGAACTCCAGAGAGCACAGCAAGCCCAAGCCTCTCAAGCTACAGGCATCCACAGAGCAATTGAAGCAAATGCTGCCGGTCTCCAGAGGGCACAAGAGACCCAAGATATTGGCCTCCAGAGGGCTCTAGAAGCTAAAGCAGCGGGTCTCCAGAGGGCACAAGAATCGCGCGAGTTAGCACTCAGAAAAGCACAAGAGGCCAGAGAACTCGCTCAAAGACAAGCTGAAGAACGCCGAGCACAGGCTCTGCGATGGGCGCAAATAGCGAAACAGAGAGCGGCGGAAGCCGCACAGCGAGCCGAAGAAGAAAGAGCACAAGCCCTGCTCGCGGCCCAGCAACGGCGGGAAGAAGGCCTCCGACGAGCCGAAGAGGCCCGGCGGATCGCTCTGCAAAGAGCGGCGCAGGCGAGACAACTAGCTCTTCAGAGGGCGCAAGCCGCACGCGCACTAGCGCTCAGGAGACAGCAAGAAGCCAAGGAACGCGCGGAAGAAGCGGCCAGGGAGGCGGAGGAGGAGCGCCAGGAGGCTCTGAGGGAGGCGGAGGAGGAGCGGGCGGAAGCCGCCCGAGAAGCCGAGGAGAGGCGAGCCAAAGCCGCCAGAAAAGCCGAAGAAGCCGCCCGGAAAGCCGAAGAACGACGGGCAGAAGCCGCGCGAAAAGCCGAAGAAGCCAGACTCAAAGCCGCCCGGAAGCTTCAGGAAGCGCGCGAAGAGGCCGCCAGGAAGGCACAGGAAGCCGCCAGAAAGGCAGATGAAGCTCGCCAAGAGGCCGCTAGGAAAGCCGAAGAGCGCCGAGCCGAAGCAGCCAGAAAGGCGCAAGAAGCCAGAGAGGAGGCCGCCAGGAGGGCGGAAGAACTGCGACAAGAAGCCGCCCGGAGAGCGGAGGAAGCGGCGAGGAAGATAGAAGAAGCCAAGGCAGAAGCCGCCAGAAAGGCGGACGAAGCCAGGCAGAAGGCGCAGAAGGCCGCGGAAGAAGCCAGAGCCCAGGCGGCGCAGCGCGCAGCCGAGGTCGCGCAGAGAGCTGCTGAGCAACGCGAGGAGGTAAGTCACGAAAAGCAGCATCATTGGTTGTTTTACCGAGCGGAGCAAGTGCGTTACTTACACTACAACGGGTTATGGTGCATTCATTATGATCTAGCGGTGTACTTACAAATCAATAATATTGAAATGTTTCGTCACAACACGAGGCACTACACGCACTCTCTTGACTTTGAATATTTAAAACTTTTTTCAATGCAATATGTACACGAACATGGATGACAAAATAACGTCAAAACGTATAATTCATAAAATCTCAGCAAACGTGGTAAGACATGTATTACGAATTACAATATATCTATATAGTATTTATGCAATACAATACGAGTTTATTATAATGATTATATATATGCGCTAACGTAATTTTTTATAATTTTCCGAATATAAAATTCCTGATATATTATAAATGATAAACTATTTTATAGCCAATCAAGTTCGTGTATATTCATATCATTCATATACACATATGCAGTTTCCACGACAAATGGCGTGCTAAAACAGTAAATATGATAGATCGCGTTCAGTTGGACAACACACTTTACATTGATCATATTCCTCAATGCACCATCTGTGCCCCAAAGTTGGTAAGTTTTTTTTTTCATTTTCCCCTTCCCAGTTACCCTGGAGAGGCGGGAATTTATTTACGTTGCGGATACATATTTTCCTGCAGCCGATGAAGCTTGTGCAGATCGCTAGGGTGGTATCTTAAATAAACTAACTAGAAACTAATTACATTTCCGCTCTGGGAATCGTAGGTGGCCGGCGCCGCCGCCGAAGCGCGCTTTCCTCGCGGCCAGCTGCTATCGCCGCCAACGCGCGGCGAGCGCCGCCGAGCGCGCGCCAGATGCGCTCCCCCCCCCCTCGCGGGGCCAAGATCTTCCGACGAGCGCGCGCGAGGTGCTGGAGCGCTGCGGCGCAGCGGTGACGGAGCGCCGCGCAGCGCGCCGCGCCGTGCCCGGCGCGCCCGCGCCGCCGACCTCGCCGACGACTCAGGGCGCCGGCGCGCGAGCCGCTCGATGGACACCGTCAGCGCCGAGGTGCCCGACCACGTGCTGGACGCCGCCAAGAACCGCCTCGCCCAACGAGCGAGCGCGCAAGGTGGGTGTGCCCGGCCGGCCCGCGACGGCTCAACGTAGCTCAGAGTCTACGTTGCCGCTGTCTCTGCAGATACTGCGATCGAGGCGGATTTTTGGTTCCGACGGTGCCTGATATTCAACACCACTATGCTAACAAAATATTGCTAATGCGACTAGGGGTTGAAACTATACGTGATAAAATACTGCTTCATCTCATAATTCGTCTTCTTTTGAACTTGCGTTTCGAATTAAGAATCTATTATTTTCAATTAAAACAAGTGAACAACCGACCCGGACAACCGAGATCGCTAAGGCAGTGGTGTGCCCTGGCGATCTAGGACGGAAGGATCGCATGTTCGATTTCCTTCTCGAGCATAAGTGTGTATTGTATGTGTAAGTTTGTGTCGTCCTTCCTTATCATAATCATCCCATACCCCAAGGACTAGCAACCCTGGGGGATACAAATTGAATTCAGCTTATGAATGCTTCCCCCCTCCCCCCAAAAAATGAGTCACCTACACTTGCCAGGGGAAAATGTAATTGAACCTCGGTAAGTCCAGGTGTACGTCCCCGTCATCCCAAGTTTCCAATTCACGACCACAAAAAATGTAGGGGTATAAATAAATAAAAGTGCCGTTTGTTCCTATTTACGTGACGTGGTTGCGCTCTCGTTGGCAGGCCTGCGCGAGCCCGACGGCGACGCCGAGGAGGACTTCGTGTGCCCGGGCGCCGGCCGCTTCCCGGTCGCGCGCAGCTGCACGCGCTACCACGTGTGCTTCAAGCTCTTCTGGGGCCACCGCCAGTTCGTGGGGCAGTGCCCCGAGGGGCTCGAGTTCAGCGCCCGACGCCGCTCCTGCGTGCCGGCCGCGCTCTCCGAGTGCGTCGCCCAGACGTCGGGTGAAGACGTCTCCATCGACGAGGAGTAGCACACACTCTTCCCCATGACGATCAACGGCTTGCTGGCGTTCTCTGGATGGTGATCTCTGATGCTGTGGCGTTGTTCAGTAGAATGAGAGAGTAGCCGCCAAAAGAATTGTCAAAACGTGTTGGAAATTATCTAAATTATACGTTGTTCTTGATGACATTGTTTTAATTTCCTTTGGGTAAATATTGCATTATTTCGTCCTGGCATGTTTTGACATGTTTCACTAGAACAAAAAGTAATGAAGTATATTGTCAAAATATGCTTAAAAGTTGTTTTTTTGGATAAATTGGATATGATTATTCTTCGGATAAATAATATTTATAGCTTGACAAATGTCTTCTGAGAAAAACTGTCGTTAATTATTTACGATGAGGATTCAAATAAAATCCTTACGATCACGCCTGGTGCACTGCTCTAATACTCTTATTTCGTGAGAAATAATCAAGTATCTTCTTTGAAGAAACCCTCAGAGTCTCGATCTGTTTTGTGCAGATTCAGTTCTATTCTACTGAAAATAATTTATTTATTAGTTAAATATGTACATCTATTTTCTCCAATGTGATGTTCGTGGAGATCATTTTGACTGAAATGTACAGTAGATATGCAAATAAAATGTAAAAAATATTTATTTATATTATTTATATTTTATACAAGAATAAATGCAATTATATGAAAAACTGTAATAATTACGATTTACAAGGACATCAGGTTTCTCTCCAAAAGCAAGTAACCCTTTATTCCTCACAATGAAATATTTTCAAATTAAATAAAAAGACAAAATGTATTCTATGAGTGAATCCGTTCTATCCGTGAATACGACAAAAATCTGCTTAAATTTGCAAGACATTGAGTTGAACTAGTAAAAGGGCAAATTGCTTTATAGATTTGCTACAATCGGTCTTTATCTCAATACAAATCATTTTTAAAAAAAACCACCCTTCTTGTAACCTGACCAAGTTTTGTCAAACTTATTTCATCTTCAAATAGCACTGTCTCACGTCATTCTTTAAATATTAGGTGGTTCAAATACGAACGAGACTGTTGAAAAAAAAGGAATATTAGAAAATCAAAAAAATTTTGCAGACTATCTTTCTATATAGCTTTCATCATAATTTACACATTTTGCCACCTTATTGGTAGTTTTATAATTCCGTTTTCAAAAAAAGTTTTGTTGATGTGTGACCTTATTTAATCGAACCATTTGCACATGAAGTATTCCACTTCTACATTAGGGGAAGATTTCCCGCCAACCAAGTCCTCCTTAAGTCTAAAAGATGGTGATCCGAAGGTGCCAAATATGGGCTATAGGGGGCAAGATTCCAACACTGTCTAGTGTAATTTCTTCAGTAATGGTTGATTAACAGCTGCAGTATTGCTTGCATTGTCATGAAGGAGGAGAACACTTGGTATTGAATTCCTGCGTCTTTTCGACTGATAGGCATATTTAACCGTTCTCAAGGGCTCGCAATAGTAAATTGCATTATCTGTTCGTTGCTCGTGCAGGAAATCAACGTAAACCACAGCTTTGCTATCCCAGAAGTCAGTCATTATACTGTACGTGCAGACAAACGAATCGTTGCTTTGACTGGTCGTTGTTTTGATCGTCGTTGCATACTGGATTTCTTCGTTTCAGGAGTGTGTGCACCCACGTTTCATCACGTGTGAGAATATGTCTTAAAAATGAGTCTCCTTCTGCCCCATAACGATCTACATCTTTTAAAACCTCAATCCTAGCAGTCTTCTGATTTGCATTCAAATGTTTCGGTATCCACCTCGTACGGTTTTTCCGATATTTTAAGTGCTTTCACACTTTATTGTTTGCACACTTCCATATGATAACAAACTTATTTTACACATATCACGAACAGTTTTTCGCCTGACATCACGATTACGTCTTCCACTTTCTGAATGTTGTCCAACATAAGGCTTGCCCATGAACGGTGAGCATGAGTGAAGTTAGAAAAGTTTTTGTGGCCGCCACTTAACAACGTGTACCGCTTGTAGACTTCAGACTTTGAAAGGGTCTCACCACTAAATTGACCACGCAATCGCTTCAAAATTTCTGGTTTCACACACTCATTCACAAAAAAAGTATAACAATGCGTTGCGTAACTGAAATGTGTACATCTTGTTTATTCATTGTCAAATTAACAATATGAACTCCCGGAAAGTGCAACTCTGATTGAGAATAAACACTACTATAAACTGTGGACATTCGTTACGTAACTGACAACAAAAAATATCATGATTACAAAAGTCTAGGTCATATGATCCACCCTCGTATTAGAAAATAGGAAATGCTGTTGAATAATGGTGCGAATTTTGCAAATAATTCAATGCTATATGCAATGCACATTAATCGAACTATTCTATGAAATATGTATATAAACCACATTTACCTTCACAAGGTTTTGTATGGCAATGTTTATTGATTTGTAGAGTTCATACGAGCGTAGTTGGATACAATCAATTCAATTTATGCTTCAAACCTATTTAATATCCTTGAAATAATCGTGTCAGAGAATAATATTTCCACTTACGACTACTTTTCGATTGGTTATATAGATCATACATAACATAGAGTTTGAATATATAATTGTATTTAAATTAATATTTATATCACATTATATAATTAAAAATGATAAATATTACAATTATCAGTAAAATACCTAATATTCATATATCTCATTAATTGATAAATATAAGTCAAAATATTTAAAAATCTATCATCGAAGATAAGATAGCATGCAACATTCTATGGAATACATTCGTGCTTTTCACTGATTGACATAAATATGTCAAAATATTTAAAAACCTAATTCCGGAGATAATATAACAAATATCATAGAGATACACACTAATTTACTTGTTGATTTATTAATCATGAAAATAACAAAACCTCGTAAGTATAAAATACAGTGGAGGTATTGCCTTCAAAATCCAGTATATCAAATGAACATGAAAATTACAATATATTACAAAATACGCTCATACCAAAATCTTACGTATTATATATATATATATATATATATATATATATACACACACACACGTTTGTTATATATGGTCTATACAACCAATCTATTGATAGGAAAATACCTTTATTTAACAGTAAATTATTATGTTTAACAAACTCCTTCATTTGATAAGAATTGTAATTCACTCAAAAACATTTACAAAAATACTGACGGTTTCAACTCTCGCAATGGAATACTACCGGAAGATACCGTAGAAAGTATATTATTAATTATATTACATATAATTTATTCATTGATTAATGAATTGCAAGGACAAATATTCGAAATTTATCAGTAGAAGAGTATTGTACGACCTTAAATTCAACCTTCACCCTGTCCAATACTTGTTAAGGAAGGAAGCACTGCGAGCTTCCGTTTTATAGAGCGTAAAAATGAGCCATATCACATTGCGGCCAAGTCGCATCCTTTTAAAATGCGCGCGTCGCTGAGACGCAAGGTACAACTATCAGGTAGAGGCCGATCTGATTGTCGTTCCACTATGTGGCACGCTGGCCGGTGCCACAAATATCTTTTTGCGAGCGGCACGTTGGCTGGGAAAGGCGAGCAGACTTAGGGAAGATTTGAAAAAGAACTCCGTTGAAGGACGTTCGACACGTTAGTTTCAATAGGAAGCCACGACCCCGAAGGTATACATTATAAAGCAAACTAATTCTAGATTACATAGGAAATTGTTCTCGCTCATTCAGAGACGTCATTACTACATAAATTGTACTTTTTTAATTAATAGGAAATTAGACGAGGAACGAAACTGTGTATTTTTATTAGCTGTTTGTTTCACATGGTCACACATATAATTTGAAGTTTCAAGTGTATTTTGTGAATATTTGTATTTTCTTTCGTGTGTGTGTGTGTGTGTGTGTGTGTGTGTGAGAGAGAGAGAGAGAGAGAGAGAGAGAGAGAGAGAGGAGATAGAGGTAGGAGAGAAGAGAGGAGAGATGAAGAGAGGAGAGAGAGAGAGATTTATTGTGTGTATGCATCTTTGGTATCATTCTTTATTTCTTATTTATTTTAGATTATAGGACCGATATGTTCTTAGGTCATTTTTCTGTGGGAATATATTTTGGTTTAAAAGCCCAGCTCTGATTAAAGGCGGGGGCATTGTCAGTTCACTTGTTCAAATAAAAATTTTTGTCTGATTACGAGGGTGGAGACAATATCCTCCTACGAAGGATTGAAATTAAAGTACTTTATCCTTTTACTTATGAGTCGCGTCCGACATTAAAATTTTCGCAAAATTTAATTTGTGAAAGAATAATTTTTTGTGTATGTATATGCAATAATTACTCTATTTTAAATACTCGTATTTAAAAACATATTTTTAGTGACAATCAATTCGAATTCATGTTCAATAAACTGATCACTTGAAGATATTAATTTATCTAAATATATATTATATATATAATATTATATATAATAAATATGATATATATATTATAATTCGTATATTTTGCGGTACATTTGGGTAGTCAATTGTTGATGCATGGAATTCTTTAGGACGTTTTCCCAAAGATCATTTACCTCGTATTCCCACACCTTGACAGGATGTTATGGATAAAACGTGCCGAAAATATGCTCGAATATTTTTCGTTTTTATTATTGCAGTCATTTTGTTGAAATTTAGAATTTTCAGATTTCATTATATTTCATCGACTTCCGTTCTTTCATTTTGGTCAC
>BOPP01000001.1:28841188-28869095 GCA_017312745.1 Gryllus bimaculatus | reverse complement strand
TTGCAAGGACAAATATTCGAAATTTGTCAGCAGAAGATTATTGTACGACCTTGATTCAACATTCACCCTGTCCATCCTACAGTTGTTAACAAAGAAAGCACTGCGAGCTCCCGTATAGAGCATAAAAATGAGCCACATCACATTAAGGCCGCGCCGCATTCTTTTAAAATGCGCGCGTCGCTGAGACGCAAAGTACAACAACTATCAGGTAAAGATCGATCTGATTGTCGTTCCACTACGAGGCACGCTGAGTAGTGGCACAAATATCTTTTTGCGAGCGGCACGTTGGCTGTGAAAAGTGAGCAAACTTCTGGAAGATCTGAAAAAGAACTCCGTTGAAGGACGTTCCACACGTTAGTCGCAATAGGAAGCCACGGCTCCGAAGGTATAAATTGTAAAGCAAACTAATTCTAGATTACTTAGGAAATTGTTCTCGCTCATTCAGAGACGTCATAACTACGTCAATTGTACTTTTTTAATTAATAGGAAACTAGACGAGGAATGAAACTGGGTATTTTTATTAGCTATTTGTTTCACAAGGTCACACATATAATTTGAAGTTTCAAGTGTATTTTGTGAATAATTGTATTTTCTTTCTTTTGTGTGTGTGTGAGGGATTATTGTGTGTATGCATATTTTGTACATTTTTTATTTGTTATTTATTTGAGATTATAGACCATGTTCTCAAGGAATTTCTGTGGGAATTATTTGTTGAAAAGCCAGAATGAAAAGAGTGCCCATGTCCCTGATTAAAAGTGCGCATATGTCCAGTATCCCTTGTTCAAAATTTTTGTCTGATCTAACCGAGGGGAGATCATAATTCTTCCTACGAAGAAATTGAAATTAAAGTACTAATCTCTTTACTTATGAGTCGCGTTCCTCATTCAAAATTTTCGCAACATGTTAAATTGTGAAAATAATAATATATTTGTGTACGTCTTATTCAAAATTTACTCTATTTCAAATACCTCGTATTAAAAACCCTTTTAGTAACAATAAATGGATTAAGTTCAACAAACTATAACTTGAAATATTAATTTATCTAAACAGATATTTAAATCATTATGTTGCGTACTATTTGTAGCAAATTGATGCAATGCATGCATTTCTTAGGACGTTTTCCCAAAGTTCATATTACCCGTATTCCACAACTTACAGGTATTGCTTAACTGAATAAAATGTGCCGGAAAATATTGCTCGAATTACTTCGTATTTATTAATTGCATCATCTGTTGAAACTAGAACTTCCATTCATTACTACTTCATCGACTTTTCGTTTTCTTTCATTTGTCAACCCGTTCCTGAAACTCCCATAAATTCCCTTTGTTGATTCCGGAGGTGGTGCAGTACCGGCGCTGCAATTGTTTTTGTTAGTTCCTTCGTTTGCCGGCAAAATCAAGAAGCTCTCTAACAAACTTCCACTGCATTCCTTTCTTCCCGGAGTTCCTGCCGTTGACGCAGTGTTGCCAGATCGAACGAAATTTTACGCAAGTCTAAAAATAAAAACTTGGAGAAAAGTTGGAAGAAATGGTTACCCACTATAATGCACAATAAAGCTTACACATACAAAACAAAACAATTTCATTTCATTTTTAACTAATAGATACAATTATTAATCTATTCACTTGAAAAGGTATACAAAATTACCCAAATTAACTGCCGGATGCCTTATTTACGTTCGAATGAATGTTATGGGATTTCAATAATAAATATTATGAAAGCTTTATCATGTGTAATTCGTTCCAGTTGGATCAGCTTATTCGCTGTGCTGTTTTCAAAAGAGATGTTACGTCTTGAATTCAATGCGCCTTATCTTCTTTATTTTGTAGGCCTCCTGATCTCGGCTCGTACAACGTAGTTACGTATCTTTTATGGTTGACATCAACAGCCGATGAGGTTTTCAAGTGTTTATGGGTCGCAAAAAGTTAAGCTGTGTGACGTTTTGGTAGAGTAGATAAAGTGAGGCGAAAACGTGGGTCAAGTACACATTTTAAATCCGTTGTAGTCGCATCAAAACCTAATGGTCAGTTTGAAAAAATAATAATGATTGTGAACCAACTTTGCTGGCGATATGAGATTGTGCACCTCTTTCAACGTTCATATAACAATTGCAAGCTTTTAAAAAAATCAAATTGTTCTACAAACTCTGTACAAAAGTTTATAGAAGACCAATTTTGGATGTCATGCTTTCTGATTGAGGCAAAGTTGGACAAAAGCAAAGTGACCTTTAGTACTTTCACTTGCGAACGAGAGAAAAGTTTTGGTAAATATAAAAAAGAACTGAACGATACACGCAGTAAAACTATTAAGAAATTCTTAACAATATTTTGGAGATGTGCACATTGAAAAGCTAAATTGTTGTATCACTATAATATTGTAGCTGAAATATTTTGTTTAAGAGCCTTCTCAATATTACACGAAGATTCTGAAATGAATAGAAAGATGTCCTTGATTTTATGGTAATTTGTGCAATTTTCAACTACGAAAATGAATATTTGCAGACAAATGAAACAATATTGATACAAATTTCCTAACACTAAAAATAAAGTTTAAATTCCTCGGAATACAAATGTACAACGGACCTTTTGATTAGAGTTTACCATTTAAATTAGATAATACTTTTGACAACGTAGAAGCTCGTTGCTGATAAACGAAAAAATCTAAATGTGCAGTTTACGGTTATTCCAGAGAACATATTAAATGAAGCTATAATAATAACTCGATCGCTTCGTACATGAATGTATGCACATCGTCAACTTTCGCGCAGTTTCGTGCACCTCGCTTGCTAGCCAATCAGATTTGCCCGGTGCCAAATGACTGTGCAGTTTGCTTATATGCCACCCGGCTCAGATGACGGCGCAACGCCCTCCAGCGACTGTGGTGGAGGGCACGAGAAATACTACGTGCATTGTTATCAGAAAAAGGTGACAAGAAAATCACATTCTTAAGAAAGCTCGTAAATCTTACGCGAGGAATACATTGTACAAGTAAAACGAAGTACGCTCATGATATACGAAGAGTAAGGTCCACCCATCATAAATTCTTCAAAAAACAAAACAAATCTAAATAACGCGATGTAAATAAAATCGAAAAATGCCTTTCCTTGAATATTGAATGTAAATTATCAAAATATTTCGTCAAATTTGGTCAAACAAACATCTCATCCAGTCGTCCTAACTCGTTTCTGAAAGCATTGCGGATGAATACACCCTGAAAAACGTCAATGTCGACATGAAATATTATAAGTAGTAGTGCCCAAAAGCACATACATTTTTGCATTTATTTCTAATTTGCGATTTTTGAAAGTCAAAATGTTCAACGCAAATGAGACCAGCGCAATTTTTAAGCGGCGTTCTCTCTTGAAAACATCGCCAATTTCCGCCGCACGAGTACAATATTCTCTTCTGAAAAAATACTAGAAAGTTAAAAGGGGTTAAATACGTTGAATATTTGGGACAAGCATACCAATGGATTTCTCTGGCCGATTTACTAAACAAACACTCATATCTACCATGAAAATTATGAGAGATATTTCTCGAGTCAATGAAAACCTGTAAGTATAATCATTAACTGAATGCTTGTCATAACGATTCTTCTGTCCGATAAACTTAGTTTCGTAATGTCCAAAGGTCATCGGTAAGATTGGAAGACGTCACATGAATACTGTTAGGTACGTGATTCGAAAGAATTTTGCATCACCTTCCTTCCCGTTACTTGCACTTTTTTGAACCTCTTCATCTCTACAGTTGTACATTTGTTAATCACCATTTCCACAGAAATGACGAATCTCTACACTAGAGTACTTATGCATTAACCACTCTCTCTGCATTAGGATTTACTGACGAAATACGGAAAGAAATAAAGAGAAATTGATTAAAAAAACATACTTCGCATGCTTAATTTGGAATGTATGAAAGGTAGAAAATCCTGCAAAAAATATTGCGTCTGACTTTCCTTCATCTCAGGAATATCCGTCCCGAATTTGGAAAATCTTACGACTACACAAAAATTTCATACCCTACCATTTATGACAAAGCTGATCAACCACGTCATCATCCCCGCAAATACATGATTTTATTCCATTTCAGAAAAAAATTGTGTTGTAAATATTGACTTTCTCATTCCAAACGCAAACAACTCACCGCAATAATTAACATTTCATAAATTGGCTATCCATGTAACCACGTTCAGGATCTATGTAATGTTAATAAAAAGTATTTCAATATTATGAAAAGGAGTTTGTGTTTGTGGAATATGTGGTGAGTTTGGAATGTCAATGAAGGTATTTAATGATAGAGCAAAGGTAATTTTATTGAATTGGATTTGAGGTTCATAAATACAATGTACATTAAACACAAAAGAGTCATGAATGGACTAGAGTGCAATTGGATATCAAAAGCGTATGCTGGAGGCCAAAAAAGACCTTAAAAATTTAAATATTGAATAATTTACATTATTAATATTGGATGTCGGATTCAAATTTCTCAAACAAACACATAAGAAAGGATGTTAATAATAATTGTCGCATGTTTGACGTACTCTACGTAATACGATATGACAAAAACATTGTGCTGAGTGACTTACTAACAGTTTTATTAATGTTCATAATTTAAGTAATTAAGTTGAATCAGTTACTTTTTTACTTAGTTCATTACGTTTACTGGATAGGAGATAAAATCTATTTCATTTAATACAGTTTAATATGTAATATTCCTTTCACGACGAAAGAAAAAAAATGAAATTCAAATATGAATATTTTCCACTACATTTTCACTACAATTCAATACATTCCAACTCCAGGATTTCAATGATGGTTAGAGGTTACCGAAACATTAACACCAACATTAGCACCCTGAATCATCTTAACGCTCTGTCACAGTCTTCAGAAAAGTAGAAATCTTAACAATATCCGTATTGAATGTGCAGGTGTGCCACACGCTGGGAGTGCCAACTGAAATGGTTCGTATTTGGCCCTAATAAAATTAATTACAATAACACCAAAATACTACTTGTGTATGGTTAATTTAATACAAATAAATAATTTTCCTACGTCTTGGAAATAATTCACAGTTTCAATACATTCGTTTAAAGATGTGAATTCGCGAAGCTGCCCTCATACGGGAAACTGGTTGCCTACCATCGATTTCGGAGACTGGAGACGTACGTTTGTTCTGCTCCTTCTCACACATAAATAAAACTTTCAAAATTAACAGTTGCCGCCGCAAGAACCGACGCAAGTTCGTTTCCTGAGAATCAAAATAATTACCTAGCCTTGTTGTCACTTCGTCTGGTTAATACACAACACATTTCATGAGAAGAACACATTGACACATATTAAACATTATATACGTGAATATTACCCTTGAAAGAAAATAATACCTACATTCATACATAACAGTACCCATAAAACTCATTGATACAAGAGCGCATTCTTTTTTCTTTTATTTTATGTCCATTTACGTCTAACACTTTAACATTTTCACCACTGTAAGACATTCTCGGCCTTCTCATATTAAGTCAAAATATATATTTTTAAAATGTCAACTTCCCAGGTCGTTTTTTGTTGTTGTTATTTTAAGGTCGCATCAACTACTAAGTCATTATCGACCACTATTGCTTGTAACGGTATGGTAACTATGAGGATGGTGATAGGGTCGTGAAAAGAACGAACACAATACAACCATGCCCGAGGCGGAACTCGAACCCGCGATCCTTTGGTCTGAGACCGCTACGGCACTACTGCCTTCGTGATCTCCGCCATCCGGACAGGCTTTCCTTGTTGATCACTGAGCTTCACCATAAAAAACAACACTCACGTCTCCGATTTTCGGGAATATCATTTACCATTTTGACACTCATCTCACGTCTGCACAGATACTTTACTCATCAATCAGTATCACCGTGAAATTACAAAGCAACATGGCTTCTTTCTCCGACCGGCCACGTAGCAAGTCTAACACCACTCTGACTTCACGTTTCTCTGTCTTGCTAAAGCTCCAGAAACAATTGCCGTCTCTTCCGTTTGTCATTTACTCTCTATGAATATAATTACAATTATATTAATCGAAGTTGTTCCTCTAAATTTCACTCACACTTGATCACGTTTCCTTTCATAATTAAATTACATATTTTCTGGCTGTTTTGCATATATTTTACTGTCTTTTTAGACCCGTTTTTCTTTTCACAGTCCCTCAGTTACGGCATAATAAGTAAATAAACATTGGTCTCTCTAATTCTGTCATTTGTTCTTGTAAATATGTCGCCTTTGGAGTCTATTAAAACACATTAAAATTTTTGTTTTGTACGAGACCTGGGTCATCACAATGATTAAATCAACTGGCGTAGAACAGGAGAAACGGGCTCGATTTTAGGTCCACGTGGGAAATATATGCACAAACGTAATCAGTTATTATCGATTACAATGTTCTTCATACATATGAAGTAGGGTACTACATTCCTGTGGTGGGATCGAAATATTAAGTTTATTTGCGACATATTCCTTATAATTTTATACTATAAGAATGTTATAATTTGCTTTGAAAATATTTATAGTATGACAGTGAAATTAACAAGAACAATTCGTTTATATTTCAATGCTTGCAATTAGTTCCTTAATTTCAAAATTACATTGACCTCTCCTGCCTCTTGAAACTACAGCACCTTTCAATAAACCGAACATTTTGAATCACAAGTTTTCTCTCTAATCTGTTATCAGACAGCGCTATCTTTAGCACTCTGCAATCTAAACTAAATAGACAGAAATAGTAGAAAGTGAAAAGCAGACTATCCATACGGCAAAACCAAAAGGAAAATGACCCAAAAAGGCTGCTCTGAGAAACTCCGCAGCATTCACGTCGCAAAGATAACCAAGTGGTCTGTTTTTTCATTCAGCTCTGGGAAGTAATTTCTACGAAGAAAACCAACCGTCTATTCGCTTCTCCACTGAGGAGAAACGAGGAAGCCAGCGGCAGGTCCCGGGCGCATGCATATCCGCCTCATAAGCTGCGGCAGCGCCCTTGATATATTGCGTGTCCCTGTTTCTGCCGGCCTTCGTCTCGGGCCCCGCACGCACCGCAGTAGCTCTCATTGGGCCGAAACTCCCGACTGCGGACCACAAGGAAATCCATAATATTTGTTTCTGAGTTTGGAATGAAAGGAACTATTACAGTGGTCTGCGGCAACACAAATGCTGTCGAACAAAATCACTAAAAATGGATTTCCATAGCGCAGCACGGCCTTTGCTCAAGAACAATTTCAAAAATGCTTTACAAAATGCTCTCTCACCATAATAAATTAAATATTTGAACAAAACTTATCGCAATAACACGGTACGTGTGTATGTAAAGAATAACCGTTCTTTACATACATACAATATTAAAAAATCATCATAATTCATAACGCAAAGGAAATTTTTAATGACGGACGAATTATTCTGTCAAAATTCTTGTTTTTGTGTGACGTCATATGTGCCGTAAACAATGATGCACTGAATAGGAAAATTCAGTCGGTACGTGCAGTAGAGAGTAGGCGGAATACTAGAAACAAATATTCGTATGTTTCAGTCAAAATCTAAATTGTTGCACTTTTTTGTATTTTTCCGAGTTTGAGGGTACCTAGAGACGGGTAAATAACCATATTCTTTTTCACACGGGCGGAGGCTACAGAGGTTTTTTTTTATTTCTACGCGTATTGGCAATTATTAATATAGATGACGGATCAGAATAGAAAATGATTTACTTGTGTATTTACTCTACCATCATATCGCAAATGTTCACCTCGTTATTATCAGCCGATGATACCTTCCCTCAATTTCAATTAATCCACTGCCTTATTACATCCTAAAGAACTTAGACCCTGGCCTACAATATTTCACTCCGTGACTCGTAAGCCAATTGCGGCCGAGAATTGTCACCTGCCGCTACTGTCCCATAATTCCGTGGCGCCTATTGAATCTACCTACAGTTAGGGAGTGGCATTGTGGCATTCACATGCCACTCGATCGGCCCATTACTGAGATTGCTTCCTCGCATACGCACGAAGGCACATTCATTCACAACGTCGGGCAGAAAGAGAACTGGGGAGCATTTTAGGTTATGAGGATGTTTCATGGTATTGGAGATAACCATTATGCCACAAACACTGAAATAACCGTCGCTCTGTCGGTAGCCTGAATTGAATTAAATTTATGCCTTATTTTACGTCGCTAGACTCAGACCAAAAGGTCTGCTGTTCCGTCTGAGCACGCAAATTTCTAAAACCCTAAGCGCCTTTTACCAACTAGCGGAGAAAGATGAGATTTCTTGGGCGTCGAAAAAGGCGAGTTTAATTTAGCTCAGAAGCTTATTTTACACTTGAGGGTCTTTTACAAGCAGTAAATGTACTAACACATGACAGCCGTTTGAGCCATCGGCGTGACACGTTTCATTCGAACTGTTTCTTCCGATGACAGGTGCAGCTCAAGTGAGTTGGTGTATGTCAGAGCTCTCAAGCTGATCTGCGGTTACGCTCAACAAATCCTCCAAGCTGATGGCTCCAGAGCTGAACACGAAGTTTCACAGCACGCGGTGAAAGAACTGTCGGAGATGCTTATGTGCCAACGAAACTAATGGGAGCTATCTGCTGGATGAGAACTGCTCAAACGTATAAATGACGTCGTGACTGCCCCTGGTGACCTGCTGGAATGGCCTGCGAGCCACTTCCTTTCATGAGCCTAGAGCCGATCGCCTCCCCTTCTACTTCCTTCCCACCGGGCTGACTTGTCAAGTAGCGGGCCACAGTGGTTGCCCCCACGGAGCGGGTATACTGGACCGTCGCGTGTCTACTGGACTTCAACGAGCAGGCACGCCTCGTGGGTGTCCCCTCAGACGCCTGGGTGTGATTCTCGCTTTCCCGACCAGATGTTGTTCCAGGTAACTACATCGAAACTTTCTGGTGGAGAACGTAAAATCTCGTTAGCAGCAGAAATCACCAGAGAAATTTAAGGGCGCTGGGCACCTACCAGGGTTCTTTCACATGTCGCAAGCATGACACGGCCACTGTAGTTTTTCCGTCTTTCAAAATTCCGCGTGTTTTAGCCGCGCACTGACATTCGTGTGTTTAGGCCCACTGTGTGCGAGGCTGCGTCTCGCGCCGCCTCCGCCGCCAGCGCTGCGCAGCGTAAAGAAGCGCACTTGACGACCGGGGCGCAGCTCGCGCACGCCACGCAAATAATCCGCGCGATTTGCATATTTTGTTTATTACGTTTGTTGGCGCCACCGCCGCGCCGCCGCCCCCCGCCCCCGACCAACACACTCCCGCCCCTCCCGGTCTCGCTACTTCTTGGATATTTTCGTTGCGCTGCTGCTGTTGTCAGAGGCGGAGGTGAAATGAGGTTTACGATGTCAATTGATTTCCTTTCGTGTGTTACGTTCTTCACAATTCCTTTCTAATATTAATTAAATATTATATATTAATATTATATATTAATATTAATTGTACTATATATTTATTACTTTTATTATGAATATCACGGTTGATTTTTCACGATGTTTCGGTCACAACCAACTGAATTAGAAGTTCCGTGAACGTTGATCATCTGGAGTGGGAGTCCATAAAAACAGAAAACTTCCAGCAATTAAAGTGAATATCTCTTTTTCATTAAATAAAACACCACCAGACCAAACCAAAGCAAACAAAGCCAAACCTATTGACCTAACAGAATTTCCTGTGTAGATTGTTTATTTTCCACGATTGAACCGAAGAAAAAAAATATTGTGTAGTAAAATTTCTGCACTTCTCCCGGTATATAACTGAGATCTGCAAATCGCTTACAAATCCTTTGTTTGGATGCTAACCAAGTAAAGTGATTTACCTTTCCATTTCACGAAGTATAAAATTTTCCATTTTATCTGAAAAAACGTACGAAATGTTTGCAACAGAGACGTCTAATTATCGTTTGTGTAGGAGTAAGTAAAAATCTGTATATCTATCTGCGGGTCGTTTGGTAATGTATGTATGTCGTATGTTAGACATGATTGAACCAGACATTCTACACAAAAATTAGAGAAAATTTCTATGATCCAAATTGTCTTGGACTAGGGTAACAAAATGCACATTTTTTATCTGGACACAACCTCATTTTCGAACGTTTGTAGGGGATGGGATTTTTTCTCAAGAAATGTCCCCATTTTTTAAAATTTTGCGCTACCGACAGCACGATATTTTGAAATTATTTACTTTTACTCCTGTTCACACTAATATGCCTCTGGGTGTCACCACTATCAGCAATATTTTCTCTTCTCTGTGCTCATCGACAGGTTCACTCATTCTGTCAGAACTTGTTCAGAATAGTTTTGATCTGATGGTTATTCTGTCAAGGAAGATTACACTAGCAATTTTTGTTTATTCATATGTTTGCTAAAGACATATTGTGATAGTATAAAATTCACAAAGAGGAAATGCAAGTTTAACGATGTCCTAGCCAGCATATATTCTGCATTCGAAATTGGAAGGAAGTAATCAAACTGGAAGCAAAGTTTTTATAGCTGGAACATCCGTCTCTATTTCAAATAATGGTCTTTTAGTGTTTGTGCCAGTTAGTAGTTGACCAGTGTTTGTACAAGAGAAAATAATAAGAATCCCTGCCTCTGAGGCTAGCTCAATTAGTGCTCCATTCAGTAATTATGAAACCAAATTGAACATAAAAGCCTCCGAAACGGTAAGGCGGCGGGCACGGTCATCTTTACAGAACAGTTAAAACATCTTATCGAGAAAGCAGTTACATGGTTAACGAACATGTTCAATTCTTGTCTCAAAGCAAATCAAATTCCAAAACCTTGAAAAAAAATTTAGTGATTTCCTAGTTAAAATCCGGTAAATCTGCGAATAACCCAAAACGTTACCGCCCGATATCGCTTCTACGTCATACGTACAAGCTGTTCGAAAATATTATGTTGACCAGACTACCCTCCATCGTAGAAGAGAAACTCATTCCAGAACAGGAGAGATTTAGACCGGGGCGATCCTGTACGGGACAGCTTCTTAACCTAACCCAACTCATAGAGAACGGCTTCCAAAAAGGTTCATAACGGGTGTGGCGTTCGTCGACCTGTCATCCGCCTACGACACCATCAATGTACGCGTTACTTGCCAAGTTATACCACCTAACTCGAGATTTTATCTTTGTCCGTATTACAGATGCCCTCCTGAGTAACAAGCGCTTTATGAATAGCAGGTGGCGCAATCTTAAAAAAGGCCTGTCCCAGGGCAGTGTCTTGGCCCTCACACTCTTCAACATATTTACCAATGACCAGTCCATCAGCCGAACTGCCGTTCCTTTATTTACGCCGACGACCTCTCGCTGTCATCTCAGTCAGACAATTTTGCAATGGTAGAAAAAAAACCTCATTGAAGCTTTAAATCAGCTTTCTTGCTATTATAAAGAAAACGATCTCAAGAGCCGAATGCGGCTAAACCTGAATAATGCGCGTCCCACCTTCGTAACAAGCAAGCTTCAAGGAAACTCCAAGTACGGTGGTGTGACAAACTCCTCGCACACAACCCCGAGCCCCGATACCTTGGAGTCGTTCTCGACAGGAGCCTTACATACTAACTCCAAAATGAGAGCTGAAACTCGCAACAACATCCTCAGAAGATTCTCTGGATCTAACCGGGGAGCGGACCCCAAAGTCCCCCACCTATCCGCTCTTGCCCTCTGCTACTCTGCAGGTGAATACGCTTGCCCAGTTTGGCATAAATACGCTCACGCCAAGAAGGTTGACACCGCCTTGTATCAATCCTGCCGCCATGTGATCGGCTGTCTCAGGCCCAAACCCATTCCACAACTCTCTGTTCTTTCGTCCACCGCCTCTCCAAAAATGCGCTGGGAGATTTCCTGCAGAACGGAAAGAAGTCGGCAGGTGAATGACAAACGCCAACCTGTGCATGGTCAATCTCCCGCCCACCGAAAGCTCCGTTTCCGCAAAAGTATCCTTCACACCAGTGCCCCTCTCCATAAACCAGCCGAGAAGGAAAGCCTTGACCTGCGGACGGACGAATGCAGCCTATCAGGTCACCTCATAAAATCCTCAGAGTCCCTGCATCGGGGTTCCGAGCAACCGAGACCATATGGAGATCTCTAAACAGACTGCGTACGCATGTTGGCAGATGTAAATACAACATGCAAAAATGGGAATTCTTGGCCCAGAATGACTCAGTGATGTGCTCCTGCGGTGCTGAAGAGACGATGGAACATCTACTTCCCTGCCCGGCCTGCCCTAATGGTGTATCCAGAGATGACCTGGCCCTAGGAAACCAGAGAGGACCTTGACTCTCTCTACCTACCTGAAAAACAGAATTTAGCTGTCGACGACTCGAAAGAAGTGTTTGTACGTATCAATACTTTATTATACCTAAGAATCTGTTCAAAAACTTCCATAAATGTACAATGTAACATGTATAGACTGACAATGTGTCGCATATTACATTATTAAAATATTAAGTACTGCCCTCTATTTCGAGCAAATGTCCTTTTGTAAGCCCGTGTCATCCTTTCCATCGACGAGAATCTGGTTACCCTATCTTCGACTGCAGCCTCCGACACCAACCTGGTGGCTGACACTGCCGCGCCAATGCCTTCTATCCCCATTTCCCCTCCCCCCCGTCGCCGTCCCGCCCCCTCCCCCCGCGCCCGCAACGCCACATTTCGAGACGCCGACGGCGCGCCGTTTATCGTGCCTCACGCGGGCGAGCGGGCCGCGGCATGGCCGCGCGGGGACGAGGCGGGGCGGGGCGTGGAATAGGGATGCATGGCGTGACAAAGCGAGCAGGTTGGGGTAAGGAGGGGAGGGATGGTAATGGCAGGAGAGAGGGGCGGGCGAGCGAGGAGGCTGGAGCCCGGACGTGTGAGCGTGTATGGCGGCGGGAGGCGGGAGTGGAGGGTGAACGAGAGGGGGGGGAGCGAGTGGGGAGGGGTGAGGGAGGGGGGGGGTGGGAGGTGGGTAGGAGGGAGTGGATGGAGGGCGGACGAGGCGTGCCGAGGCGGAGACGGGACATGTGACCGTGTTGCGGGAGGAGATTGTAAGTGGGAAGGGACGGGATGAGGGGTGGCGGGGAGAGTTGACGGACGGGCGGCGGGGGGCGAGGCGAGGCGGAGCGAGCGGGCAGCGGGGCCGGACGTGTGCAGACGGGCGTGCGGCGTGAGCAGGGAAGTGGAGGGCGGGGGTAGGGGCGAAGCAGGGTGGTTCGTGGCGGCGAGGGGCGGGGTGGTTGCGCAGGACGCGTCGTCCCCGCGGAGGGATATTTTCCATCGCTCTGCGTCATGGCGCCGCGTAACGAATGGCTTTATGCAGATGCAGCCAGATGAAACGAAAACACGCGCACGCCCCCGCACTCAGTGTGACCGCCACCGCCGCCACCGCCACAACCGCCGCCGCCGCTTGACGATTGACGGTTGTGCTTGGCGCTCCCAATCACGGGAGCTCACAAATTAATTTTTTGTTTGCTCAACATTCATGCTCGTATTAAGAAGTTTATAACTAGACTCCGGAAGTTTGGCGAAATATGTTTTGATTATTGTCCCGATTTTATGACTTTAACAATAGGAATCACTTAATGGTGCTTCTAGAGTTGTTTTAATATATTTTCATTTTGTCTTTTTTACCTTTTTTAGCTTCAGATGCCTTTTTTTAAATTTCGCCTTGGTGTTTCTTCTATAAGAAAGTTTGAATGAAGAGGGTGAAAACAAACATCTTTGTCTTACTCCTTTTCTGATTTTTGCTTTGGTCTCCCGGTTATTCTTGCTTGTTAGTATTACTTTTTTTTATCGAAGTGCAGAATAATTCTTTAGCCCTTCCAATCTAGATAAACGCCTTTCATGATCTGAGATGTGTTTTTCAGGGAACCTTGTCGAATGTTTCCTCCAAGTCTGAAAATGCTACATATGGACTAGCGTTTCAGTTCATATTAATTCTTCTAAGATACTCCTGATTTCAGAAATAGCTTCTCTCGAACATCTTCCTGATCTACATCCGAATTCATCCAAATGCAAATTTTATTCAATTTTATCTTTTATTAGTTTTTTATTATTGTAACGAAAAAGTTTAGCATCGTGAAAATTACAGTAATTGTTATATATATTTTCGCATAAAGGTGTGTTTCTTTTTTACTTTCCCGTCCTTACTAAAGTAAGAAGAGAGAGTATTGAGATCGTGCGCCGGAAACGGCGAATTTTCGACATAAAAACTCTTATTGCGAGGCCCTAGAAACGAAAAAGTGGATAAACCCAGTTGCTAAATATAGAAATAAAATCCTGTAACACGTCCATGATTTGTGCGTTCTTGATACAGAAAAACAGATTGACGGTAAAACGTCTGTCAGTATGTCTGTCCATCCGACCGTCCGCTTGTGCACGACGTTGGCTCATAAACCGTTCAGCCGATTTCCCCAAAATGATATTCTCCAATTGTCCTAGCATGTCACGGCCTCGGAAATTTGAAACCGATATTTTAATTTTGAGGGGTACTTTACATGAAATCTTTTTTTAAAAAAATGACACCAAATGTATTGATTAAACTTTCTCCCCGGATAGGATAATGGATTCTTAAAGAGAATGGTGTAACTCTTATTTTCTCTCATTGTCATTAAAATACCTGATTTTTTGAAAATTCCAAAAATTGAGTTTTCCTACCTCTATAATATTGAAGGTAGAATCTTATATGAATGTACCTTCTATTTCTTGAATCATATATGTTCGAAGGCAAAGCAGTGGTGAAATTATAAAATTTCTGAAACTTTTCAGATATTTTATTTAAACTTCGTGTGCACTCAAATTAGAGAAATTATAAAGCCGATGCAAAATTTGGTTTAATTATCTGTGACCAATTTTAAGTTATACTTTTTTATTGCAAATTTCTTGTAACGTACCTGTGTATATTAAACATTCTCTTCATAACATAAAACTAAAAATTTTTATCTAAAAGTTTTTTTACAAATTTCATAAACTAAGATGAAGATAAACACGAGAAGGTTTCAATATACCTTTTTACTTTTGGGGAAAAACACATACTAATGTCAATAAGTATAATTCGCTAAGAAATAATGTCATATTAGAAACATTATACATAAAACATTGTTAAAAAAATTGACTTAAAAGGACTCTTGAGGTCTTAAAGGGTATCATTTTGCATAACTTTTGAAATTTTCAACAAATTTAGATGAAATATGATTCACATAGAACAATTTATTACTATAAAAATGCTTAAACTCATGAACTTGAGAAAAATAATTAAAGAATTTAATATTTGGAATATAAAACTTTAAACATAAATTATTCTCTAAAATAGTCCAGAACCATATGTTACACTTCCTGATTATTTCTAATTTCATTCCTGCAATGATTTTGTAATTTTTAATTTTTTTTAATAATTTTGCTGCCTTGCTGTAGAGTTAGCTACTTACCATCTGCGTATGATACACTATTACATAAACAACTTGAAATCTGAATACGGATGAAAATAAGCATTTTTGGGAAGTATTCATAAAAAATATTCGCCAAACTTGTATGCCAAACGAATTGGACATCGTTGTGACAACGTTGCGCTGGCAAAAGTTCGTTGCTCGTTTCTGTATAGTTTGCTGCGAATACTGTTACAGTCAAATTTATTACTGTTTGATTCATTTTTCAAAAGTATGAAATTATTGCTGCTCCTGGCTTTCGAAATAAATGCAGATATGCATCACAGGTGCTTCGATTATATTGGTTAAATGGGTCGTTTTCACGTAATAGCTGAGATGTTAGAAGCGCAGAAATGACAATATTTCAGTATTTCGTAGCAGTTTCCAATAATTGCGAGAAAGTATGTGCTGTTGTAGTAGCACTAGTTTGTGTATGGTAATTATTTTGATTTCTGCAAACTATTTTGGAATTTGACTGTTCTTGTAACTCTTGCACATTAATTTGAACATGATCTTCCAGGAACATAAGGTGTTTCCACAAAATTTGATTAGCACTCACTTTGTATCATACAAAAGTCTGCCAGCCATGTAGATTATCGATATAAAATGATTCAATATCGAGTTTAATTTAACGAAATTGCTGTGTGCGTTAAAAACGTAACAGTCATAATATGAACATTTTCAGAATTTAAATCAGTCATTGGTACCAGACCGTTTTAGTGAGAGTACAGGATTTTTGAAGGTTGGTACTGGGATATTCATTTAATCTGGGAACGCGGGGCAGTTTTGGTATCCGCCTTCTCTCCCTGGCCTTCGGGCAGGCGAAACAGCGTCACGCGTTTGTTTTGCAAAAAAGGTCAGATAACGGCTTTCAAAAATACTGCCACGCCTGACGCTCCAGAGGGATTGTGTGCACACGTCACGTCCCGCAGAAGTCGACGCGATTCAATGAACCCAGGGAGTTGGAGCGAGCAATGAAGGTGTGGGATTTTGATTGGACTGCGTTCACGATGTATAACAGTGGCAGTTGCCCTGCATTTGACAGGCTTTTCTTTCATCTCACTCACTTTTTTATGTCTACTGTGCTTTCAGATTGCATACCAGAGGGGGAAAACGCAGCTTTAATTTTCAATTTTCTCAGGAGTAGTGGATTATTGACAATCATTCGTTAAAATTGTATTTTGTAATGAAGCCATAAAACTCCAATTGTCTTCGTTACCCATCGACTCATTTGTTTTTTCTCAATTGTTGGGCAACATCGAAAGAAGCAGAGATCTTAACCACCATCACAGGTAAATTAAGTTATACCCGTTCTTATAGTTCAATTGCTTTAAAAAATTAAAAATAAAACATTTTTAATTTTTAAACTTTTAAACAAAAAACTTTCTTAAAGAAGTCATATAAGAAAAAAATATTATAATAAAATGTAGGCTCTGTGACAAAAAAGTTTAATTCATTTTTCAGAAAATACAAAGTATACGTTTTCTAAATAGCATTTAAAATCTAGCAGAAGAGAGGGCAGCGAGACTACGTACAACGTAGCTTCAACACGAGTGCCAACTGTCGAAATGAACTACTCGTACCTGGAGACACGGGAATAACTTTAATGATATTGATAATACCCCTATGACAGGAAATGAATTTTCAATTAAGGTGATTACAGCAATATACGTGGTATATTTAACATGCTTTTTATAGTATTAATCGAAAGATGAGACATTATTCCATTCAGTTAATGCCTTAATTGAGATGAGAGACTCAGGTCATTGGGGGCATTTTTCCATCTGTCCACGCAAAGTTTGCTTCGCTCCTTTCACCATCTGGCAAAGAAAGATGGTATCATCTTGGGCGACGAAACATGCGATATAAATTTAGCAAAGAGGTATCTTTTACGTTTGACGAACCATCACATGCAGTAAATCTACTACGTCACTACTTCCCCTCCAAAGTATCTTCTCGCCCTTAAAAATTCACGGCTTCGATCGCGTTTGAACTTGTGAACTTAGGTATAACAGTCTGTTACGCTAACCGTCGTATCATCAAAGCCACTATTTTAATCAAAATATGATCTTTCTTCTAGGTTTTGGTAGAGTTTCAATCGACTTCACAATCACATTTTTTGAGAAACAAGACCATTAAGATTGTTATTTTAAGACGTTTATGATTTGGTAGTCCCGACCAGACATTTTAAATTGCGAGAAACTAGAAACTGGAAATGTTTGAAAAACTACTTGTATTGCTTAGGTAGTTAGAAGAGTTAATGTGCCTAAGTCAACCTCAAGGCAGATGTTTGCTCGCTTTCCATGGCGTGCGCAAAGTTTAGTGGAAATGCAGGGCCTTATGGGCTTTCCCGGTAAAGAAACACCCCGCTCTTCGTTGTAATATTTCAAACGGTTTTAAAACCTCATTAACATATTTTTCATAACAATTACATTATTATAATTATACCTCAAACACACAACATACAACAAATCTTGGTGAATATCTAGAACTTAATACTAATTTGTTTCGGATGGGACACATTCGGCTAATGAATCAGCCACAGCCACTGTGCCATGTGCTTCGGTTGCCGTATCATACTGTGCTCAGAAAGTAGCGTTCCGGTTGTTTATCTGTGCATGATGGCCTGTTTCATTATTTTTTTGAGATTTATTGCTTTAGTCTTGAAGTTAAATGTAATTTCGTAAACTTTTAATTTTAATTTATAGGTGATAATTATATTACAAATTTTCACAAATTAATTTCTTTCTTCTTCGCAAAATTAATTTATATTGTGTGATCCACCATCCGTATAGCGCCAGTGAAGTAAAGTGCTCCAAAGTGGGGGTAAACAAATGATTATTCAGGTTTATATTTAAAAGCGAGGAATCGAGGAAAACCAGAGCAATGTATTGTGGGCAAAACGTCGACAACAGTCGATGTAAATTCGACGTAAATGCAATAGAGTGTCCGGGGAGAAAACGTCTAAAATAAGGTCATAGGACGATTTTAAGCATATTTAGTCTAATACACTACTGGAATATTCCAAATGGTTGAGTCGCAATAAGCACTCAAAAGTTGGATTGAGAAAATGCTTTCTAGGCAAACCTTTGCATTGTAGAAGCATAGAAATACACCAGAAACATGTGAGTTGTTTATTATTTACGAAAGAAATGAACATATTTGTTCAGATAGAAAAATTAACCCAGAAATAAAAATCCACCCAATTCACACATTTCGCCTGTTTTCTTTATTTCTGGTTAATTTTTATTTTTGAACAAATATATTCATTTATTTTGTATGTAATAAACAATTTACATGTTTTTGGATTGTTTCTAAGCTTCTGCAATGCAAATTTATGCCCAGAAATCATTTTTTAAACCAATTTTTAAATACTTACATTGGCTTGGCCATTTAGAAGATCCAAGAAGTTTATTAGACAAAATAAGCTTACAATTGTCTTGGAAACTTATTTTCGAAGTTTGGAAATTTTCTCCATGGACACCCTGTTTATCCCTGTTTATTATTTTATAATTCTAGTGATAATAAATATAATCAAGACCATCATCACCAACTCTACGAATTTCCACCATCAAGAGCACCATCACTCAACGAGTTTCACTCATGTTGCAAGCAAACTTCGGTTTCTAACTGCTGTATCGAATCTTGCACAGAAAACTAAGAAGTATTTCACAGTTCTATATATGGAAGAAGATGAGAAATCCAAACCCCGTTTTCTTCCATATGGCATTACGATAATAAGCCTATTGTCCTAATTTTTGGAAAAGAGAGTAACAAAATACAAAAGTTTATGGTATCCATAGTTAAATGACGTTAACCGTCTGTGTACCGATCAGTATGACGATATATTACAAAGCGCCGCTACGTGCTCACCTCCGTATAATAAGTAATGAATGTACATGTTTTATTGCGTTTATTTATTTGCTTCAAGGTTGCTTATAGACCGTTGCTTTTATTGTGTATAGTGAGTTGCCAGATTCACCTCGGCACCACTTACCACAGGCATCTGGTTTGTGAGTTCACCAGATGAGGCACTCCTGCACCGCGTTGACTGGAGGGCAGATGTGTTATATGATGCAACGCCTTTTTCAATTTTATCATTTATTTTACTCTATACAAATATCTATTGTCACAAGAACTTTTAACATATTTGTTAACACTGTTTCAAATAAAAGTATATTATAAATTAAAAATTACAGAATATCTGAAGCACTTCTGGCCATTAAATTATTTTCACATGCCGTTTGCGAACTATCATAAAAGATGGGGGGGAAAACCTCCGTTGGTCTTCTGAGAACTTTCCAAGCAAGTATATCCACTTCTTCCAGCGGTTTCTCCCGTCTCAAGGATGGGAGTTTGGCAGAAGTTTTTTTAATCGGTGTCTCACATGCCGTTCTCTTACTACGAGTAGAAGTTGGATTGTCTTTTTTGCTTTGACCTACGAGAACTCGCATGGATTCCCTCTTCTTTGCTGCAGAACTCTTTATTGGTGGAAGGAAGCAATCGTCACATCGCTTTTGCACATCATTCTTTCTTTTCATCGGGGGGTTTCTTGTAGATGATTTACTCTGATTAAAGGTGGAAATGCGGGAATCAGAACCCAAATTGTCCGAAATAGTCTTTTGAACCTTCTGGTTATTTTCATCTACCGCACAATATTTTATTTTATGCCTTCCACTGTCGTGATAATGGAGGTAAACGTTCTGAAATGCATGTTGCTTCCTGAGTTGGTACAAAGTGCGAAAAGGCTCTATGGATGACATCGGGGGTCTGCTGTTGGTAGGTATAGATTTTGTAAAGGAATCCAACAATGATCGGAATTGTCTTGGTCGTCCTGCTTGCAAATCTGTAGAAGATTAGAAACTTTAAAAAATATAAATTATCGACATCGGTTCTTAATTCATATTAAACAAAATCACTTGAGAGTGAGTGCCGTGAAATATGATTGCAGTAAACAAAACAAGACGTTAGTCATAGAAACTTACTATAACAATTAATTTGTCAGATTTTGGATTCAATACTTTTATTATTTTTGAGTGTAATATTTTTTCTGCTTTGTGCGGCCGACAATTTTTGTGGGGATTTTGTAGAATTGTTTTCCATGGTTGTATTCAAATTACGCTCTTTGTTACATCGTTTTAATTACTTACGTCTTAGTATATTTTCATTGGGTTTTTATTGGTTGAAACGAGTAAACCTGAATAAAAATCTACTACTTCAGCAACCTTTTTCACTTTTGCGCGAAACATATTTACCTTTTTTTGCAAATCAATGGCAAAATGTGTTTTTGGACATGCTCAGCAACCGAACTGGGGTCTAGTGTAGCCGAGGATGGTAAATGATAGCTTGAAAACATTATTATATTTCCGTTGAAGTCTCGAAATCGATGTTCCAAAACATCACAAAATTATCTCTACACTATATATTAAACTTTATATACGTAAAAGTTAAGTACATGAGAAACCAAAAGGAAAACTGTTTAAGTTGCATTAATAGACAACCTGAGCTTTTTTCAATGATAACTGGATTCCTAATGTAGTGAAAATGATTATCAATTTGTTTTCCTGACAATCTGCAATGATGCACAGTCAAATTCACATGAAATATTAAGTAAAATAAAAAAATAGAAATAAAATATCAGAACGTGTTTGTTATTTTCGGTAATTTTATTGCTTTTGCGACTTAGATCATTCATTTATATTAAAAATAAAATTTTTCAAGACTATGAAATATGGCTGACCATTCCTTTGCAATATTTTATATAAAGCAGTTTCTTTAGATATTAGTTCGTTTACAAACAGTTCCTTTACCTTGTCGTTTGGATGTCTTGTAAATGGTTGACCCAAAAGACGTAATTTTCTTCTTTCCTTGAAATTTGGTGTTTGATGATTTCCCTTTGAGAGCATTTTCTTCTTTTTCTTTCGCTATTTGCGTCTTCCACAAAACACGATTTTCTTTTGATAGATATTTTTTTGTGTTTATTTTCTCTTCGATCATATTGAATGATGGGGTAACCATGAGAAAATCACGTCGTGGATGTTTCAATTCTTCCTGCTTGATACGAAAGTAGGGATCGTCCAACAAAGATTTCGATTGAAAATAACCCCTGGAATATTGTATATGAATTAGAAGAAAAGAATTAAGAATAAAATTTGGTCATTTTCATGTAACTTCAAATTTATTTAAATTAATTACAAAAAGCATCAGATCTGTAATGTCTCATTAAAATAATATCATATACCAACTGGCAAATAATGAAATAATATTTCACACTCAAACGTTAAGCAAATAAAATTGTGGAGTTTTATGAAATTTGTGAATAATTGCTTAACTTCTTTTGAGTTCTACTTCCACTTCATTTGTCCGCATCAAAATTGTCTGCGTATTTATTATTAGTTCAGTATATACTAATTTCTCAAGAGTTTACAGTTTTCTTTGCTACATGATTTGACACTACTCGCAATCTCTATAAATATATTTAAAGTTGTGATTAAACATTGATAGACTGAAGTTCATTTAATTTTACATACTACTTTCCAAAATGTACTGTACTGAATTGGGTGCATATACTTTACCACGTTGAGTGGTATATTATATACGCAGTAAGAAAAAAATAATAGAAACAGTGTCGAATAATCTCAAAGTATGTCTTAGAATATTTTAATGTAATTACATGTTAAATAATTCGCTTAGTAAACGTGTATTAGCCTCGTGGATAGCGCTTGGTCAGCGTGCTCACTTTCCACAACACGGCCCCAGGTTCGATTCCCGTCAATGTTATAGTGTGAGTTTTCCTAGCCCAGTATCTCCATGTCCCAGTATATGTTGCTGTGTGACGATGAGAAAGTTCACTGCTGAGGTTGAGAAGACGGAATACGGCGTAGGGATATCTACGTGCTAACCACACGTACCCCCTTAACCCATGGCCGCGAGGCAGGGACGTCGGCGGTAGGCCTGAGCCCGTTCACGGGCGTCGCGCCAAGTACATACATACAAACTTATATCAACGTTGAATAGTTAAGGTAAATTGCAATATTCTACAATCAATATTTTTACTGTCGTGAGCATGCTCCATAGGAATTTCAGCAAATTCTACAGGAAGACCAATCAAAAGTTTGGAGGTATCTTAATAACGATAAGCAAAATTCTACGTAATTTTGTTCATAGAAAATTTTCTTCAAGTCTGATTAAGACACTAACTAATGTCTTAGATGTGACAATAGAGAGTTCGATCATGTCAAAGCGCCAATAAGCTTTTGCGCTACTGAATGTGGAAAACCTTATCATTCTGAAGTAGCGTTATATGGTACACATAAGTAGTAATATCAAAAGTATTGAAATGTATTTACTGATACACTTGAATCCACATTATTATGCCAACAAATAGTAACATGGTATTATGTAATCAAGTGGTTCTAATTTTTGAGAAACTTTGAATTTTCAACTGTACTTTTGATGAACGATGACATGAAAAATATTTGCTAATATCAGCAGTCAGCCGGCTTTCTTCTTTTGCCTCCGATAGGTAGATCCTTACGATAGGTAATCTCAGAGCCCTCCATTACTTACATTACGTGTGCATTTCTGTTTGTGGGGACTCCTCTGGAGACAGGTCCATAATCCATTTTTTTAGACCTGTTTCAGTTATTTTTATCCCTATATTGTCCGGATCAAAGACTTATATGTGCGAAGACCATTGACCCAAACAATAAAATTGTCTGAATTTTGTGTATGATTTGCGCCACGAAGACCGAGGCTGTAGGGCTAATGAGGCTTCTACGCCTTGGTTTCCTCGGAGACTAAGACTTCCTCAACACAGAAGTTGCCAATTGTCACAATTATGAAAATTATTTGTTCAATTATTATGTTCAAAATTATTTGTCCACAATGTTTTTTTAATATTAATATTTTATTTTGCAATTTGTTTAATTATAAACATTTGGCAAAATTACATACAATTTTAATAGAATGAGAGGAGTAAGGTCCATTGACCGAACTCCTAATATTACATTTTTTCAGATTAACAACAATTGGTAGTCTATATGTCAGGTCTAAAGTATGATATCGTTTAAGTCGTCTGGTGGTGTCACTATTGTCTAGAAAGTTAATGGCAGGAATATTTGGATGGTTATGTAGTCGTTGTAAGTATTTTGCGATGGTAATTTCTTCTTTTATTGTTGTCATTTGTAATTCTCGGTGTATTGTGGCGTTTGATACGTACCAAGGAGCATTTACACATTTTCTTAAGCTTTTAGAGGCTATTTGAGGCTCAATATTCAATAAATAAGAATACATCAGTAACTATATGAACCAAATACATTTTTGGGGATATTGGTGGTCCAACTAACAAGAATGCCTTCCATTTCTGAGATCCTTAAGTGTTCAATTTACTTCGGCTTTATTTCGTGATGCTATTCTGCCAATGGACGAAACGCCATTTTGAGCTAACCTGAAGACGTCACAGATAAGGAAACTTAAAATTTTCTTTAAAACAACGACGTAGCGTAAACGTGATGTGGCTATTAAATAAGCGGACTTAGTTTGCTATCTGCAAACAGCGATCGCATTCTTGCAGGTTTTAACATGAGTGTTTTTGTTGATAGTTTGCCGCAGCTCAGCTCGATGGTCAGGATTGTAAATCGCTCAGTCTCGCAGAGTCCGTTCAATATCTAGCGCCTGGGGTTTCGTCTAAAAAGTGTTTATGTAGAGGAACGAGCTAATATCACGTTTCTTGTATAATTGGGTAAAATTACTTCAGAAGCCACATTACAGGAAGTTCACAGAAGGGAATTTGAGTCATTCGAAGGGTTTCAGGGACGAGAAATGACAGAAGAAGACAGCGCGCTGGACGATTTTCAACATCAAAACAGGATATTTTGTTTGAGAGCCTTGGAATTGTCTACATTCACTCAGTCACCGAAGGTCATACAGCCAATCAACTTCATTATGACATGGTCATGACTGCACCTACTTGTGGAAGAGCAGGTCCCGCATGCTTCGCCAAGATATTGCGTCTGCGCATTTTGCCTTGTCTGGGCGATCGCCCCTGGCCCCCTGTGACGTTTTTCATATCCGAAAGTCAAATCTAAGCTAATGGAACACGAATTGTCACTGTCGAAGCGGTGAAAGCAAAACCGATGGAAATTCTTAACAAGCTCACAGATACAGACTTTGACGTCGGTTTTGAAACATGAAAAACTTATATGGAATGTTGCCGGAATTGGCAAGAAGAGTATATTGAAGGCGATAACCTATACAATGTAATTCGTGATTTATCAAATGTTTTGTAGCACCATCCTGGTTTTTAATTGCCACATCTCGAAATGTTAAAACAAAATCCACTATGTACCCACAAATTGAACATTTACATTCTCCTCAATTCCAAAATACCCTGAAACATGAGAGCGTAGGCTTATGCGGATATTGCTTAAGGTAGCGGATATCGCTCGCGTAGGCTTAACGCGGATTGCTGTGGCCGACTGCGTGCCTTTGAACGTGCGCCGGAAATTAAGTTACGGCGCCACTCAAAAAGAGGGCGGCGAACTAGCAGAACGCCGCGGCGGCCGTCACGCTCGCACCAGGCTCCCGGAGCGGACGGGCGCACACCGTACCTGATAGATGGCCAGCTGACCCGCAGCGAGCGCGGCTATAGAAAGCCGCATCCGGCGAACTTGCACAGTCAAGCGCTGCCTACATTGTGAAGTGATAACAGGGTTGTGGAAACAAGGTGCGACACCACAACTACGGTACGGACTTTCTCTCTCTTGAACCGTGGACAGCACAATCGGCTGCGGAATTTGGCAGCTCCCCGGGAAATTGTGACTGGATATTCTTCGCTACGCTCTTCTAGAAAAATTGTTTTGGATCTGGCTTAAATTTGTCTACCTCTGTACTGATTGTGGTTGGAATAAATCCATTTTTAGAAATTGATTTCTTTTGGATACTACACGGATATCGTGGCAGGGTTGGAAAACTCGGTCTGGAAACTGCCTGCCGACCAGGCCGACTAAATCGGAAAGAGATCGGCTCGCTTCTTGGCCCTTGCTAAATTGCTACAAAATAACTTGCTACGCAAGGAACCCGCTCTCTAAATTGGCCGTAGTACTATCCCCGCATTGGCTGATCATCCGACCAATTAGTAAACAGGAGAAGACAAATTACATAATCCCGTGCACAGTCCATCTCCGCGCAATAACTACTCCCTGATGAAAGTCCCAGATTGGCGACCGAAACGTTGGCACCTGTGCCCTAAAGTTAATCGACTGTCTCGAGATGCTGTCTCGAGATCAGGTCTGCTTCACAACTTAGCCACTAGACATTAATGGATGAAGACATTAATGGACCACACCCACTGCCGCCGAATCTCGTCGTCTTGGAAGGAGGGTTTTGGCGGAAACTGAGATTTCCAAGCGTAAAACCCACCGTGTGGATCGCGTCGGGTGCTTGCACTCGCGAGTCATTAGAACTGCGAGTGCGACGGTGCCTGAACTTACGGGTTACATGACCTGCGTCTGGTGCCATGCGTTGGTGGATCTGTACTCACGAATCACATGACCTGCGTCTGAAGCCAGATGGCAGTGAATCTATCTGTGCTCATGGATCTCGTGACGTGACATCCCGTGAAGTGACATCTCGCGACGTGACATCTCGCGACGTGACGTCTCGCGACGTGACGTCTCGCGACGTGACATCTCGCGACGTGACATCTCGCGACGTGACATCTCGCGACGTGACATCTCGCGACGTGTCATCTCGCGACGTGACATCTCGTGACGTGACATCTCGTGACGTGACATCTCGTGACGTGATATCTCGTGACGTGACATTTCGCGACCTCATAGTGTTCGGTGCCAGGTATCGGTGCATCTGCACTTACGGGTCACGTAAGTCACAAACGTTGGCGCGCACTTTGACAAAGCTACCTCTCTGTCATGCTTTATTGGTCCTTGTTTTGTCATCCCTAAATGAGATAGTAGACTTGCTTTTCAGCCCGACCGCTTCCCTTACTACCGAACCGCTTTGCGTGAGCGTCACACACCTGGATATGACACTTCAAAACCCATGTTTTCAATAATCAAAAATAGTAAATGGTTATACGGAGACACGTTCATCAGAGGATGTTTTCAACTGAGTTCATTAGCGTTCATTAGCATAACCTTATTTATTACCACACTCCCTCAACCTTATTGCAGTCAGAAAAGAAACATCCCAAGTATTATTGTGTATTTAAAATGCACGACTTTGCAGCGTTAACGCTGAGTTCTAAGGAATTATGCTCGCATGTTGAAGTACGAAATGAAATTTCCTGTGTGAACATATACGAACATATGCATGTTAAACTTCATTCCATTAATAACTACGATCAAAAACTTGAGGGGCACCAGGAAAATGATAAAAAATCGATTTTCATTTTCAGGTTGCATATTAATATTTAATATCTCCTCTTAAATTTCATATATACTTAATGGACTTGAAGCTTGTAATATGTTTAAAATTACTTTTAAAAAGTCGGGGCGCGGCCATCTTCGGGAAACTGGCAGCGGTGACGTCTGTACCATTTTGCGATTTGTTTTGTTCTCTTTGAGCGGCAGAATTCCGGTAGTCTACCGCGGTAAAATTCCAAACGTCAAATTCCGAAGTTGGAGTCCCTTTTACGATCTTCATTTTTCTTTACAGTGTCCACATGTAATCCATGCTTCTGTGTTTGTTTGCATTGTATTGTTCTGAGATTAGTAATCATTTGTTTCTCTTTTGAAGTGAAAAGTGTAGTTTAATTATAGTTAAAGGTGTGATTCAATTACGTGTAGTGAGGTATCTGCCATTACAAAGTGTATCCCCATTAAAAGCGCTTTACGTATTTTTAAGAAGAGGAAGAACGGTTCCAATCCTCTTCTTTAAACTTTTGAAAGACATTTTACTATATTGTTTTTTAAACATAACGCTAATAATTCCTCACGTTCTTATTATTTACATTAGAAGATTGTTATTCACATTGTTATTACATTTGTTTCATTACATTTTTAAGTACACGTGCTTTAAATGATATATAAATTTCCTCGAAAATTCAATCGTTTTCTAGAAACCCACGCCCCCGCTTCGACCCGCCACAAATCCACCGCTCCACACTCCGCCCTACCACCGCTCCACCCCGCCACCTATCCATTCCGCCGAAGCTACACCCCGACAAACCTCCACTTCGCAACCGCTTCACCTCGCCACCACCCCACGCCGCCACCACTCCCCATTCCGCCACATCTCCACCCCTACACCTCGCCACCGACCGCTTCACCTCGCCACCGGTCCACCGCTCCACCCCGCGTCCTCACCTCCCCACCACATGTTTATCTTGCCCCCTCCACTCCGCCACCCCTCCACTCCGCCATATCTCCCCCGGCGCCGCTCAACATCGCCACCCATCACTTCACCACGCCACCTCTCCATTCTGCGACCACACTAAATCCCCTTCGCTCCACCC
>BOPP01000001.1:28776144-28834340 GCA_017312745.1 Gryllus bimaculatus | reverse complement strand
CGTGCGTGCGTGTGCAGGCGGGTCATGGCGCTTGTCTGCGACACTCTCTACCCAACGTCTTCCGTATCAAGTCCCTCCCGAGGCGATTTTCGAGAAGGGGCGAACGTGCTCCAAGCTTTGGAAGTAGTTGGGATGGTCACGGAGATGTCTTGTTCAAAAACAAATACTGCGCAGACAAGACGTATTCTTTATTTATGCGCAACGACGCGTGAGTTTTCATCTTAATTTTATTTCTACCTGTTGATAGGAGAGGTAAATCCGAATTCACCTCGCGTACTGAGTTACCTTAGCAGAATTGAAGCAATACTTCTAACAGATATGTCACGTTTTATAGGGAAATACAATGTATGACGGCCGTTTTTTGAACTTCCTATCGAGTCGTTAAACGCTAGGCAAATAGGCAAATTTGAGGATATGTTGTGGGCAACTCAGAATTTTTTTTATCATAACCTCTTCAAATATTAACGGCATAATCAAATTTGGCCTGAACTGTAGACACGTGAAGAAGGCTTAAGGATTGACGCTCCCGCCAAGTGCGAGCTGTGTAGTGCTATTCGCGTTATTCAAGAAGGAAATGGTGCAACAGAAATCCACAAAAGAGAATTTACAAACATTTTTTTCATGATCAGAAAATAAGCAGCTATCGGTGGTTTACCTGTTAAATTTAGAACTAATATTTTTTTAAATTATGTATAAAAGCAGAAGTAAAATTGTACATAATAAACTAAAATTAAAATATAAATAAAAATAGTTAAACTAGTTTTAGACTATGTTAGTGGCAAATTCATTAAAAGTAATCATAAGGAAATGGGGATGAGTACAACATGACGATATAAAGAAAAAAGGTGATGAATCTATATTCGTATGAATGTTACACATGCAGAAATGTACTATTATTCTGACTAGCCTCAGCAGCCCCCCCTCCCCACTGAGTTTCTGTGGTATTTTGTGTTCACGTTTATGGTCTGCATCAAATTTATACTAACAAAAATAATTATAACAGTCATTGAGATGATGTCAAAGCTATCAACGACTACTCAGTCTGTTCAAATGTGGGCAACAAAAACTCATGAATAAAAATGTGGGCAAAGACAGCTCTTTTTATTTATACTATTCAAATTTCAACACCATCTCTCTAACAAATCATTGTGTGTGTTTGGATTTGCATGTAATGGCGTAGTATGAAATTAATAAACATAAGAAAACAATTATTACAAGTTTAATTATAATTCATCATTGTAAATATTGTACGTGAAGATAAAGGAATTACTATTTTTTTTAACAAATCCTTGTTCATTAGTTCACTATTAGATCTCGATTTCGATAACCGTACATTTTATGTGTAAGAGAAGCCACAATGCATATTGGGTCACATTTTAACTCAGTGCTGGAACATGGATGCATTGCAACCACGAAGTAGCTACCTTAAAATTAGTTTGTTACTGTTGTTTACACTTTTGTGAAATAGTACATTTAGCGGTCATATGCTCAGCGGCGGAACATAAATTGGCATATCTATGTTTCATATATTTGTTTGTCATCCTTGTAAAAGTATAAAACAGTCTACCAGTAAAGACCACTGAGGTAATCGTTTAGACACTCACCGTCCACGGAAGTAACACCTGCGATGAACCAATGTCTCAGTACTTACCTGCAACAAAGAAACATTATTTAACATAAAATAGTGCTCCAAGTACATTAACATATGTCGGAAATGTATCTGTTGACACCATTTGCTTATTGTTCCGATAGGAACAGATTGTAAATTATGCAGAAAAAAAGTACATTAACAATGAAAAATGCAAAAATAGGGTTTTTAGTAATTTCGTCTAGTATATTCAAAAGAGAAATGTTAATGGTAGGAATAAATATGAAAACAAGGTGCAGACACGAAGACAACTCATTCAGAATATTTGAAATACAGAAATGGGATTAGTTACATTAACAATCCGAATCGACATGTATACAATTTTCATACGAAGTTTGTATCGCAGACGTCTCACCTATATACATTTTAACCTTGTTCTATTCGCTATTTGTGTCAGCTAGCTGATATGCCCTGGCAATAATTCGACAGATAGTTAAAATAAATAAATAATAAATAAATATAAATAAATAAATAAATAAATTAAATAAATATAATAAATAAATAAATAATAATAAATAATATAAATAAATAAATAATAAATAAATAAATAAATAAATATTAAATAAAAATAAATAAATAAATAAATAATAATAAAATAAATAAATTTAAATAAAATAAATAAATAAATAAATAAATAAATAAATAAATAAATAAATAAATATAAATAAATAAATAAATAAAATAAATAAAAAAAGATACTTCCGTGCACGTATACTGAAGCATCTGTTCTGATTAGGTTGTCTCTTTTTTGCGGCCTAGTTTCTTCTTAATTCTTATTTATCTTGGTAGGTGAGTTCCAGTTGGGTTTCTTCTTCCTTGTATTGATGATCAGTGTGTTTCTGATCACATTTTCTAGTTCTAGTTTCCATACATTTTTTGTGTATGAATTTCAATTTGGTTGGTTTCATATGTTGAGTATGTAAACGTTATGAAGTGTTTCGTTTCTTTGCCTGTTAATGCTTTTACCTAAAGTCCATGATTTCCAAAACTGAAGTATTACACTACGTTCTTGATTCTCCTATTGCCGAGAAATTGTGTACTGAATGTTTTGGCATTTGGAACGTGTGATAAATTGACATGGTGATATTTCATTTGCTGTTTGCTAAATTATTTGTTGACTTTCTCAGGATCTCTCCCTAAAGATTTTTGTTGAAAAAATATAGATAAGATTCTATAAAATCCTTATTGGTACCAATATATTGTTTTGAGAGGGAGTTGTGGAATTTTCACCGAATTTGTTCTCTTAGTAGAGAGTTTTTCGTGGATAATTGACAGATTATCACATAGAGTCATGAATTTTGAAGTTTTATTGCCTATTTGTTTGGAATGTTTTATGTTGTAGTTTTCAAAAATTAGGTCTCTCACGTCGACGTCTATTAGTTTTAGAGAATCAAAGTATTTATCCGCTCTTCTTGAGACATCGGTTTGCATTTTGTTTCTGACCAGTAATAACCTCGTGTTTTTAATTTTCGTACGACGTATATTGTGAATTAACACACGTTAAACATAAAGAAACAATTGGACGAAACTGTCGGAGAAGTTTCTACTAGGTAGCGCTCGACAAAGCCGAGAACGAGCACAAGAAAACTTTCTGTCCCAACTGTGTTTTATTTGGGTATGGACGCGGTCTTTTGTGGAAGAAAGTAGTATCCTCTTTACCGTTACTTCGGGTTCAGATTCAAATATAGTGACTTCTGACGTTCGATCAACTGGATACAAAGAAGAGCTTCTGTACGACTTTATTTTTGGAATTGAAGCTCAATTGGATAACAGCGATCCAGCAGATTGAATGTCAGAAGTCACTATAATTAAATCGGAGAGTAACCGAGGGGGGAATGAAAGCTGTTCGTAACCACAAGCGCCCCACCGCCAATCTATCTGCCTTCGCCGCCACTGCCTGCCACTCCCTCCCCACCATCATCTTGGGAACCGCCTGAGTTCTGGGGCTCCACAGCCGCTCTAGGGCATGTAACATTGTACTAGCGACAAGCGCACTGAATAAATTACTAGCAAACACCCGGCGTCCAATATTCCCCCGTTGCATATTCTCTCCCCAATAATTTGACGACAATCGCTTTGAATGTGTTTAAGTTTGTCTTGTTAATGGGTGTGGTGCTTGAAGACGCTATTTATAGTAGCGTGTGTTGGGTTAATTTCCAAAAGGTATGATTTGACAATTTTCGTGGTTTGGCAGCCATGACTGGCAACACTCCGATACCTAGCTGGTGACCTCGGTGGCTCCTGCAGTGGTCTCATCAAAGTCTTTATACACAATAGGTATCTTTACGAACTGGTGATTTTCATCATTTTTAATTTGTTTCTGAAGACAACATTTTTTCAGTTATATATATAAGTCCAAATTCACGGATGGATTTCGTGGATCGTAGACACTTGTTGCAATTTGTAGGACAATTAAGAGGAAACAAAATATTTGGATGTATTTCGTTGGACCATTTATATCACACCAAGAGCTTTTAAGATTTCTGTAGCAAACTCAAGAGAGAGAAAATAGTTGCCACGCATTATGCTTTGAGGGAGTTTATTACATCGCTGTGATCTCTACCTTAACTTTGTTAACACACTTGCACTTCGGTTGTAGTGCTTTTTAGGTAGTCTACGTATTTGGTTAGGATTAATTGGAATGTTTCACCATTTTGCCACACACCCTGATGGAGAAGAATTCCACTATCGATGACACAAGCTGCTTCTCTGAAGTTTACATAGTTCAGGGATGTAAACAATTCATATGACAATCACCTGGGAATGTTCCTCATTCCAACTGTATCAAACAGAAAGGGGATAAGGTATCAGCTCATGATGGAGAAATTTTCATATGCTGTTCATCCGATTTCTTGAGAAGTGCTGTCCGGTGTAATATGTTTTCAGGGTTTATTGGTACATCCTCTCCATCAATGATAACTTTAGTTTTGATTCGTTGTATACTCATTGCTCTTTTTTTCGGACAAACTATGTCAAATGTTGGACCACTCAAGGCTAGCATTGATGAACTGCCAATTTTACAGACTCTGTGGCAGTTGATTGAGTCATCTCTGCCGATTTCTGTGTTAAAGGACAAAACAACATTAGTAACAGGAAAATAATTTGTTTTTTGTCTATTCTAATGGGCAATATACTACTGGACCTTTTCAACAGAATCGCAGCTGCCGTTCTCGCTGCTATCCCATTGACAATATCATTGCGATGTCAGTGCCTCCACCGTCCAGGCGATTATTTTCTTCTGTCTTCTGCTCCCACGCCATTTCCTTAAGATCTACGACCATTGCACTACGTGGGCCATGCCACCAACCGCCTCTTAACCATCCCACCCCCTCGCTTTCCCTGCTCCTCTCGTTTGTGTTCTCGCCTGCTCGCTTGTTGCCGCGCCCGCATGCCCACCCGTTTCTCTCACTCCACCCACACTCGCCAATAGCCCTCTGCAAATACATCTCGTTCACCACCTGCCCCCACAACCACTTCCAAGCCCCCACTACTTCTTGTTGTGTGTGCTGCCTTCCTGCCTGCTTTCCCATTCGCTTACATTTCCGCTTCCCCCCTCTTTTGACTCTCCCTCTGCACCAGTTTGAATGCTGTCCTCCACACCCCAATCCCACTCCTACTTTGCTTTCTCTTCCGTCTCTTCGCTCGTCATCTCCCATCTTTCTCCATCCGCATCCATGCCCACTTCTTTGCCAATATCCATAACCGATTCCCTGCCTACATCCTCACCTTCTCCGCCCTCCCTTCTTTGCCCACTTTCCAATCAACCGCTTTTCTTCTCGCTCGTCTGCAAGTCGTATTTACCTCTTGCATCTCCCATCCTTTTCATACGTTTTCTCGTTTTCCTCCATGCCCTAGTTCCCCTTCTTTTCTTCTCCATTCGCTTCTCCTCCCGTTTTCTCACCTTTCTGCTCACATTTCTCACTCACATTTCTGTTTCACCGCCTAGATATCGCGCGAGATATCTGTGACGAGAGCGAGCGAGACACATGAGGAACACACCACGCATGCGCAGTACAGCCTCCACGCATTCTTGAATGCTGCGTCACTAATTGGTTACATTGTTTTTCATGTGAGTTTTCTTAAACGAAACATGGCAGCAGTTGTTTGTGGCGGGCTGCCTGCCAAAAAGTCAGGAAGTCTATGTTTTGTCACAGAATTCGGTACAGCGGTATCCCTCCTCTGTAACAACAGCCGACTGCTCAGTTTCCTCTCGCAACGTCTTTCACCAAGCCGCCTCCTCCCCCTGCTTTCCCGCCTGCTCTCTCGTTCGACCCGCCATCCACTTTCCCGGTCGCGCCCAGGCTCGCTTCATTAGTAGTACTTTACGACGTCATCAGGCTTCATTATTTCAATTAAACGCGGGCCAAGGAGTAGGGGGTGGGGGTGCAGCGAACAAAACTGCCGCGCCTTACGCTTTCGTGAATTTTATTCCCTCGCTATACAAGCTAGCAACAATGAGCGGTCGGAGTTGCTGGTTACGCGGTTGGAAGCGAGAGGAGGGGGCAAGCCGGGAGGTTTGGGGCTTGGGGAAGGGGAGGCTGATGACGGGGATTGAAATGGAATTGTATCCACGGCCATATCCTAAATTATCATTCTAGTTCCCCAATGCGCATTTGAATACGAAACGTAATTTCAGTAAAGGGATTATTGAGTTCTCCCGATGCAATATTCTCAAAAGGTACTTAATTCTACGCTACGAAACGAATTATTCCGTATTTATCAGATAAATTCATCTTTCGCCAGGTTGTGCACGATCATTTTTAATATACAAAAGTATGATTAGGTGTTTTATTACAAGTGATCTTTCAAATGCATTACACACATTCATGTATGTTCGTTACTCTGATGTGATTACTCTAATTTTGCCAAGCTGAACTGTGTATGTGCTTCTTCTGGATAGATTGGTTTTGTTTTGATCAATTCTGTTTTAAAAAAGAAGACGAGGACAATTTTCAAGACGCAGCATGAAAAGGTACATCTTAATAACAAAAAATACGAGGAAAGAACTCCAACGAAATTCACAACGCACTGGGTCATGCACGAGGAAATAACGAAAATACTGCATGGGAATCAGCGCACAGTCACAGTGTTCGCTAAAAACATGTAAGGAAAGTGTTCATGAAGTCGTATTTTTTGCCACTTGAACTAACAGAATAATAACTAGACATTGATAACAAAAGTTCTAAAATTGGTTTCTAGTCATATGCACAAAGAGTAGATAAACCGGGAGCCAGCAAAAATGGTATGTTAAGCTCAAAGCTAAAACTGTTTGAGAAGTTAGCCAATGTTATGAGGAACAAGTAAACGCAAGTATGGCAGCCTGTAGAAGTCGGCGTTGTGCTACACAATGTTTTGAATGTGTGGAAAAAAATATTTTTTGGGAAACTTATGAAAGGGAGGGAAGAAGCAAGAGGTAAATACGACTTGCAGAAAAACTTGGGGAATGTGTACACAGCAAATTCTTATTGTAGATGGTACGTTTGATATCCAAAGTATGAATAAGTTGTACACCACACCGGTGTGATGTCTCAAACTGTTCGCCATGTTAAATTCGAAAGGCCATTTCTGTTCCGTAAAAGCAAAGCCAATCTACTTATACTAAGCAGCAATGTATCAGCTACTAAGTCTCAATTAGTCAGAGAAAAAGACTTATTTCATATACAAATTCTATTTTTAATATGGATTTATCCGCAAATCTCAATATTCCAATTTTGAAGTTACACCAGTATTCCAAAAAGCGACTATTTATTCCGAACTACCCTTCAATCTGTTTTAATAAGAGTCATTCATGAATATATTACTGCATATTGGGAACACGGTAGTGAAATCTTTTCAGTCGTTCGCACTGCTGCCTGAGTACCCTGCCTTGGAGAGCCCTGATGCAAGAGGTTTGGTGTACGAGGTGTCTTGCCACAGTGCCCATCGATGCATCTCCCCGACTTCTCCGCGCACCCAACTGTGCCACTGAGACGGAGAGGGAGACGGAGAGGGAGACGGAGAGGGAGACGGAGAGGGAGACGGAGAGGGAGACGGAAGGGGGAGGGGGAGGGAGCTTAGGAGTGGTCGTGGCGATCCATTCTTTCGATGACATATCGCAGTGCTGCACAGGCTGAGGGGGATTAAGTTGTCGAGGACTGAGGAAAAGTTGTTCCCGCGTGATTTGCTTCCGAGCTTTTTGGTTGTCACTTGTTCCGTGCTGTGACACAGCTGCAGCCTGACCATCTTTGCGGCCGAGTTAGACTGCCATTTTTTTGTGCGGGTTCCAACCGAAGACTGCGAATTCCAGGTCAGTCCACAGTCGAATTTCATCTGAGGTTAGTTTTATTTTAGCAAATACCCTTTGAAACTTCTCAATAAAATTATTATCTCTGAATTTGTATAGTTTGAAAATATATAATCCAAGGATAATATTTATTAATTAGTGCGTTCTTGAAGTTGTGTCAAATAATTTATATACAATTAATTATCTACTAATTACAATGTCACATTGCAAAAATATAATCAGTTTTGTCATTATAAAACTCCTTGTAATGTTTTAATTTAATAATAATTTCTTAAAGTAATAACTATCGATATACAATTTTCGCATTATATACACGTTCAAGTTAAATTCCCCTTTTGTTTCTGACACTACCACTATTTCGAAAGTTTCGTCATCACTAAAATTCGTATTACTATTGTTCATATGTATTTTGCTGCGGGAGTCGCGACGTCCTACACATATACCAAAGTTTCGGCCATCATGCTGTGACCTTTATCAGGGTGAAATACATCTGCACGCATCCATTAGTTCTGATCGTCTGACCCTCCGTCTGCTCATCCGTCTGTGAACAACGCTAGTGGCTACACCGTTCACGTGATTCTCTCCGAAATTGACATTTCTTTAGCGATCTGACTGATGTCGCGGTCCCTTGAATTTGAAATCGATATTTTAATTTTGGGAGTGCTTTGCATGTAGTCCCTGGAACATTTTCGAAATTTTAAAAAATCGCGTCCATCGTTTTTTATTAAATTTTGTTGCTGAATTGTGTAAAAGACGTTTAAGATAATGATGCAGGAGTCATGTTCCTTTAAAATCACGATTGTTTTGAAAATTGCAAATGTTCATAATTTTTTCCGAGTCTTCCTACAACTAAAGTATTAAACAGAGATTTTTCCGTTAATGAAATCTGTTGCGTAAAGATAGACTTGAAATAAGGTCATGCAGAATTTGTCGATGGTTTGAGTACTTCTTGCGTAAATGCGCATGATAATACGGGGGAGAAAGTACATTATGTTTCAGCACTAGTTAAGCCTTATAACGTGGCACTTCAAATAAAATTACGGATACGTTTACGTATGTGTGCACATTCGATGCAGAAACGAGTCAGTACTCCAATATCAAGTTGCATCGTATAATCATGCTAATCATTTACTGCGCTCTATTCATCTACGCAGTCTTACCGAGAGCAAAGCGCGAGAGCCGTGTTAATGCACTCGGAGCGTATCTCACGCGTGGGCAACCTTAGCTCATCCCATCAACCCAGAGCCGCGGTGATGCAGCACCGGCGCCCTCCGGTGCCCTCCCAGCGGGGAGGGGGGCGGGTGAGGTACGTCCAGGGGCTCTTGGAGCCGTTCGTCACCGGAGACACCACCTCCGCCCTGAGCACTCCGCCTGCGACCAGCGGGCACCTGCAGTGCACGAGCCACATCCTCCGCATCCGAATACCCCCCGGCCCCAATCTTCCCCTTCCCCTCTGCGTTGCACCCTTCGCTCTTAGCGTTGTCCTCTGTCCGCTCTTGGCCTCCTCAGGTAGTCGCATTCTGTCTTCTCCTTACCTATCGTCTCAGGCTTGTAGTGGCGATCGATATAAACATTTTGTTGGCCCTCTGTAGCGTCCTCACGATGGCAGATTTTTCAAGTAGCTAACAAGATCGACTGCTGAATATCAACACCAGGCGAATGCCAGAGCAGTACCGTAACAAACTAGCCACGGACCGTACGCGATCTTTTCTTTTCCTTCCTTGTCCTTTCCTTGCCCATTCCTCATTCACACTTACACTCACATGCTCTACACTACCACACATGCCGTACACTTAGAGCTTGTCCCAGCTGGATCAATACCCCTCTGGTAGAAAATACCTGTTTGGGGAAAACCGCGGAAGCCGACGTGCAGGTCGAGCCGCATCTCGCTATCCAGGGGAGAAAGATCACCTCCACCGCCCGCGATAAATGCGCTCTAGACTTACGCGACCAATGACCTTGGTAATTATCGCGCCCAGAATCAATCGACCGTCGTAATCGGTGATTAGTCGTGTGGAATGTTGAAAGAAAAGCGGGACTTGCGGAAAAATTATTGCTAGATAGCTATAGCCAGTATAAGAACAGAGAAAATATTAATGTAATGGGAAATTGCTTTTTGACCAGAGATTTCAAGTGTTTGGGCAACTGCAAGAGGAACAAAAAGAAGAAATATTTGTTGGTCCACAAATACGATCATTCATCATGGTGAAAAGTTTGAGGAACTATTGAATTCACTGGAGAAATTAACTTGGAAAGCATTCGAAAATGTTGCTTACAGTTTTTTGAATATTTTAAGGCGGAAAATCACCGAGATATTGTCAACGTTCGCATAACATCTTATAAAAAGCTGGGTTGTAATATGTCCTTAAAAGCACACTTCCTGCACACGCACCTAAATTTCTTCCCAGAAACTATTGTCTCTCTGAGTGAAAAGCGCAGGCAACACTTTCATCAGGAAATTGCAGTTATGGAAGAGAGATATTAAGGCAAATGGTCTTCTACCATTGCTGGCTGATTAATCTTGGGCCAATAAAAGGAATGCTCCCCGAGCAGAACATCTGAGTGAGTTCGAACGGGACAGAATGATCGGTCTCCAAAAACCGGGTTTGTCGTACCGCGACATTGACGCTCCAACGGGGTGAGTTGTTACAAAAATGATGCGTGTGTGGATCCAGTAAAGAGAGATGGATCGTGCGCAGGGAAGAACAGGTACGAATCACCCAATGTGACCACACTTCGAGATGTCCTCCATCTTGTCTGCATGGTCGTAACCGACAGAACGGCGACATCCACAGTGTTGGCTCGACTACGGAGCTCTACAACGGGTGCGTCGACGATTGGACACTGTCTGTGCGGGCTGGACTGATGCCACGCATACCACTGCGTCGGAGTCCTTTGATTGGAAACCACCAACATATAGCAGTGGGCAAGTGAACGTGTTCACTGATGGGCTGAGTGACAAAATGTAGTGTTTTGGACTATTCTCACTTCAATTTGTGGTAAAGCGATGACCGCGTACGTGTTCGACGCTACTACGATGATCGCAATCTGACAGGCTTAAAGTTTTCCGCACCATGACGGACAAATCCGAAGTGGAATGATATGTGGCGCCATTGGCTACAATGTGCTATCTCGTCTAATACGTATTGAGAACAATTTGTATAGCATCCGCTCGCTACATCAGGGAGGTTTTAGATCCAGAGGTACATCTGCTCCTGCAAGGAGCTCCACATGCCTTATTTCAGCAGAGCAATGCCCGACAGCATGTGGCAAGGAATGTGCAAGCCTTCGGCAAAGAACGACGGATACCACTGATTTCCTGGTCTGCACATGACATGTCGCTCACCAAACATGTCTGGGATATGATCGGTTGGCAACTGATGTTCCTGCACACACTGTCGATGCTTTGTGGTCACGCATAGAAATAGTGTAGATACCCAGCAGAATATCCAGACTCTCTCTGAATCCATGCCACGACATCTAGAGGCTCTGATGGCAGTGCGTGGCGGCTTCATAGCGTACATACCATAAAAATATTTCATACCATAAAAATTTTCTGGGGAGTGGCGTTGCAATTTGCACAAACAGCAGACATTTTTAATTTCATTAGTGTTACCTTTTTAATTTATTGCAAAGGCATTATACCACTCTGATTTGCGATGAGCACTTTGTTTTGCAGTGAGATGCTCTCAACACTCAGAAATCATTATTTTTTACGTTGGTTATTTATATCTTCATTGTTCAGATTTGTAATGACGTCCCTTAGAAATGAACAAAATCATGAATGTATATTTTTCATTATTTCACCCTTATGCGTATTGTAACCGCTCAAAATATTCCATTTCTATTTTGGAACATGCACCCCAGCTCGCACCAAGAATTTACTGACGATACGGATAGAACACAATATCAAATAGAGCAGAACAAAACGCATTCTATTGTCGATTGTTATCGCTGGCTTCCTCTCTCTGCCTCGAAGGTCGTGCGAACTCCTTATCTACTAGTGAAATAAATGCGTCGCGCTGTCTGTAAAGGCTCGGAACTGTAGAAACCGCTCATCCTCTGCAATGTCGGCAGTAACACGGTAGAGGATAGAGGAACGGTTTCTTTCCATGGTGTCGACGGAGGGTGTTCTGTGGGCAGTGTCTTGGTAATATTTGCGTGTTTCGCATGTGATAAGAATCGTGACCTATATTACGACAAAGTAATTTAATACAGATTTTAATTAATTTTATAAAAGAACTAGTGGTGCTACAACAGGACATAATGTCTTGCATTATTTGTTATGGTAAGTCAAGATAACGCTAAATTTGCAAATTAATTTTTTTATTTTTTATTTAAAGATTTGTTTTTGAATAAAAATAATTATTTAAAAAAATTTAAAACGTTTGCAAATTATTATTTTTTTAAATACAGAGGGTTTAAGGATACGAAAGTCTTGCACCATTTTGATAAACTTACTTTGCTCCACTCCAGAAAAAAATGTTTAAAAAAATTGGTACCCTTTTAGATTCTGGAACTTCTGAACATGTCCCACTGATTCCACAAGTTTATCGACAAGAACTTCAATCCAAAATTTTTTTTGTTGTAGAATCCGTTTTCTTCTCAGATTCCTGCCCAAAATGTTTCGACGTCATCTTTAGAAGGAGAGACAGCATTACCATTCGATTTTTGAAACATATTGCGATAGAATTGTTCTCATCTGTTTCAAATTACTGATTCTGTACATGGAAACCTACTCTACGTTTGTAACGTATAATGCGTTGAGCCCATGCTTGGATTTTGTCTTTTAGCTTCGCAACAACAAGCCTTTTTGTGTGATTTTAAATTTGGTGTTTGGACTTAACAGGAAGCATTTTTCGTTGAAGTTTAGAGGTGTGCGTTGATACAGAAGATGACGTATATGATATATGGTATATGAAATATTTCACGGTGAGTGTCGGCTATCCATTCCATAATTATTTTACCCATGTAGATACGGAGCTGTTTACTCTGGCTGTCTACCGTTATGCTCTTGGCTGGCCCCAAAACTATATGAAACACCAGAGATCCAGGTGCATAGACGATGCGATTGATTTCAGTAATACCTACATCTGTACCTGCGGGTATGCATCACCTCAATTAAAACACTACTCTGCTCTCTCTTAAAACTCTCAGCTTTACCATTTTTGTATATTTTCGTCAACGGTGCACGAGATTCGAATGAAAGCAGACGGACTCTTCCTACTTCGCGCCGAAAGAGATTTCGCGTCATGTTCTTATCATGTGATTCATAGCCAGTTGAGTTTTCATCTCTCACGGATATTTCATTCGAACGAAATGAACCTTTAACCGGACCATCATTTTCAGGGATATTTGATGGTTGTAAATGTTCGTCTTGTGTGTAGCTCGATCGAAGAACATACCCCACGTTTCTCTGAATGCGACAATCTCAGCAAGTTGTTCTGCTGTGAAATTTTCACTGCGGACTATGTATTGTCGTTGACTGGCAAATGACTGGATGAATCTAGAGTAGGTCTCATACATCGATTCCGCTACCTCCATAACTTGAATATTATTTCAGAGCCCCCAATTTTCGCTTTTGCGAAGTAAAAGCACAATATCACATTCTTTAATGAGGCTGAGTGGAAGAAGGGAGTAACTCGAATTACGGCTTTAATCCGAAAAATGTTTCAAAACGGCCTTTAGGTGACTTTCTACCACCCCTCCAGATGGTATTGCGCTAATCAAAATGGATGACGTTTGAGAGGCGTATGAAATTCTGATTTGCGTCCTTTTTTCGTAACATCGTTATCTTATGAGCATGCACAATTTAGTTTCCCGGTGTTTAGAACATCAACAGGATGGCTATGAATACGGAAGATGTGAATTTGTGCGCCATATCTGATTTTTCATCAAATGGTAGTGAGTTTGATGCTTATTATGTATGGTTGAAGATAAAAATAAAGGACGGAAAATGAAACCCTTCCCGGAAATCAGAAAACAAGAATTAATGAATCGTGACTAACCTGAATGAAAATGAAAATTGTTGTGTTTCAGAAATTAAGAAGTACATGCAGTTTATATTCGTACAAGAAAACTATTTATATCAAAATTAGCTTCTTCAATGGAATAAGGGCACAATTTAACATTTTCAAATTCATGTTAATCCACATATTTGAGCATTTTAGTGCATTTTGTGTACTTAATCAGTTACTAGTGTGATTTTGTTCTTGCGATTTGTTCATATTTTTTACTTTATGTGAGAAATACAGCTTATACTAAGTTTTTCTTGATTATCTCAAAACTGTGTTTTCTCAATTACGCCCTTCTTACGTCCAACCGTCAATTCATCCCGTATCCCTCTGTGACGATGGCTTCAAGTTACTGCCGACTTTGTGTGCCTGTGACTATCATCCGTAGGATGGGCAGACGTCGACAAGGTGGCATTTGCTTGGTTTCTGAGCAAGTATTGGTAAAACAAGTCACGTTACGGTTCATTGTCTTTCTTATCTATCCATTTTGTCCACTGGTTTTAGGGAAGTTTTGCAGCAAGCAAGTTGAGTTCACAGATCACACTTAACCCATGCGTTGCTTTCCTGTCATCCGTTACTGTGACCCACAGTGGGCTCCGGACATCCTCCATAGGGTTCAAGAGTTCCTACGATAGCCAGCTGTCATTACTAAACCCTAGTCCTAATCGAGTCATTCACGGGGATTTTGCAGCGAGAAAGTGAAAGACGTAGAGTGTATCAAATTATGAAGAAAGTTTAATTTTTTTTTTCAGGAATATAATATACTAGGTATGATGTTATCACTTGTTTCATATCGCTATAACAGTGTCTCTTTTCTGACTATGTTCAGTTCTAAAACCATGTTCTTTTCAGTTAATGTTTAACAAATACTTCCTCCAAAGATTCGGCCATCTTAAATTTCCCAGAGATTCACAAACTACAAAATGTCCTTCCCTCGGCTTTCTTCCCTTCCGTCTGCTCCTCTTTTCTGTTCGCAGGGCGCCCTCGCCACTCCAAGGGCTGACTGCGGTGAAAAGGGCGTGCTTGTCTGGGCTTGCTGCGACCAGGTGAAAGTAAGGGCCCTTTTGAAAGGCTCAAGAGAAGGACGGCCTTCGCTTTGAAGGGCGCACTACTGAATTCTGGTAAGAAAAGCGAATATTTCCGTGGATTTGGATTGTGATTTGCAGCGTCTGTTCTGTTCCAGTAAGGATAAGAACCTATTTGTATCCATCGAATCTAATTTAGGTATTTTGCATTTTATCAGCATGTTTAATAAATGCTTTTTAAACAGCATTATTAATTTTAAGGGAATCAATATTAATTTGGCGAAACAATGTTTTTGTGTCATCTCGAGTATTTGACATCTTTGCGAGAAAACGGCGGCTGGCTGTTGCTTGATCCTAAAGTAACTAATTTTCAAAACATTTACTCATGAAATAAAGGGTAACATTAATAACTAATTGCATAAACTACTATTTAATCGTTTTTTCACTAATGCAAAAACACTTGAATAAGTGAAATCGGCGTTCAGAAAAAACAATTTGTAATGACGTAAAATGGAAATAACTTAAAGTATTTAAATTTATTTTGAAAAAGGAAAATGGTGATGGATATTCCGTGTACGATTAATATGCGAAACTACAAAATTATTTGTAAAACAGAAAGCAACTCAAAAATTTAGTTATATCTCATGAGAACCAATCACTGCATTTCCAATCCCACTTTATGGAACGCGTTCTAGTCTATTTGCTCAAAACCGTGTTAAAAGCTATGAGATGTAAAATGGGAAGAAGTGCAATATGTGCACATCTGTAGAATAATGAGCATAAGGAATCAGTCTGTTGTCCGACCTTGCGAAAGAAAGCGAGAAGAAGAGACGTAAGAAGGATCGCGCGAAGGTCCGTTGTTTAAGGTAAACCTACTAAATTTGCCAGAAATAGATTGCGGGAAACCACGACCCGTCAGGAAAGCCGGCATCTCCAGAATTCTCTTTCGATCCATAAAAATTCTAAACAGGTATAAAAATATTAATCAAGCATACGTATAAGTAAAGGTAGATGAGGTAGGAGATAGAACTAGAAAGAGGATGGAAGAATCCGTGTAGTTTGTGGCCCGTTTGTTAGGAAATTTTTCCATAGGATATTCCATTCGTCTATAATTTATCGGAGAAACCACGAGAAACTAGCGATCAGAGATAGATCGATAGAATTCTCCGTCAGACAGCGGCTGGATTCGACCTGCCTATCTAGCTAGTGACGAAACTCCGCCACCGTCGGGACTCGAACCCAAGGACCTCCGTGTCAATCTCGCTTCAGAGAGTGGTGACGCTATCTGCGAGCTAAACGTAACCTGTATCAATGATGGAATGAGTGTCAAAGGAAACGAGAAAACTCCTAAAAAAATCCTGCTGAAAACACTCCATGTACACCAAAATTCCAAATGAATCGGCCGGGTTTTGAATCGTGGAATACAAGTGAAAAGGAAGGAGTCTGATCCCTGCACTATTGGTCACAATGTCACTCGCACACAACTACGTTAACTGAGATACAAATCGGGTGACGTTATCTCGCCCTTACTATCGCCTAGGCGGCTGTCCCCAGCGGTGCCCCACAGCCAGTCCCCTCTCGAAACGTGGCCCCGGGGAGCGCCCGGCTGACAGGTGCGGGCCCAGGGCAGCGGGTGGCGCTTGGCCAGTCACACTGCCACAGGCTCTGCCGCGGCGTTCCCCAGGGGCCGCTCTCGGAGCAGAAGCAGCTGACCCGTGAGCCCCCCCCCCCATTGAGGGCAATGGGGGACAATGTAGGCGGAAACGAATGGAAAGCCCCACTGCCGACACAGTGGCAAGTATACTCCTTTTTCTGGACACGGAACTCTGCTGTTATTGTCTGATTGAAATGTAGTGGTGCTTTAAAGTCAGGAGCTGGAAGGCGATGAGTTGTCGTCCAATCGGGAACATCGGTAGGACTTACAGTTTTATATTGATGCTTCCTATTGGAAGACAGAGTACCTTCTCACCTTGGGACCATCACGAGACATTACATTTAAATCGCAGCACAGGATTCGTATGTACACATGATGTCTCAACGTATTTATGTTAGTGTTATTTTAGAATTTACAGGGAGGGGCTATATATTCAAATTTTTCTAATAATATGTTCGTTATATGATACTTGCACTTAATTGCAGAAAATTCATTGTGCACTGGTGTTTGGTAGTTACGTGTTACGCAATCAAAGAGATAATGTACACCTTTAAAACTCATTATAGGATGAGTTGTATCAATCAGACGCAAAGGAAGAATGATTAACTCCGTTAATTGACATTTCCCACCACATGTTCAATAGCAAATAGATTCAACCACTTCCATATTTTGTAATATTTATTTTGAGATACGATTTATATATTATTTATATATTTAACATACCAAGGGTGTCTATTAAAAAAATTGAATGTTTACTCGACCAAATTTTGTAATTTTTTCTATAAATGAAAGATATACAAAATAGTAAAATTACAAAATGAACCCTGATCTGAAACATCATCCACATTTTTTAATGATCAATGAAAGAGCTTATCTAATAAAATTTGCTCTATGAACAACTGAATTTGCAACTTGTCCGAGTTCAAAGATTGCGCATGATTTATTGAAAAACAGTTTCCGAATGTTGCTACGTTTTTAGCTTTATTCCCGAACTGTACATATTTGATACATTTCATTTCACCTTTTCTAGTAAACATTGTACATTACAATAAAACCTATTGAAACTGATAAGATTTTTGATTACGAGTTTTCATCTTGGCAGACACGTTTTATTAGAGCATATAACCTGAATATCGAGCAATTATGTAACTTATGCGTCCTTTTTCAAGAAAAAATAATCTACAACTACTAAATCTATGACAGGCTTTCCTACCAGACGCAACATCAACATCTATGTATGTACATATACAGAGTTTGGTAAATATGAAACATGTCAATTACATTTCAAGAAGAATTTTTAACCCGTGTGTTTACACCGACCGGTGATTATATTGCTCTAGAATTTGTATTATATAACCTGTTGAGTAAACCTATTTAATTAGTCGTTCTAAATGGGATTAATGGGAAGGGATTAAATGGGAAGGGACTAAATGCCATGAAACGTAGCTTTCGACTTATTACTAAGTGCATATGTAGTCCATATTTCAGGTTTTAACTTTTCTAAAACTCTTCTTTTTGTGGAATGTCATCTTTCAGGCTCAACTACTGCATGTTATGTATTAAGTCTAAAGAATAATGTATTTAAGTACACAAATGTAAGTTGGAGAATATAATAATTATTACATTAAGTTGAGTATAATTCTATATAATTCTATTTTTTTCACAAATATACCACAAATTGCTTTTCCCTAAATTCGTTAAATGCATTAATCTCTTTGGCAAATAATTCAATATTTATTAATTGCATGTATCATTACTATAATGTAGTTTTAAATTACGAGATGAATGCAAAGGAAATAAGATGACAAGGAAGATGATGATGTATAATGATGAAGATGTAGTGGAATTTAATGTTGACGAGCCTGGTTGAAACCTGACACATACCAATTCTGCGTGGAGTGTCCAAAATATGAACCTGAGTCTCCAAATATGCAATCCCTGATCACTACGCTAGGAGTCGTCTGGTTCTACGAAGGTTGCTTTTTATGTTTCGGGATTTGGCAACCCTGGTGTTGCAATTTGGCAACTGACACCTCTATCGTAAAGTTGGATGTTTTGAGGTTATACGTACTTGGAAAGTTTTGACATACGAGGGCTATTTGTGATGTTTGCAGTAAGTTAAAAGATTTATCTTGGACCAAAAATGGAATTAAATCGTGAACATTTTCATGCGATTATTTTTTACAATTTTCATCGTGGATTAACTCAGCAACAGTGCATGGAAGAACTTAATTCAATTTTTGGCGATGAAGCTCTATCAAGCACTAGTGTTTATCGATGGTATGGTGAATGCAACCTTGGTCGTAGTTCACTCCAAGACGAATTAAAAAGCAAACTGAGAGGTCAACGTTTTTCAATACCTGAAGAAGCGGTTGCTGCATTCAGAATGCATGTTTTGGAGATGCCTCAATCAGAGTGGAAAAGTGTTTCGACAATTGGTTTAAATGCATGCAAAAGTATATAGATCTTCATGGGGAATATTTTGAAAAAAAATAAAGTGATTTTCGATGATTAATATTTGTTTTTGTTCTCTAATCCTGAAATATAAAAAGCAACCCTCGTAAATATTGTTGTAGAAGAAAAAATGAACACTGTAGTTTCAAATGGGAAGATCGATGATGACTGTAAAGACGGAATAAATAACAGTGTAAGAAATGTTTGATAGTAGATCACGAAATTTACAGAGCTTCTGAAACGGCACTCACATTACTCAATGAATATTTAAAGATATAATTTAATGCAATTCATCTCTACGAACAATCCGTATTGAAATTTGTAGTACTATTTTACATTACAAAATATACTCTGTTGAAAAATAGTTCCCAAATTTTGGTTGGGTTATGCGTTAATTATCGAACATTACACTTTTGGTATTCTTCATTTCACTGTTCATTATTATTAAATAATATACCCTAATATTACGCACAATGAAACAAATAGAATTTTTTTATTATGAGTTTGATGTGCAGGATCGTCCAGTTTTCAATTGCCTGATTAGAGTATTTCATGTCGGAACGTGACCTTCTAGTTGCGAACTCACCAAGCAGGGATGCGAGGGGAAGAGAAGTTGGGGCGAACGCGAAATGGGCGGAGTGGGGACGCCGGTGGGCGCGAGGGCGCTGCGGAAATGGGAGGGCGGAGGAGTACGGCGTCGGCGGCGCGCAGAGGTAGGCCGCTGGTCGACCTCCGCCCGGGAACGGGGCGCCAACGTGGCTAATTACAGCGCCCGGAGCGCGCGTCATTTGTTTCGGGGGCTCGCGACGGCCTCGGTTCTGCCCGGCCGTTGCCGGTCGCTGTCACTCGCACGCCGAATCCACTCCCTCCCCAAGTTTGCCCCACAGCCAACTCCATTCCCTCCATTACCTCCATTCCCTGCCCCGCTCTTCCCCACCAAGATCATTGCGGGGTCGAGTCCTCAAGGTGGCAGATTTCCGACACTTGACATAGACAGCTAAGTAGAAATTTAACCGCTTGTCTGTTACCAGGAGTCTAGCATCTGTAGTTTTGCGAGGTTTCTCCGATCAACACTAGGCGAATGTCGGGGCAGTACCCTAACAAACGGGCCACCCACCTCGCACGATCTTTCCTATTCACACTCTTTATTTACACACACTCACATGCACTACACTTCAACGCATGTCGGGGGACCAGTCGGGAGCTTAGAGCTGGCTGGGGCGGTGCCATGCTGGTGGGAGGTACCATACAGCAGGGGATGATCGCTGCCACCTCCAGCAAAAAATATACACTACATTTACGGGACTTATAACATCTGCACTTGACGCACTCGGAATCACTAATCAATCAAATTAATTAATCACTAACCCCTATCTCTCCTGATGCAAATCTAGCCTTTCCCTTTCGCATACCTCCCCTCCTATTCACTGCTGAGGCCGCCACCTGTCACCATCGCAAACGTGACACTTCGCCGCGCCCTCTACTGCTCCCTCTGGGTCTGCCTTTCCCTCCGCAGCAGGAGCCCCTCTTCGGAGTATCCCCTGGTGGAAACTCCGTCACCCTTCGACCCCTTATCCACTGCCTCCACCGTTGCTGCTTCCTCTACCGCTCCTCCTAACCCTGTCGCTGAAGAACCCGCCGTCGCCGAGCCGCCTCCGCCGTTTCTGCCGCTACCACAGCGCCACCGCTGTCAGCGTCCACACCCGAACGCCACCTCGTTGCTGAAGATATATCCTGCTACGGCCATCTTGTGCCGCCAACGCCTCCGTCCTCTCCGACTCCGAGCCACCGCGGCAACCGCCGCCCGTTACCACAGATCGGTTCCAAGTTGCTGAAGAGTCGCCCTGCAGCGCCCCCAGCGCCCACCTCCGCAGTCGCCGCGTCGCCGTCGCCATCTCCGTCGGCTTCGCCACCGCCGCCGGCCCCAAGCACAGTTCAGCTCGGCACGGACCGATTGGCTGCCGCCCGCCGCCAACTTGCTCCCATTAATTATGGCGCTTCTTACGTCGTTAATCCCGGCGTTCGACCCGGCCCGGCTCGGCTCCGGCCCCTGCCTCGGCCCCGCGTCGCCCTGCCGTCACCGGCGACATCAGGGCCACCCGCGCGAAGCGTCTGTCTGTCCGTCCGTCGCCCTCGCTGCCGACGCTGCTGTGTGTGACGGGGCCACCCACCCTACCGACGCTCTTAGCGCTGGACGTGCCTGCGATGGAAGTGAGATTAGCGAACTTGAGATACTTGTTACAATGCGGTAATGTATTATTATTATTATTATTATTATTATTATTATTATTATTAAATGCATGTTTGTATTTGGTACTTTCGGGTCAGATTAATACTTTTGCCAGATCTCAGTTTTCCTGGATCTGGGCTCTGTTATGATTTATTAGCCACGCCACGGGTAAAAGAGACATGAGGCGGGCATAACTAATTCCCATCATTGAACCTCTCTTATTTGGCCTGTCTGAGCTATCTGTCGACACACACACACACACACTTCCGAGAAGATTTCTATTAGAAAGCTACTAATTCATTTTTGCCCTGGCCGGAAACCTGGCGGGACCGCCTCAAAGGAAGTTAGCACGGTGTGCATGAACCACCGAAGAGGCTACTGCTACTTCTACTAGAAGTACTGCTATTGCTACTGCTATTATTATTATTATTATTATTATTATTATTATTATTATTACTATTGCTGCCACTAATGATCCCGCTACTACTAATGCCACCACTACCACCACCACCACCATCACCACTACCACCACCACTACCAGTACCACTACCTGAGCCACTACCACCTCTACTAACATGCGCAAGAAAACGAGAAGTTCTAAGTAGCTGTAGTACCCATAAGAGCGAAAACAATAAAATATGTAATTTTTCTTCTCTTTTGCAGAGCATTTACGTCCAGTTTGAAATTACCAAAAATCTCTTTCATTATCGTACCCCTCCGCAGATGAAGGTGGCCGAATACTGTCCGTGACCAATGCTTCTAATTTTGGGGCGTAAGGCCGGCGAAGGCAGGGTATTCTCCGAACGTCCGCAAGAGTTGGCCAGCGCGCCATTTGGCTCTGTGACGTCATGACGGAGCCCGTCGCGCCGGCGTCGCCGCGAGGGCTGATGAAACGAGGCGGACATGGCTCCAATCGAGCGCCGGACGCCCTCTGGCGACGGAGCGAAGTGCACCACGGAACTCTCAAGCGGCTGAAGAGCTTTGCTGAATGGACAAGAGAAGACGGCCGAAACGCGACATTCCTAGACCTTCCTCAAGCGCCTTGCAGTGTAACTTCTGTACGTCCAAAGCAGCAACATTCAACTTCCTCGTTTCGCGTTTAATGCAGAGCTAAGTTGCACGACAATACGCACGCTCTGTCGACTTACGAACGTTACACCACAGAACGAAAATGCAGCATAACTTGACAATGATGATGTTAGGTGAGACTCGAGGACCGAAATATTACATTCACAAACTTCTCCTTGGTCAAATTACTATTAAGCATATTAACTTGAATGGAATTCTCAAAGGTACTGAGAGGCAAATATACTACTTGTTGATACTCATTGATAAAGTATGATTCAATTAAACAATTTAAGGGTTTCTAGTACAAGCCCAGAGGTAATTGTGTCATATTCTTTACACTGTATTGGAATACGAATTTGTTCCTACTTCTACAAAAAGCACTGAAAATTAGCTATATCTCAATAAATAACCAGCAGACTTTGGCGTTTAACGCTTTGAGAATTTCAAGCTTCTCTTGTAGTTTGATCACAGATAATAAAGGTTTGACAGATTTAGCAACTGGATTTTACACATTTTTGTTACCAGGGCCCTGTAATAAGAGGTTTTCTGATGAAAATTTGCCATTTTTTCTCGCAGCATTACATAACTTTCACTCTACTCCCTAGCGAGAAAGTAAAAATGTTTTCTAAATCGTAGCATTCATACTGCTCAAGAAAAGAACGTAAAGAAAAGCAACTCACATCAAATTGATTATTACACATATATAATTACCATGTCTAGGCAACCATTTATATTTGCACGGTGTAGTTATTAGTTGCACGCTGTCATGTCGTAAGAAAACACAACAAATCCCTCTCTTTGTGGAACTAATAATTACTCACTGATTTCTTTCCAAACCTAATTCTTTTAAATGCGTAAACAGAACTGCATGATTTACATCTTGCAATAATATTTCTATTTGTAAGTCGATAGATTTGGATCGACAAATTTGAAATTATTTGGAGTTACATCGTCCTTGACAAAATCATATTTTCTTACAATACGTTTATTCTTTGGTATTAGTTTTAAGCTCTTAGATCAGTCTAACACCGTCTTTCTGTCTGTTCATATTCGTATGGGAGTTTTTTACTAAATCTGGAAAACCCAATTCAGATATCATCTCTGTCAGCCATTGATTGTCACATATTGCTTCACGGACTCTCATCAGTTCTTCTTACATCGTTGATAGTGTTACAATCTTTTGATTTTTCGACTGTCAACTTATCAAAGATTTTCTCTTTTTCCTAATAAGGCCTAATACTGTTTGTGGTGTATATTTGAACTGAATGGGATGATTTTAACTATTGAAATGATTTTATTGGTGCTCTGAGAAAACTACTTGTTCGCAGCAAATAGTTTTATGTGTTGATTTATGTGTTTATTGTGTTTTATGTTATGTACAGGCAGCAAAAAACTGTCCATACCGGTATTTAGTTTGCTGTAGTAACATAGACGTTTATAACAAGACTACACACACAATCCACTTAAGGAATCATTTAAATCTAATTTTCCCCTTTTCATACAGACAGGTTCATTTCCATTATGCTAAATTTGTTGAGAGTTATGGACACATTTTTCTCAGTTTGAAGATAATTCTGATACTACTAAAAGCATGAAAGGAAATAATTCGTAATGATTGTTGACTGAAGAAATGCTTGTAACAGCGGTGACGCAGTGTGACGCGGATTCAAGTAATCTCGATGATAAACTTGATGGCCGAGGGCAGTGGATGTGGTAGTGAAACCAGAAGCACATGTGGTGAGTTTTCTGAAAGCAGTATGTTGCCGTAGTGTCTATTTCTGGCAGGGACGCTACGTTTACAGTTCTGGTGGTGGTGATGGTGGTTGAGCTGCATCAGATAATACAAGCAAGCGACCGAAAGTAGAAGTAGTTGCAGTGGTCGTAATGATGGATGACAATAGAAATAATTGTACACGTGGGGGATGCTACACAAAGGAAGGCTGTGATCGCGACACTAGCTGCACAACGAAGTGGTTGAGCTGCATCTGATAATACAAGCAAGCGAGCGAAAATATAAGTAGTTGCAGTGGTCGAAATGATGGATGACAATGGAAATAATTGTTCACGTGGGGGATATTGCACTAACTGAGGCTGAGATCGCGACACTATCAGCAGTTGTTTTGGCCCGAAACGGGCTTTGCTCGGATGCGACTGCGGCATTGGCGGTGCCGTCGGCGGCGGCGGCGGTAGTTGCGGCGGGGACGGCGGAGGTTGTTTACTCCTTGGAGCGCGAAGGCAACGATGTCGCGGGGCCGCAGTCGCACCCTCCGACGTCGTTACGACCAATTACCCGGCGACCGCCCCTCCCCCAGCACACCCCAGCCCACTGCAGCCGCTCTCGGCATGGAGAGAGGTGCGCGGCAGGCGACGCCACGGCAATCCACCCTTCCGGAGGCATCCTCGACAGTTTTCGTTGTATTCAACGGAAACCAATACACCAATTCCACTGTTACCCTTAGAACAAACTATGCTTGCTTATAAGAGGTTGCGAGAATAATTCAATATGTTTTCTTGGTGAAATTGGTTAGCGGGTCCCAAATCATAAGCGTCAAAACACCTACAAGTTCAAAATAGCAGTTGTAAAGGAGTCAATAGTTATTAGCAATTTGGGAGAGCAGGAAATACAAAATTTAGAATGTCGACTGACGTGTCCTACGCAACCAGTGATTTTGTTTCCTGAAATAGAACAATTCTGTTGACTGTACATGCATACGTTAGAATCAGTTGCAAACACTAAATATTTCAAGAATGTTATTAAATGACACCAATTATGGTGTTATTTTCGCGAGATTTTTTTACCAAATCTCATGTGACTCACGTCAGCTAGTGTCTCTACAAGGTACACTCTTTTAAGGTGTATACACCAATCTGCCTGGCTCTCAAGGAGCTTACATTATGTGACTAAAACGTTTTGTAAAAAGTGCACTGATGTTTGAATGATGACTAGCAGCTCTTGAATGCGCGAAAAAACTCTCTGCTCTGTGTTGAAACATTACGACGACCAAGTGCTGCTCTGCTTGCGTTGCAACAAAGCATGCGAAAAGGCGCCTTCTTGTGAATCTTTCTAATTCTTTGAAATACGTCCACAGCGCCCTTGTCCAGAGAGTGCTCCGCTCTGGTAGCGACGCTAGAAATTACCGTATTTTAAAAGTTAAAATGCGGCTTTTTTTTCTTTCTGAATAAAGATCACAGATTTTGAAGATAAAAAAAGAGTGCGATACGTGAAAATGCACCAACTTATCCTGCATTTGTATCAAGGAGAGCAGTTAAAAAAAGGATAACACTAACTTTTTCACTCAACCTTTCAGAAATGGGACAGAAGGTGTATGAACATTGATTTCAGCGACCTGTAAAAACTATTTTGTGTCAAGCAAATACCTTATACTAAACAAAATGCCTTACACGTTTTGAGGTTACACTTCAGATTTAAATTTTGTTGATTACGATAAATTCATTGAAGAGAATTATTAAATAATGTGAGATTTAATTGTAAACTCTGTTTTATTGGCTTCTTAATCAAACCAAAATTTACGACATATATTATATAGCAATTAATCAAAGTGATTATTTAATTATTCAATATTTAAAGAAATGTATTAAAATATAGTAATATCGAAGTATTTTTTAATCTCCGATTAGTACTTTCCGAACATTCTTCAACTGTGAAATATAGAGATCAAACTGTTTAAGTAGGTCCAGTCTCTTTAGAGGTGGAACAAGTAGAAGGGAAAACAAGACACCAACATCCTCAGTGTACCTTGAGAGCTTGTAGCGAAATGGATCTTAACTACTAGAAGCCATTCACCTTTGCCTGGCTATCAAGTTATTCCTGCCTCTAGACCCTTCGCCGCAAATCCCACAACAGAGCCATTAACGCCGCATAATCCCCACGATGCACAATGCTTCATCACCTCATCACAACACCCTCTTGTCCGCAACGGCCCGCTATCGATTACTTCCGAGAACCGCCGCAGCGGGCGGTAGTAGCTACCTAGCGAAAACGCCGGCTGAATTACACCAACACCTGCCCATCCCAGTCAGCCAGGTCTTCTCCTTCCCCCCTTGTCTCACCCCCTCCTCTCCAGCGACCCTCTCCGTCACCATCGTTCACCAACTCCCTACCGCCGCGATGGCTTTGTCCTGGAACCGTTGTTGGAGAAGTCCTGTTTACCTGGTTAGTTGGAGTTGCGGCCGCGAGCCGCGCTGCGAACCGCCGCACCGCATTCCACTTATTGAAGGAGTTGGCGGAGGCCGCCTAGGTTTGAAACACGGCCGACCGGTGATTTGCGACGCGAGCGGGCAACTCCGCGGAACGCCCAATGGAGATTATTCGCATTGCTGACCACTGTGTTCCCCGCGCATTCCAAGCATTTGCAACTCACCTATTTTTTAGCACTTCCGAGGTATCTGAATGGAGGAGTGTGAATGGAATTTTGCAATTAAGGTGATCTATGGTCACACTTGTTTCCGAACTTTATCGTGACGTGCTTTTCAATGTAAATATCGTTTCTACCCATTCTATTTAATAAAGTGTAATTGCATGAAAATGAAGCCAATTTGTGAATTAAATTGGTGATCGCGACTATTCACGACTTCTTAGACTAATTAATATTAACATTTAAATTTTAATGTTATATTTTTTGAGTACACAAATTATAATAGTCTAAGTAACAGAATACAATTCGCTGATGAAACAACCTACTTCTGGGAAATAGAGATGGGACTTAACATTCTCATAACTTTTAACAATATTGAAATCTCTTCAAATCTTATACTTTTAATAAATGTGTTTAACATGGATTCTGTGTTTTGAAAAAGTTATTTTCTGATTAATCTTGTCTCACACTGAGAAAAGAATGTCACGTTTCTACCAATTTATCTCGACAACTATTCACAACATGTGACTTTTTTTAAAATTTTCAGTATCTATTAAGTGCTATTTAGTAGAAAAATATTGGAAAAGATGAGTATTTCTTCACGTTATTAAGTTTGTATTATTTTTTCTTCAAGTTCTTAATATTAAAAAACAATGTAATGCAAGTCACTTATTATATAAATATTTTTTCATTATTTTTCCCTACGTATATTGGAAAAGACGCTTGTGAAAATGATTCTCAGTTTCGTTGAACAGTCTAAAATTTCAATTATTGCAAAAGTTATGAAAATGTGAGAAAGCATGGGCTGTTGTAACACTAATAGTTTTTACACGCCAAATACGTAATTGATAAAATGTCTTTACGTTTGAGATTGTTGTTGAAGATTAGTGGTACGTCCCCTCAATTCCCTATCATTCACTATAAAAATCTATGAAAGAAACTAACAAGACCCCCCTCGGCTGCAAATCTTCGAGTAAGTGCAACTGGCAAATGTATACGTAAGCTTCCGTGGTTCGAGTTCATGACTTCTTGGCTGTCCGGATGATGCCGCGTCTTTGGCTGAGAGGCCGATGTTTCGCAGACTTTCGTCATATCGCAGACTTCCTCAGGGTAGCCAACAAGTCCCTGGACAGCCAAGAAGTCAAGTGCAATTGGCAGTCATGAAGCGATATACTTTTTCTTTTGAAGTTGTGTTTTGATGGTTCTCTGTAGATGATGATGACGACAATGTTCATAAAAAAACGAAACATCTAATCATTATTTGTAATGTATATGAATCATGACTTTGATTCTCTAAAATTAGGTGTTCACTAGGACCCAAGTTGACTGTTGTTTGTGTTCAGATGAAGTGACAAATTGTGTCAAAAGCAACTCACGTAACGGCGATAGGAAATGAAGTGGTTCACATTGGGGTACAGAGGAAGCTCTAAAGAAAACGACGGAACAGCGGAGGATGGGCTGTCCTCGGTACAGAACTTCTTCGTGCGGTGTGGAAATGGAGAAAGAGCTCGAGGTCCCAGGGAGGAGGAGATGGAGGAGTGTGCAGGGAACGGAAAATATCTCCAGGGTGGAGGCGCCTATAAAACGCCTCGCTTGTTTTATTTCTTCTCAAGTTGGCTCTTAAGGACTCAGCCCATAAATTCGCCATTCTAAATGTAAATTTTTGCAATCAGCTCTCTGTCCTCGGCGTCGCGTCGCGTCGTGTCGCGCGATCTGAGCCCGGCTCCTGCGCAGGCTAATTGGGCAGGCGGCCGGCGACGGCGCCACCTTCGCGTCTTCTCCCCCCCCCCCTCCCCACGCGCTCCGCCTCCTTTGCCGCTGATTTCCCGGACAACGACCACATCCACGCTCGACTCTTTGCTGGTACTCCGGTCGATGTAATTTCCTTGAAGCAGCGACTTGATTTGGCTCTGAGGTTTCCGGAAATGGCAAATACATAGGGCCAAAAAAGAATAAGATAAATTAGTGTTTTCAGTTTGCATACTTCTCGATTCTCAAATAATGATTCTGTTTGGCTGCTAGACCATTTAAATTAATAAATTCATTGCGAGTTTTCGTCAATACAATTTATTAACCCAAACATTTTTACATTTTTGTAACTTATTTGATATTCTAGGGCTTTACATTCAACCTCTACTGTTATCCTTCGTACAAGATTGAAACTTCACCTACATTCTATTAGAATCAAAAGGAATGGGAAATCCTCTGGGGAAAACAACCTACATACAAGTATAATGTCTTTCTTCATCACTAATATGTAAAACATATACTGTAGAATATCGCCGATTTGACGTTCTCTACCTTCACTCTATCTCACTTTTTATATTAATTCTTAATTTGATGAGGTTATGTATACCATGTTTTCCTTCTTTGAATTGAAGTTTGTGAATTGCATACTCATTTTTGGTTGGTTTCTTCAAAATTTGCGCTCTTTTAATGATTTTGACAACGCATATTTAAAAACTTGTTTGTAATGAAACGGTAATTTTATTATTGGTGCGTGCTCTGTATCCATGCATCAATGGCGGGGCGCCGCGAGATGGCACTGAGAAGAGGCAGCGCAAGATGGGGGTGAGAGGTGAGGATGACCAGAGTGGAGGGTGGGAGCAAGGTGCTGGTTTTGTGCCGAGCGTATGAGGTGGGGAGCGGGGGCAGCGAAACGGCGCAGGGAGCTTGTGGCGTGGGACGTGGGGCGAGGGGCGTGGGGCGTGGGCTGGGAGTGGGGCGTGGGGCGTGGGCGTGGGGCGTGGGGCTGGGAGTGGGGCGTGGGGCAGTGAATGTGGGGTGTGGGGCGTGGGGTGTGGGGTGTGGTGTGGGTGTGGGGTTGGGGGGTGGGGCGTGGGATGTTGACGGAAGGCGGGGCCGCAGGGCGGGGCCGGTGGAGGCGCGGGGGCAAAGGGTTGCTGGTTCCCATGGCGACAACCCGAGCGTATGAGGTGGGGAGCGGGGCAGACGAAACGGGCGAGGGAGCTTGTCGGCGTGGAGACTGTGAAGGGCGTGGGGCGTGGGTGGGCTGCGGTGGGCGGTGGGCGGGCTGGGATCGTGGGCGTGCATGTGGGGCTGTGGGGTGGACTGTGCGTGTGGTTGGTGTGGGGTGTGGGGTGTGGGGTGGGGCGCCTGGGCGTGGGATGGAAGCGGAAGGCGGGGCCGCAGGGCGGAGGCGTGTGAGCGGCGGGGGCAAGGGTGCTGGTTCCATGGCGACACGCCGAGCGTAATGAGGTGGGGACGGCGGAGCGAAACGCGCAGGGAGCTTTGTGGAGCAGGCTGGGACGGGGGGCGGGGGCGTGGGCGTGGGGCGTGGGGCGTGGGGCGTTGGGGAGTGGGGCGGGGCGTGCGGGTGGGGCGTGGGGCGTGGGGCAGGGGCGTGGGGCGTGGGCGTGGCGTGTGCGTGGGGGCCGTGGGGCGTGGGGCGGGGTGCGTGGGCTGGGGGGGACAGGGGCGGGGTGTGGACCGAAAGGCGAGCCGGTGGATGGGCGGGGGGGGGTGAAAGCGTAGGGCAGAGGCGGGCCGGGGCGGGGCGCGGGACCCGGGGGTCGTGGTCGTGGGGAATGGCAAGCGCTGGGTGACGCTAGGGAGGGGGCCGGCGCGTGGCGGGAACAGCAGAGGGTGACGCGCGTCTAACTGGGTTTGCCTCGGCTCGTTGCCCTCAGACGAGCTGCAGCGGGCGCCCTGCGATGAGCAGCAGGGAGGGAGGGGCTTGCGATGGCGGCTCTTTAAGACGAGAACCCAGGCGTCGACACAGCAGTGTTCCGCTCTGCTAAAGGAGGGCTAAATAGGAATAGCCACTACGAAAGAGTGGAGAATCTGAAGGAATCATTACGCAACTATCCCTCGCTACCTCTATGGTGGACAATTAAGGACAATTTTTTCATAGGGGGAATGTATTTTGAAAACTTTAGCAGGTAAAATGTTATGTTAAGAAATAAGAAGAAATAACAAATAACAAGAGTTCTTTTATAAGAGTACGTACCAAAATTCAAATCGTACAAAAAACAATCAGCGGTGTTGCAGAATGACACGGACTTTCTCGAACTACTTAGTTTTCTAATTCCTTTGGACTAGGCTAGCTTTTCAGACGTGCCACATATGCTTGCCATATAAAACTATCGCCGCTCAAAGTATATTTTTTTTAATTTTCTCAATTGTTTTGGTTTCCTAACGATAGACCGAAATATTACTTTAAGAATACTAAAGAGTAATGAACTAAGAAATGTATATCGAAAACTACTAAGTAAAAAAAACTTCTATAATATGTTAAGAATTTTGAGGAATTTAATTTTTATTGCAAAATATTGATTACACTTACGTGTTAAATACATATGATTTGGTGCTAATTGATCACTTACAATGAATAATGTATTATTACCTACCCTCCAAAATGAAGAAAAAGTAATTATGTATCAATTCCTCAGAGCAATAATTCCGAATATCCGAATATTTGAATATCGCAGTTCGGGTTGAAACCCTTGGGTTCAGAAGTTGGCGGTAGTGGCAGACAACCGTCAATGTCACCACACCGTATTGGAGATTTTGTGTTGACTTTTAGGCAGACTCAAGAGTGCGGCACTGAAATTTGTTTGTAAGATAGACTTTTTGTTGTAAGAGATTACTGAGGGAAAGAGCAATTTTGCTCATTTTGTTAGTTAGAACCTTGTCAAACCAAGGCCACGAATATACTAAATCTACAGCAGAACGTTGCGCATTGATGCGGTTTTCCAAAGTTATGTGATGAGTGTTAATTTTTTTAGTAATTTAATTTAATACTAATAGATCTTACAAATGAAATAGATAGAAGAATAAATCAGATATGTATTATGAAATACAGCTTTTTATACGTATACACATCTTTATGCATAAAAATGCAGAAAAATTTGTTGTGAACAACAATTAAATAAACACAGGGTGCGTTTAGTCTAAGAGAAAATGTTCTTTCAATACAGGTTGTCAAGGAGTCGTAAGAAAACCCGGCTCTCCATTTCAACACAGACCTGACTGGTTTTAATTCGTATTTTAGAAGTGCATAATTATGTTTACCAATCAATTAACTGTTGAAGTTTTCATGATAATTGTGGTTGTAGCCTCTTTCTCTACCAGGGCATTTGATGTACCAATTAATTATTGTTCTATGTGTAAATGTGAAGTGCTTAAAGGTTATGGGTGTGAAACACCGAAAATGCCGAGTGCAAATCTTAGTTTCGAGTGCACAGAAGGCCAACACGTTATGTGTCGGTAGGGTCAACTACAATTTTTTCTTACGTGACGTACAGTGCAATTAATTGTTTCCTTTTATTTCCAATTGCGCTTTTATTTTCGCATGATTCTGGAACTTTAATGCCAAAATCATTTTGGTTGTTTTATTTATGTTCATGTCCTGTTTTTTTAACAAGGACTTGAATTTAACATATCTATAATATTTTCTCTAATACCTAATTCACGTACAAGTGTAATATTTATTATGCCACAATAATTTTTAGAGGTAGTTTTAATTTTTAGTTTAAATTAATAATTAATAGTAGATGTTGTACTCTATTTTTCAATACTTTTGAGTAATTATTAGTGCATACTGGGCTTAATATTTCATGTTTTTTTATTTATAACATCAATAGAGCATATAGATATTTTAATTTGGCATTCAGTCATACAGTAGGTTTGTCATAACTAAAAGCCAAAATGTAAATAACTTGTAAAAGTACGGTGTATGGACACAATTGTGTAATAAACATATTTCATTTGTGCTGTTATCACTTAATTGCACAAGGTATGTACAATGTTTGCAGATTATTGCAATTTTTTTCTTAATTACAAAATATACTCATATTTGTCCTTTCTAGAGAATATTATAATTCACGCGTTGCCAAATATTATTAACAATAGTGTTTGTAAAAATTAACTCAAATTAATTACTAATGAATGGAATTTCATGACAATTGAATTTAACTACCGTCGTTTTCTGTATCACCTAAATGGTTATCACTTGTGCCAATAACTATTTGATACGTATAATTACATCCGCTTTCAACCAAAATAATGTACGAAGAGTATATATTTTAATTATTTCTTGTTTCATTATAGATTTAAAACAAGTTGGAATGCCTACCCTTGTGTTGTCGACATCTTAGACCCTCACGGAGGTATGTTTCTAATATTTCATTATTATTTTTAATTAGTAATACTTATCCAAGTGCTTGTTAATTTCTGCTTGCGATCTTCTAACAACAAATCTTCAAAAACTGTTAGTCATGTCACAAGGTTCGTGAACAATCCATATCAAATAAAACTGATTTAATATGTTCATATGTATGTTTATATTGTGTACACTATTCACGTACATTGATCTTTAATTAATAATCTTTTGTCTTCTTAGTCATTTCACATACAGCATAAGGAAAGACACCAGACGCATTAAACGACCAATCAAACCTGTACCGCCTAAACGTGATAAACATGGCAACTAGGCTAGAACCAACGACGTAAAAGCCACAGTATTTGCAGGAAATTAAGATAATACATTTCAACCATTCCCATCTGATAGAGAAAACCATCAAAGAAATGTTATTCAGTTCATTAATGCACCTTATCATATGTTGCTACCAATAATTCAAGGCAGCAGAGATTTCATTTGCAATAAAACAAATTAAACTTTAAAGCACCTGGTTACGATGTCATCACTGGTTTTGTTTTGAGAAACCAGCCCAGAGAAGCTCTAGCACTACAACATCAACAAATAGTAACATAAATTTTCAACGCCATTATTAGAGGAACATATTCGGTATACCGCGCCAGTACACACCGTCTCACAACATTTAGTTAATTTTCTCGCACAAAGAACATTTTAAATTTTTATTCGATTATCCAACAGTGATATTAAAGTTGGCAATTTGGAAAAATCAATAATTCTAATTTTTAGGAAGGTGTAATTATGAAGTGGTAAATTACTTCGTACAAACAGATACCTAAAATAATTTTGTTACATTTTTGAAACAATAACAGAATACATGGCACGTTATTTCATGTTATTCAGTTCATTTATCACCATCTGTACAACAAAATTAAGGAAAACTAGTGGTGCTACAAAATCACATATTTTATTCCAATATCGCGAACATCCCCGCTATATTGTATTACTACATTAACCTGCAAAAGTACTTTGAATCAGCAACAAGTTTTTTCCTGCTCCGAGACTCGAACGTAGATCCTAAAGGTTAACTTGCCACCACTTAATCCACTCCGCTATAGAAGCGCCGTAGAGGTCTAAATCAAGCCGCATAAAAACGTAAAACCTCGCTTCAAGTAAAGAATCTTAAAAAATCAAAATATATCTTTCACACTCTAAAAGCCTCGAGTTCGTTCTGACCAATCAAGAAATATCTGTTTCGGAGCTAGCGATGACCACAGACGGACAGACATTTTGCCGTCTATCGATTTTTAGGGAATTATGGACCCACAAAACTGGGATTCTGGCTACACTACGAGTTAGAGGATTTCCTCCCCCCGCTATGTTTACAAACACCAGATGTCCATTTCACAGGGTCCGGCAATAAGAGTTTTTCTGCCGAAAATTTGCCGTTTTCCGGCGCACGATTTCATAACATTCACTTCTCACGAAGTACCTTTCTAAGGGCAAGACAGTAAATACTGGAACCGTTTCGGAGAAAATTTCGTGTGAACGTTTCTGAAAATGGAGAATTTTGAGCTTATTAAGAAAACGTTTGAGTTTTCGATAAACTTTATCAGACATAATTTGAATCACTTGTACTCACAAATGGGACAATGTTGTATACCAGTCGCCGGTAATGTAAATAGTTACGTGAGAGAGATATCAAAAGAAAAAAATTTTAATTTTCGAAAAAACAAAATACTACAAGAATTACATTCGTGTTACGTTATACTACAGTGCACTCTCTTTACAAAAAGTTTAAAGAAAAAATTTCGATTCGTTTAAAAAAAATGTTGTATAATCTTTTTAATGTCTATTTTTCTCTCAAAATTATGCGGAAATAATATTTTCGAACAAATGTTCATGACAATAATTAAAGAACTAATTGTGGAAAAGAAATTTAATTTGAAGAAAATATCCCTATTTTCAGTACAGTACTTTTAGGAAGATAATTAAACTTTTATAATTTTTTAAATTCACAGTTAACAGTTAAATTCGGAACTAAGCCTACTATGTAGGGTATTTCACCTTTTTTCTTACAAAAAATTAAACAAAAAATAAAGCCATTTTTGGGAAAAAAATTCAAAAATGCCCCAGGACTCAAAGTAAAGTATCCGAAAAATTTACAAAACTCGGAGAGCTTCGAGTCGAGCCAGATTGACTTGTACAGAATAGAGATAAAAAAATTAGATGTTCATTGAAGCTCCATGAAATGAAGGGTTACCAAATCTGTAGGAAACGTTTGTAGCTCCTGACCACTTCTTTTCAGCAGTGCGGCGTAATCCTTTTTGATAACGACGAAGACGATAATTTGCCTTAAAAACTGATCTACAGGGAGAGAAATGGTTTTGGAGGCATTCAACAGCTGGCGGAACAAGACAGCCATGGGCCAGATGGGATCGTTGCCTTCAGCGTCCAACATGATGCGATTGGAGTGGGATCACGAGCTGCAATACATGTCAGTCAAGACCTTGTTGAAGTGTGTAGACTACAATGACCCTGAGTCGGCCGACATGTGTCGCGACAGCGCACGCTTTCCCGTGGCCGTCTTCAGGGCCAGAGGGTCGAATCAGGACTTCGCGGACATGGTGAACAAGACAATCAAGCGGGAGGAGAAGGCTATTAATGAGCAACTCCTTACCACGAGTTGCGATCAATGGGGAAGGATATTCAGTGGAATGTTCTTTCAAAAGGTAGGTAAGAAAAGATCGAACGCACAAGGGTGATAGTTACTTCCATAAATTCGACTTTTGGCCATATATATATATATATATATATATATATATATATATATATATATGTATGTATGTATGTATGCATTCGAGAGTTCTAGAAACAGAAATGGAATACATGTGCCAACGAGCCTTTGAATACGGCGCCTCAATCGTCATTTTTAGAACATTAGTTACAATTTTATTTTACTCAACTATTGCCACTTTAAAACCAAAACTTGTTTTCGTTGTTGCGAGGCTACGAAGCGACTGAATTAACTGTGTTACTTTCATGCATTTCTCCACATCTTCCTAAAATGATCCTGCAATTTTATATTAATTCGCATACCGGAAATTACCCTACATTTTAACTTAAGTATTATCTTCGAGATTAATTCAAGTAAGGTGATTTAAATAGGAAATTGCACCATGCGTTTCTATTCAGGTTTAATTGAATTTAGTGTTTGATGTTAAAGAATCGGTGCCAATGGTCTTGCTTTATTTACATAAAAAATTCAATTTCACATACACAGATTGATTAAATTAACATAAAATCATAGACTTTTCCTCCCTACATTTCTGCATATTCCTAGAGTTGCATGTTAAGCCTTTATTTGTTACTTTTGGAGTATAGAGACAAAATTAGATTATCAGGTGATTTCTTAAGTTATAATTACACTCATTTAAATTGTGTACCTTGCTTCACAAATGGTATTATTACCATGGAATCATCTATTACTTTATAGAATACATCTATGCTAATCTCAACTGTTGTTGGCTCTCTCTAACCTGTTTTAATATATTTGGACACCGAACAAACTAATCTTAGCAAATCCTTTTTCATAAAATGTTTTATTGTTTTAGAAAAATTGAAATCTTTAATATTTGAGCACAAAAAATTACTCTACCACAACATTTTTTGTAATTTCAGAAAACATGAGTATATTGAAAGAAAATGAAAAATAATAACGACGGCATTTAACTTTTGTTGTAAAATATATTTTGACACTGGTTATTCTATAAGAAATAAATACAGGAAAATTTTGAACATGTTGCAAAATTATATCAATATAGATGAGTGTAATTTCAATGATATCAAAATCTTTTATTGTGTCATTATTATATTGCTCAGATAATGGACAATAACTATTAACATTACCATATTTTTATGTTTGTTACAGAAACCCTCCTTTTAAACGTTATTATTTTATAACAAAGTTAATGTCTACTACGTTTTTACGTAGTTGAGTTAGTACAATGTATTACTTTTGATTTGGAACTGAAGGTAACGATATTAATGCTAAAAATAACGTATGAGTTATTTGATTTCTTACCCTGAAGTATCTTGAGTGTGATGAACTTCCACATATGGTATTTGTTTATTGATTTGTTGAATAGAGGTATACATTTATAATGTGCATTATTAACAGTACTGTGAAAGCATTAGCAACAAGATGCCGTGTATTAGGGTAGCTATTATTGCTCATTTCTCACAAGATGGTGTATTCTTTACGAAAATCAAATTTTTCACTTAACTAACTTATGTTAACAAAATAGAAGGGCGTTCAAAAAATGATTGGCGTTCGTAGTTCGTTGTTATCGTTTATTCTTAATTCAATAATTTAAATTAAAGCATTGGGATAGGTATTTCAGAGCCCAAAAAATGCGTGTACCTTAATCATATATATTATTTGTATGACGTGGGTTGTAAACATCCTTTTTCCGGATGAACTGCTCAGTCAAGCGCAGCAAATAAGGTGTAATTCGCAGTAAATAAATATCCAAGCACGTAAAAGTAATAAAAGCGATTTAATCGCACGGGTTTTCATTAACAAAAGTAATCGTCTTGATAGCAAATGAAACAGTCTTAGTTACAGATACCGGGAGACAAAAAGGCAGATTAATCGATCTAATGAACAAATTATATTTCAAATTGTTTGTATCTTAATAAATAGATTGCAATACATCAAACGCCCTATTAAACCTTATTTTATTGTAAATGTGTAGCTGCTTTATTTGGTTCTAAGGGGATTCAACACAAAACTCTAAACAGAATGACTATTTTAGTTTTAATTAAATATTCCGCGTTTTTTGATAATATATGGCGTGGCTATAACATAACATGTTTTTGTATGTATTTATTTAAATGTCCACACCTGTGAAAATGGCTTCGAAGTTTGACACTCACGCAATTTCATTTTAGATGTTGCACTATCAGTACAGTATTTTGAAGTTTGCATTTACCTTACAAGTAGTTAGTTGCGTCAGAGATGTTGGTACTTTTGTATGACTTTAAAGTGTGTTCAGTAAAAACTACAGTTTTTATAATATTTTTTTCAAAACAGTTATTAAGAAATTGATGTAGTAAGTTGTTATATACACAGTAAAATAACTGTATCAGATTTATTAACGCAAGTGTAAATATGATAAAGTAACACCAAAGTAAAGATATTTTTTGGTTAAATTGTTATTGTTATAAATCATTTATGACTGCAAATATTGCGTGTATTATATATTATAAGAGGGTTAATGTGTGTGTAATACAACTAAATGCTTATCAGTAACAAAACTAAAAAAATCGTTTGATATATTTTGATTAAAATAAACAAAATAATGTAAAATTAACAAAGGCAATACATGACTTCCTTCAACCGGATGCCCGCCAACGTGGCGCATGCGCAGTTGGTGTGGGCCGAGTCGCGCTTCATGGGGTGCGCGTTCGCGGACAACAAGGACAAGATCAACAACGTGCTGCTGGCGTGCCTGCTGGGCCCGGCGGGCAACGGCTCGTGGGGGTACTCGCTGGCGCCCGGGCAGAAGGCGTACGCGGCGGGGCCCGCGCGATCCGCCTGCCCCGAGGGCTCCCACGCCGACCCGGAGTACGCGGGCCTGTGCCGCGACGACGCGTTCAAGGACCAGCCCCCCGGCGCGGGCCACCCGCTGCCCTACAGGCTCGACGACGACGACGTCTCCACCTACGCCCTCTTCCTGCTCCTGCTGCCCTTCGTCGTCTACTTCTTCCAGGCCATGCGAGGCAACGTCTTTTAAAGGATTGCCCGCTCACTTCAAGTCCACAATTGCAAGGACTCCGCCTACGTCCTTCTGCCCTTCGTCGTCTACTTTTTCGAGACTACGAGAGGGAACGTGTTTTAGAAGATTCACTGCTATCTTCAAGAGTTCTCCTTCGTCTATTTCTGTTTACACCATAAAAAGGATTATGTGATGACATTTTAATTGTTCATTTATTCACTGAAGTTTCTCTTCATCCAATACTAGATGTAGGCATGTGAGGGAAATTGAGGTTCGAGTGAACATGTTCGAACTACGCTGAGTCTCGTATATGCTGAATCTGATGTTGATGCCTTTGTCGTTTTCTTGGTAATGAAGAGAACATATTTCAGATTTACTGCTTCTCTCATGTATTCGGTTCACTTCATTCCGACTGTGAAAAGGACCGTGAGCGTTACCAGGTCTCCTGCTACACGCCCTTAAGTTTTCTTGCTCCAATTTGTCGTCTACTTTTAACAGGACATTTGAGGAAATACGTTCTAGCGAGTTTACTGTTACGTTGAAGGAATCCAAATATTTTGTGTAGCCTATTCAGACCATACAAATAATTCTTGTAATTTCTCATCCGTTCATTAATTAATTCATTCAATGACTGCTCTTCAGCTAATACAAGGAACAATGCCGTGACCTATCACTGAAAAAACTCATTCCTCCTGGCTACACTTTTCTTACCATGCAATCAATATACTGCCAGTTAATTTTAGTTAGACATTTTTCTGTATTTTGTAGAATTAATAAAAAACATTGTATTTTTATTGTTCATGAATTCTATTTACGTTTTAATATTTTTTCAACTGCTGATTTACAAGAATACGGATTTTTATATTTTTATATTAATTGTTTTTGTAATAAAATAACAGAACTGATTTTTAAAATAAAGTGTATGTAAATATTATTCAGAACGAATTCGATTGTTTTTTGTAAAAAAGCATCAAACATTGAACTTTCTCAAAACAAAGACATCTAATGTAAAGGTTTGTGATGTTAACTTTCATACATTCCTCGTTTTCTTTATATTTCCGCTAAATAACTGTTTAACAAGCGATAATATGTAGGATAACATATTCTAATATACCAAAACAGCTTTTATAAAAGTTATTTTCTTTGACTTTGGAAACATCATGGCTCGTTGTGTCTCACTTCTACCGGAATCTTTCTCAACCAAGTACAAGTTTCTGGAGAACATACGCGTAACGTACGAAAAGAAGCCAGTAAGTCTGCGTTTTAATACATTCTCTCAGGCTTTTCACCTTCGCCCTCAAAGATCTGAGGAACGGTATCGGTTCCTGAAGCAATTCACGTACGAAGAAAGTAGCCCAAAAAGAAAGCACCGTCTCGCCGACGGAATCCCGGAAAGTACAGGCAAAAGCCGAAGTCTTTTTAGCGCTTTTCCCGCTTCCGAAGCTCCGCAGTTACTGCAGGTGCTGCAGAAACATTCGCTCCGAAGCCGCGTGCTGGCACGTTGTACGCGCAAATTATGTCGGAGCCGCGGAGCGATAATGACGTAGCCGTGTATCGCAATAAACATGAGAGTATAGGAGCAGACCGGTGCTGCATTCCAATACGTCGGCGGAGATGGCGGCGAGCAGGATGGATCGGGAGACGAGGGGTGAGTGGGTGGGGGAGGGACGAGGGCGCGCCCGGCTGTGGGGGGTGCTGTAGCTCGCGGACGTGATGTGAGAGAGGAACGAGAGATGGGGAATGCAAAGCGTGCACCTGGTCGCCAACCTGGATGTTAGCACAACCGTTGCACCCAAATTCCAATTTGGATAGCGCATTATTTGCCGCTTATTATGTGTGTAGTTTGTAGTTTGGTGTAAGAAGTGTAGTTTCGAGCTCCTCTGTTTCTGTCGTACATTTCTGTTCACTGTAACCCCTTAATGACATATATCAAATTAGGTTATGTGGATTAAGGCATCAGCTTGTGCCTCTGCAGTATCTCTGATCAGAAGGTTTTAAGGTCCGAGTCTGAACGGTGGCAGCATTTTCGACACTAGCTAGATAGCACGATCGTTGCTCCCTCTGTCTTAAGGAGAGATCTAGCGGGTTTGCTGCTCTCATTCGTAGTTTTCCGAGCTTTCTCCGATCACCTCCAGACGAATTCCAGAGCAGAACCGTAACAAACGAGCTACAGACTGCGCGCCATCCCCTCCCCCGCAGGGGGGATTGCGTTGGCAATTGAGGTTTCTGGTGGAGGAATGTAAGCGGCCACCCGGACCCTAAGCTTCACGGTGCAACTCACGTCGAAAATCTGAGGTGGGTCCTCAGTGAGTAGATGGCTTGCTATCGACCCTTGGGTGGGATTGGGCGTGGAATGCGTTAAGTGGCGTCCTCTGTGCAGCGTGGCGGCGTACTTCAAACCCAAGCAAATTAGTTCAGACGGGGAACGTGAACCTCCCTGTCAGGGTTGCCTAAAAGTAAAAAAAGTTTGAATAGCGAATTCACCAATCTTTGCTCACCTTGTATTTCAGTCTTACGTGTACATCCTAAATAATATAATGAAAACATGAACAATAATTCTTGTTATTATTTTTGCCTATTAACGCTTAAAACATTTCAGACAGTTTACTACGTATAATGTAGTAAATGTGCTTAAATTTCACGAAGGGAAGAAACAGGGAAGGGAGACAAAGTTTTTGTAAATATTAAGTGAAATTCATTACCCGATATATTACGATTTACCTAAATAGTTAATAAAAGTTTCTTCAACTCAAAATTTCTCGCCTGCAAATATTCCGTGTGTTCAAAACGTTTACGACAAATGTTCGTAGCGTCTGCAGGAATTTTGAACGTCCAAATGTCTGTGGTAATTACTCTGCAGTTCAGGATGAGGGATGCTCAAGCAATACTGGGTTGCCAAATGTTTGTCAATAATTCCACTTTCTTGTAGCAATATTACGGATTAAAATAAACAACCTAAAACCAATATTGTTCTTTAGCAAATTAGGTAACATCTAAACAAATGTAAGATATCTGAAGGTTCACGCTAAGGCATAGCGGTACACTGCAATCGAAAGGAATCGTGCTTCTGAGTTTCAAGTTTGCAATCAAACGTTTTGAAAATTTTCATTCAAAGTTGGTCTACATATAGACCCAGTCGTATTCTCGTAAAATACCATACAGCAACTTTGGAAGTTGAGTAAGAAATTTCTGAATATATTTCTGTTGGATGTGTAGAACCCTTTGGATAGAGAAGCCGAATAGCAGCTGTTTGAAGGCAGGTCGGGAATTACAGGAGGAAACTTAAAATTTTCTGACCACATTGAATGGTACGTACGAAACTCATTGACCCACAGAGTCAATTCGCCTAATTGAAGATATTTACATACATCCCTTTTTTTCAGGAATGTATAAGCGAATTAAAAACTATTGGGACACGTTTCACACGGATTGCGCCTACAAATTTCGTCTCACAGGCGGCGTTTTACGAAGCACCTCTCCAACCCGCAACGTTTCGTGAGATTCTCTTTAAGGCGGCCGCGCCGTCGGCTAATGCGATTAGCCCACGAGTGAGAGCGGAGGACTCAGCGCCACCGCTACTCCTCACCCTCGCCACCGCTCGCAGCTCCTACCGTCGCATTAATTACGCTTGGAAATATTACACCGATCGACGTCGATCAAATTTCAACCCGCTTCCGGCAGCACCGCCGTGCCGCCCTGCGGGCCAGACCTCACGTGCGTCGGCGGAGCCTGTGGACTGCAGGCCTCTAGACACGGAATTTACATTTGCTTGAAGATGTCAGGGAATTGCTTCACTTCCTTGCGAAACATGTAAAAAAGGCCGTGAAGTTTGGAGACAAAATATATAAAATGTGTTGTCCACTAGCTGATTTTTTAATACTCTCACTTCTTTAAAATAATTCCTTTCTGATAATAGATATGATATGTGTATGCAGAATCTAACATTCAGTATTTATTATTTCAATTTCTCATTAAATACCAATTCTCGAATTCTTTTAAGAACGGAGTACGGAAAACTTGGAAGAAATTGCGAAATCAGTTGTTGCTGTTGCTATACAAATCTTCCAATTCCAAAAATCAATTGAAAACCAAAATCATAAAACGTTTATAGGAAAAATTACCAACATATTAAGACAAAACGTGGAAGCTGGCTGAGAAGAATTCAGTTTTATAAGCATATTTTACATATTTCATACTAAAAACATACATTGTATTGTAGCCATTTTTTCTTGTGGAATAAGATCCTTCTCTAATCCACTGATGATGCGATATTCTCCTGGGCCTAGGGGACACTCATTTCATTCAGTTAAGTTGCGGTCTGTTAACTTGTTTAGAGTCTAAAAAATCAGCAATTATCAACAATTTCTCATCATCACAACTTTCTGGTGATAGGAAACTGAATGGGGAACAAAGACATCATCATTGTTACTGTAATTATGAGGCGTAGATTTGTTATGTTCATTTAATTTAGCTTAAAGCTTGAACATCTTCAGTGCTACAAAAATTGAAAATATGTAAGGGACAGTTTGTGTAGTAGAAGAATATAATTTGTGATTTTTTTGTATAGATATTAAATATGTAAAAAGTTGAACCAAGCAAGAATAAATTCTAAAATTAATATTCAAAATTACAAAGGAACAATAATTATAATAAATAAGCAATGTGGTATAACTGATAAAGGATATAAATAAATATTGATGAATTATGAAATTTAACACAATATGATTTTTGAGGTAACATAAATTCTTATGCTGAGATAACATGAAATAGAATAAATAGAATTGAAGAATAAATAAATGCTGGTAAGCAAACTGTCATATGGTTTCTGTGATTCCTTTTATACAAATTTCTGCTCTTTAAATTGTATTTTATCAATGAAAAATATTACTAACGCAATTTTCAAAAACATTTAGTTTGTGTCTCTACTAAAAAATGAACATATTTTAATAATCCATAAACTGTTTTCTTCAAGTACTTCATACGATTTTCCGAATTGGAGTCCGAAGTCTTCAAAAGTATCGTCTGCCTCGTGTAGTTTCAATGCCAATGAACTGCTAATACTGCTGATACTACTAAAACGCTTTTTCAAGTGGTTATTATAATAATAGTAATAATAATCATTATCATTATATTATTATTATAGTAATAATACACTCTAAAAACAACAAACCATAAACACAATGCAAATTCAAAAACGACAATCAATGCACCATGAATATGGAGAATCTAGTCCTACAGATGCACAATTTGCGCATGAGAAGTTGAGCAAGTGGAAGAATATTTCAAGCACCGTGAGAGCGACCCGCAGACACGCGCACGCGCAGAGCACGAGAGAGACGTCACGTGGCACGGAGCGCACAAAGTCGACGACGTTGCACGGTGTGTGTGCGTGCACTCTGGAGCAACGAATAAACAAGAAGTTTTCTTACAAACTGGTAAAACTGACATGAACATACGTGTAATACAAATTCTTCGTTTCTTCATACAATTCTACAACAAGGCGGGTCTTGAATCAAGTCGTAAAAAGGAGATAATTGATATAGTTTGTTAGAGAAAGACTGACTCGAGTTTGTAAGAAATGGATGCCTGGAGGTAGGTCGAGATTCTTTAAGTGATAATCTGGTGGAAATATCCAAAGAGTAGCGTCTTCAAGAGATTACAAGAGTGGCAGAATCTTGAGGAAGTTATTTAAGAACATTAATCAGTGGTTCTAGAACACGTAACAATTTATCCGCCGACGCAGAGCAGGTAATTGTTTGCTAATCGATAATGGTAACCTGAATTCACGAACAATATATTTCCTCTGGGTTGGAACTTAAAGATCGCATCAACATCTAGGTCATTAGCGACCAATATTGAATTTAACGTTATGGTAACCGTGAAGATGACATGATATGGTGATGATAGGGGGTGAAAGGACGAACACAAATACAAACATGTCCGAGGCGGGACTCAAAACCGCGATCCTTCAAATCCAGATCGCTACGACACTACTGCCTTAACGATCGCGGCCATCCGGGCAACCGGAACTAAAAGTGTTTTATTTAAAATTACCCTAATCGAGTGTGGCGAAGGAACAGCGACGTTGGGTAAGTTAAAAATAGCGGCAGCTGAATTTATTAGAGAAACGAACGATTGCGGGCAGCTACGGGTGTATTATACACCTGCGGGACATAAGTTTATTACACAGACTTCGTTCACAAAGCCTTTTATTTGAAAAGAGTCGCTGGGATTGCAAACAATATGACTACTCAGAGAATGACAAATATGAAAATGCGAAGGGTGAGTTACTCGAGCCATTACACGGCACATATAATATATAAACCACATGAATAATAGTATATAAACTACATGTATGTATTATAAACTATGTGTATAAAATATACATTATAGTTTTACTATTTATCTACATTATAATTTTGCGAATTATTCATACGACTGATCATCGGGTTATGTATTTAAGTTACGGCACTGAAAAGCACTGTATACAGTTGATGGTTAGTGGAATGCTTCTTTTAAAAAAAAATTCTAAATTGGAAGTTTTAGCCAAAAACCTCAAAAAATTACTTTTAGTAACTACATTTATAACACCAAAAGCATGACAAAGTCTAAGTTGACGTTAGGAGGAATGGCGATGTATAATAATCTAACGGGAAATAATGCAGAGCTAGCTCCGGGTCTACAGTGTAGCTATTCAAGAAATGAGTGTGCGCTACATGTTGCAGGAGAGAGAAGTCAGCCACCACAGCGAACGCCCGGGAAGTACTTGAACACCGTACCCCCTCCCCTACAATTCCCCTCCCCTTCCCCATTCCGTGTCTCATCCACCTGCGCCACTCCGCCAGCGCGCGAGCGCTTTCGCCAGCGGCGGCAGCCTGTAAATACACAATACGGCGAACGACACGGTGTTAAGGACCGGCGGAGCATGTAAAACCAGGGCGAGTAGCCATTAGCGAGGCGAACACCGGCGGCGGGCGGCCGGGTGGCCGGGCGGGCGCGATCCCGGTACGGAGAGGCAACGGCGCAGAGTGAGGCGAGGGCAGGGGAAGGGCAGAGGAGGGGATGACCTCTGCGGTGGGGGCGATGGAGTAGGGCACAGCGGGACAAAACGAGCGCACGGGACTGCGCAGGCAGTGCAGCGCGCGGGCGGTGTAGATAATTCAGTCACGTGACTACTTTAGCCATTAGTAGCGTGAGTACATTCTCCGGACGGGGCGGTGTTCCCCCCTCCGAAATTCACGTTGGCTTGCGAGGTTTTCCTGCGTTGTTTGATTAGCGTTTCCTGGCGCGTCTACTGCTAAGGGAATTTGTGCCTGAAGGGGAGTGTATGTTTATTCCACAGGATCGGTTATCTTTCCACACTGGACGGCAAGATCCGGCTCAGATATACCCGTTGGCTTGCGGGGTTCTCCCAACCAGGTATCTCCTCTTCCAGCGCGGCACAGACTCAGTCGGACAGGCAACGAGCTTCGGACATGCTGAATTGTAGTACATGTGTGTGTGTGTGTGTGTGTGTGTAAGTCAGGATTAAGGATAGAACAAGTATGATGAAAGAAGGATTGCGCAGCTCATCGCGCGGTCCATGGTCCGTTTTTAGGGTGCTGCTCCGATATTAGTCTGGTGTTGATAAAAAAAACACGAAAAACTTCCGATCAGAACGGCAGGCCATTAGAATTCGTTTTTAGACAGATGCTGAGTTCAACCAAGCTATCTAGCTTGTGTCAACAATATGGCCATCATCTGACATCGTATCCTAGGTCCTCCCGGTCATAGGCACTGTAGTGGCATCTGGAGTGACTAATGCACTGCGCGACCTAAGCCGCCCTTTAGGTACCTCAAACAACGTCAGGGGGTTTGAGAGCTGATCCTTGTGGCGAGGGACTGAGCTCGGAGCAGGCAGAGATTACGGAAGTTACGGGAAAAACATGATCAGGATGGAGGATATGGGGATTCCATAGACCGCTATAGGATGGCGTGAGCATGGAAGCCGAGCAGTCGTTGCCTCAACCCGATCAGGTTTTTCATCTAGTTTCCCTGATTCATTGAGCAAATTCTGAGATGGCGTAAATGCAGCTTCATTATGCGCACATTTCAATGCGCTCTTCTTTTGTAAGTTTTATTACAAATAGAGCCGGTTTTAGTGGTTGTATTTCGTTAACAATATTATAAAATAAAATTCTTAGCACGTTAATCTATGAAAATTAGTTTTCTACAAGTCTGAAGCACAATTTTGCAGTTTTCAAATACTGTTAACCACGCTGTTTGGTACTTTTATTCGTCATTCAACTACGTGAATAAAAAGAAATGTGAAAGGCATTCTAGAGCTCAACGTGCCAAACGTGTTCAGATATACATTCTGACTAAGGAGAAGAACTCTGATGAATTTGGAATATTATTTATTTTATTTAATAGGTAATTATTACAAACAAATTAGCTTACTTGATTCTGTGTGGCTAGGCCGAAGGCCTTTAAGCCATTACAATACCTACATCCTTTCGCGTTCTAATCTTTTGAATTCCGGTATTCACCCCAAATTTGGAATATCTAATGTGTTAACCAATGTTCCACAAAATATGCTGCGGACTGCAGCATAGAAAGTGCCAGTTCGTTTACAAAATACATTTAGAATGCTGCAGCTCATGAGGAGATTTCTAGAAGTGTTAAACATAACCTCAAGAATCACTGCCTGTAGGAAGCGTAACAGTAAAAAAAGCTCATAAATAAAAAAAAACTATAACTATCCAAAAATGGGAAATGACTTATGAGACACCCGAGAGGTTAATACCGATTTGTTATTTTTTATTTGACAATAAAAGAGAAGGTGAAAGTGACGAGCGAAAGAGGTCGCGAGACTGATGTTGCTGACAGAGAGGCAAAAATTATAATGAGATGGCAACGAACAGATGAAATATCAAAACCAATTAAGATCATGTTAAAGCGTTTCCTCACGTTTCTCCCGTGCATTATTTGTCCGATAAGAAATCTGATGAAAGTCAATTGCCTAATTATTACGTTCACAAAAATTTTGATAACCTTCTTCTCTGACAGTAGTTCCAGCCAATCAGTTTTCACTATTTATTTTATACTAGAGGTCGCCCGATGATAAACATTTGACGGTAATTCATTATTTTTAAACGTAATTGAGGTTTGTTTGTCAGAGCATATCTCCATATTTATTGCATTAAAAATGTTCTATTACATCATTTGCGTGCGTGTACACGTGAATACGTCACTGCCTTGCGTTAATTCCCAACAATACCTATGCAATTTCAAATGCTATGAAAACAGGGAGATCATTGAGTAACAGCCCTCTCGCATGGCTAACAAACCAAAGGAAACTGCTCTCATGACCTCAACCGTTAACAGAGAAAAATCCTACGGAAGTCAAATATAGTGTCTCTAGCACCCTAGTATGATGTCATGTGAAGTGATAAAGTACCACTAGAACCTTTCGTAAAAAAACCCCTTGGGAACTGAAAATTACGCTTTACAACGCATTGTTTCCGGGTTATGTACAAAGTGCGACTGTAGGCTGTTGCAGCGGGTTACATCTGCACGCTCAATAAATTTTAATTGAAATTAATTTAATATAATTGTAAGATGTACACATATTTTTGCTTCATGAAATTCCTCACCATATAAACTTTAACTATGCCAAAACGCACATCCTTCCATGTGCGCAATGTGCTTAAAAAGTAAAATGTTTCTCTCCACTTATTAATATATAGATACTGAGACTTTTGCAACGGTCAAAACAAATGAGAGATTATGTATGTTTATAAAAAATAAATACATGATTTATGTTGTGCATTGCATAATAGTCTGCTTATATGTGACCTTATGATAGTGGGGCCAACACTCGCAATTGGTTGGAGTGTATTTTATTTCAAGATGGAGGGCATGATACATCTCTAGCGGGTTGCGGCAATGCCAGCGAGATACGTATAACACGTGAAAGATAGACAGTTGAGGCGCGGGCGGTGACGGTTAGTGTAGCGGGGGGAGGGCGCGCTGAAAGCCGGGAGGCCGCGAGGGGTGGGGCGCTCCATAAATCACCCCCGGGCGAGGAAGGATTGCCCGCGCAAAACCAGCTTCCCCCAACCACCCCTCGCTTGCATGAGAAGGGGACATAGGTGCGAGGGCGGGCGGGGAGGGGCGGGGGCCGGGGCTGGGGGGCGCTGAGCCGAGCGAGGGCGGCGGAAGGGCGAAAGCGATGCGGGCGGAGCGGACGAGATACAGATTTGGCGCAGAGCCGGACGAGACGTCGGCCAAAAGCAGACGCCTAGGATAGAAAGGACCCGACGAAGTGATGGGCAAGAGCGACGGCGAGAGACAAGAGGCCGAAATGTGACGAAGCAGAGAAGGAAAAAACGGGAGGAACAGGAACAGAATGGAGTAGAGCGGTGCGATAGACGGATGGTGCGTTGACGGAGAAAGACGCAGAGACCAGAGAGGGACAATGACGAGAGGTCCCGAGAAACGAGGGGCGTGAGTTAGCGTAACAGGAGATGTTAGAATGTGGGCGGAACAGAGGAACAGAGAGATAGAGCGGGCCTGAAGGAACGGGACAAAGTACAACGGAGCGAGGAGGGCGAAAAGACGTACGGTGGTACAGTGGCAAGAGGGAGGGGGGTGGGGATGGGCAAAGCGGGTGGGGAGCTTCTTTCCGGGGGCACATGGAAGCCGCGCGCACCTTATCTCCGGGACAAAAGCGCCGCCCGTCGACGCCCCGGGAGACAGACGGCGCCACCGCGACGCCACGCGCGCCCGCTGCGGCGCCCCTTCCACCGCCACCCCTCCTCGCCCCCACCCGCGCCCGCGAAAGCTGCGGCCAAGTGACCGCGCGCGCGCTTGCCAGCCGAAGCAGAGAGGCAAGCGGACGAAACACGCTCTGCGGCGCTTTGTGAAACGAAGGATCGAGTGCCTTTTTCTCTCGCTGCAGCCAGTTCTCCCTCGCCCTCTTTCTGGCCGACGATCGCTGCGTCACTTCTTCTCATGCTGAATCGCTTCCTCTTCCACTGTCTCTCCTGCTGACGCTCGTGCTCTCACTTTTTCTCCGAAGAAGGTCGCCCTTCTTCTCCAGCTGTGTCTCTACCTCTTCCGCGCCCTCACTTTCTCTCCCAAGAAGGTCTCCATTGTTCTCCAGCTGTCTCGGTTCCTCGTCCGTGCCCTCACTTTCTCTCTCAATCTCTCTACTATGCTGTTTGTCACACTCCTGCTCTCTACCTCGATATTTTTAAGAGGCCTGTACACACTCGGACCATATGATATTTCTTCCCGATCCATTGTACACGTCCGGGGCATAACGAGCGCCTGTCGTCGCAGCCCGAATGGTAAATTTATCACGAACTAAATTCGTAGACTACTATTATTATTCTAGATTATTCCACCACGATTTACCGTGTTCTGAAGATTTGCGTGGGTAACAAGTTAACAGTCCCGAGCGCACAGAGACTCCTTGAAGAAGCCCATAAATGTTCAGAACGCATGTCAGATGTGCCTGTTTTGTTTTACCCGTCCGAGTGATCATGAACATATGTTGCAAACTTTTCAGGAAAAAACTGTACACCAATTAATCCTCTCCTCTCCCCATTTTTGTCAGAATTTGATTGCATAGATGTCCATGCCCAAAAAGTCAGAGTATGTAATTCTGCATCAGATGTAGTTTTGTCAACCCAGGGAGGGTGATGGTTCCACTACAACCGATTTACACGTTTTTTTCCTTTGACGAACGATTCCGGAGTTATGAAAAGTTTTAGCAGAGGGGAGAGGTTATGGTTTATGTTGTCATTCAGTAAATTATCAATTAATGTACATGAAGTTTACCAATATTTTATTGCTCACTTTAGCTGTATCGCTACTCCTATACCAATTTATTACTTTATCAAAAATTTATATTAGAGGATTCACCATTCGTCTCAGATTTCCCGCTTATTATTTCTTCATCGCTCTATCATACCTCTTTTAAGTGGCTTCACTGCAACAGGGGGAGTACCCTCGGGCGAATTCGTACAACTCTTGGGCGAATTCGTACAACTCTTGGGCGAAGATTCGATGACTCAGAAAGTTGAAGGGGTTGTTGAAAGAACCCAAAGCCATTAGTCACAGAGAATCTTGGAATGTTCTTACTACAATTGGTTAAATTTTAAAATAAATAAAAAAGTGCTTTAAGGGAACTCAGTTTCACAGAAAACGTGTTGTTAAATTTGAATATATTTATAACAGCAAGTAGTTCTTAAAAAGAGATATTACGTTTTGTTTTTTGCAAACATTGGAATGTATGAAACTTGATAAGTATGCTTCACACATTTTTTTAAACTCTGCCATTTTTTAATTATTTAATATTAAGGGTTTTCCTACGAGTGATACTACGAGTGATATGCGGAAACAGTATTTATTTACAATCTGATACACTTGAAGGGAAATCATTATTATTAATAGTAGGGGAAGGGGATATAAGTTTTCGCTAAATGATGCTTTAGAATGTTCCATTTTTATCGCTGTGTGCAATTAATATCAACACAATTCATTATAAATGTCAATACAAGGGGGTACTTAATCCAATAAACAAATCCGAACGAAATGACGGATTCAGAACTAGCCCTCGTTTGCGTAATAAATAAAGGGGACGAATAGCTCATACACTCATTACACGCATACACAATTGCAGCAAACTCGTCAGTCTTCTTTCGAGAGCATTAATGAGCGAAACTCACTGCGCGAGTAGCATACCTGAACGCAAAGTTCACCATATGGAAGCACGCATCCAACGAAGCCAACACGTTTGTTACGAGGTTTTAATTGAAAATGTTTGCATTCACGTGATTAAACCTAAAGTCTTGTTGAAAATGGTCTGCTGGGAAAATTAATTAAAGGTCCTAAAATTGCTGTTTGTATAACTTAAACCACCAGAAGAACGACGTATATATGGCATTACGAAGCGAAATTTCTTGCTTCAGAGGTGAAAATATGTCAAATTTTTGCCTCCGAAATAATTCTCAGTCTAATAGGTATTGTTGCGCAAACCTTCAATACCTTAAAACCATGTTTGAAATGGGAATTCTAATTTAAAAAATATTTAATATTTTCATTATTATTATTAAATATGTATTTATCTCAAAAAATTCTAATTAAATCAAACATTAAAATGTTTTTGACGATAATAATTATTCACACGTTGCTAATTTGGAGATAAGAACATGAAATACCTTAATTTTTACCATTAGTATTTTTTAAACACACATTCCACATTTTAAACGATGATGTTTGAAGCGTAGTTGCCAAAGGCGGAATTCCGGAGGGCTAAGGAGGCAACTGTCACTCACGGTTAGACCTCTTCCCCACACCATTCGAAACGTATGAAGTGCCATTCGACGCGGCTCTGACTCCTGGTTTGGAACTGATACTTGTACGGCGTCCATAATTTTGGAATTGGACATTTTGGAATGTGTCCAGTTCATATCCCCTAGGGAGGTAATATACAAAGCCATTGGGAATTGGAAATGTTTGAACAGGTATAAAATATTAGCTATTACGATTCATTGGTATGTTCAATGTTAGAGACAGTAAGAATTTACTTGAACAAAGCTATGAATGACAAATTTAAACACACGAAAATACCTTTAAAACAGTTTACAGCATCAGCGACACCACTAGCATCGCCAGACGATTAAATGAATACCCTGGTTCCAACCTTGAAAAATCCTGGTACTATCACTAAAAATCTCGGTATCACTGTCAACTGATTTAAATTCTGAATTGTTACTAATATTTTTAACGTGTACAGGAAGATTGTTAAACTGGTTGTCACGGGATTAGTTGACAACGATCAGGTCGAGACTTTCTTCTCACGGCGGCGTTGAGGGGCGACCTGATCACTGTTCGTCGACGATCTCCTCCCGACCTTCCTCGAACATTTGCGCTCCCCTCCTGCCACATTTTGCACTATAAATATAGCATGTAGTCTTCATCAAACGCATTCTGAAGCAACTCAAATGTCTACGACGGTATCTTCTCAAGTTTGAAACAAAACTATCGCTGCCCGAGAGTTTCTTCAATCTTCATTTCGACAGAGCACACAAGGGTTCGCACAAACAGGTACAGCGTCCCTCCGGGAGCTCAGAACCGAATGTAGGTCGGTAGTCGGTAGTCGGTAATCGGCGTAGGTCGCGCCGTGTTCCTAAGAACCCCCCCACCACCACCACCACCATCTTTCCGTGTATACGGATAGCTGTGCGAAGGATAGTCACGGCGAAAACAAATAAGGCCCATTACTTACGGGAAAGAACTTGTAAAATAGTAAAAATTGGTTTTTATTTTCTTAACTACAGTTCAGCAATTGAAAAAAATCAAATTTTGCGTTTTCAGAAGTTTTGAGATTTTTCAAACTTATTCCAAGATCCTATGGCTAATTTTTTTTATTTAAAAAACTGCGTTTGAATTTGGTGAATATAATATATCAAAAAATGTTTTACTGACAACGAGTTTTTTCAAATTTCTTTTATTTTCAATCAGATAAAATGGTGTTGCGTTGATGAAAAAATTAAAATGAAGAAAATGCGTTTCTGGTTGTAGTGGTGGGACGGGAGATAAGAAATCTTGCAAAAATGTTTTGTTTATGTTAGAATTATAGTGTAACTACACGTATTCCATTTGGTTAAGGAGAACGTTTTGCCATCTTATGTAGGGGGAAACTTTGCCCCCTCCCCCAATTAAAGATCCAAAATCCCGCCTCTGGCAATTGGCCAAACGATTCATTAATTCAGGATTGGCTGTCAGAAATACGTGTATGAGATATGAATGTTGTAATAATAGAAATTAATACATCCCAAATAAACAACTGATATTACTTATTTGTCACCATTTATAATCAGATACATACCTCTGTGTTAATGAAACTTCTTACATTGGAAGTTTCCCTGTACTGGAACTACTTCAAAATGTATATCAGGTCTTTCATTATCATTGCAAAGTAAATAGAATTGGAAACGAAAAACACGAGAAAATTCTTCTATAATTGGTGCTACAACCAAGTTCATGAAAAGCTTTGCTACAACAATAATGATGTTACTTCAAAAAATAATACAAATGACTTAAGTACAAAATATTTTAAAACAGACATTTACGTAGACTATGCAGTAGGTGGAGGTATTTATGGCAACAGCAAAGAGTGGAATCACTTAAGAACCTGAAACACGAATGCACTCGTGTTGGCCATGCCGACAGAGGTGTGCGAAGGTGCCACAATGCAAAATTGCCTGAAGTAGGTCTGCCCGATTGGCGTGCCCTGGTCCAGCGTTAATCCGTGCGGCCACAAGACTACTCCGCTGCTTGAGTCAGCAGACGGGACGCGAGAGAGAGTCAGAAAGAGAGAGAGAGAGAGAGTCAGAAGAGAGAGAGAGAGAGAGTCAGAAAGAGAGAGAGAGAGTTCAGAAAGAGAGAGAGACAGTCAGAAAGAGAGAGAGACAGTCAGAAGAGAGAGAGACAGTCAGAAAGAGAGAGAGACAGTCAGAAAGAGAGAGAGACAGTCAGAAAGAGAGAGAGACAGTCAGAAAGAGAGAGAGACAGTCAGAAGGAGAGAGACAGTCAGAAAGAGAGAGGACAGTCAGAAAGAGAGAGAGACAGTCAGAAGAGAGAGAGACAGTCAGAAAGAGAGAGGACAGTCAGAAGGGAGAGAGACAGTCAGAAAGAGAGAGAGAGAGTCAGAAAGAGAGAGAAGACAGTCAGAAAGAGAGAGAGACAGTCAGAAAGAGAGAGAGACAGTCAGAAGAGAGAGAGACAGTCAGAAAGAGAGAGAGACAGTCAGAAAGAGAGAGAGACAGTCAGAAAGAGAGAGAGACAGTCAGAAGAGAGAGAGACAGTCAGAAAGAGAGAGAGACAGTCAGAAAGAAGGGAGAGAGACAGTCAGAAAGGAGAGAGACAGTCAGAAGAGAAGAGAGACAGTCAGAAAGAGAGAGGAGAGACGTCAGAAAGAGAGAGAGACAGTCAGAAAGAGAGAGAGACAGTCAGAAAGAGAGAGAGACAGTCAGAAAGGGAGAGAGACAGTCAGAAAGAGAGAGAGACAGTCAGAAAGAGAGAGAGACAGTCAGAAAGAGAGAGAGACAGTCAGAAAGAGAGAGAGACAGTCAGAAAGAGAGGAAGTCAGAAAGAGAGAGAGACAGTCAGAAAGAGAGAGAGACAGTCAGAAAGAGAGAGAGACAGTCAGAAAGAGAGAGAGAGAGAGTCAGAAAGAGTGAGAGTCAGAGAACACACAAAGACCTAAAGGGGGGGGCAGCAGGAGGTTTCGGAGGTTTCTGCGAGAGACGAAGTGGCGCCATGACAAATGACGTTTCACGCCGCCACAGAATTGACTTCTCGCAGTTGCGAGACAGGTTGTCACCACCAGCAACAGTCTCACTGCCACCTATGGCACCGGGACTGCCGCCATTACCTCCAACATAGCTGACAATGATACAAGTCTCTGTTTGAAGTACTGATTAGCTATGGCAGAGGCAAACTAGAGATCTGTTCCATTGTAAAAACAGAATAGAGTATAAATATTGCACAAGGAGAGACATTATTAGGGTACTTGTTTGCATTGAAAATAAGTTAACAATTATAGACGTCAGTTTTATTGCAGAAGTATACAAATAATTACTTAATTCATTTTAGATTCATTCCGTTATATTCATTTCACATCAATTCTGTGCAATGAATAAACGAAAGCATCGAAACTTCTAGAGAGAGAAGAGAGAAACAGAGAGAAAGAGGAAGAGAGAGGAAGAGGGAGGAAGAGGGAGGAAGAGGGAGGAAGTGGGAGAAAGAGAGAGAGAGAGAGAGAGAGAGAGAGAGAGCAACTGGCTTTTCCGAAGGGTTCATTACATTAATTACGCTTAAGTCAACCCACGCCAATTCCCAGCCATCGCTGAAAAAACTGGAATAAAGAGAGAAAAATTCGGAGTATTGGGATCGAGAGGAAACGGAGAGGGAGTAAGACAGTCAGGGGTAGTGAAAGAGAGGGAGAAAAGTGAGTGAGAGAGGAGTGGTGGAAAGAGAGAAAGAAGAGGGAGGGTGGGATTAGAATGAGAGCAAGCGCAGAGACATCTGTAATATCAGGTTTCGAACCACCCCCCGCCGCGTGGCGGCGTCGCTCCCCATCGCGACGGGCAGGGGTCGCAGGTCAAACCGGAGCGCCGGCGGCGGTCGCCCGGTCGAGCGCGGGGTGGGGCGGGGCAGAGCGGCGCTGACCGACAGCCGTCGAGTGCGTGGGCGAGAGGGCGGGGCGCGTGGGCGGACGAGCTGTCAGAGGGGCTCACGCGGCGAGCCCGCCCCCTGCCCCCGCCCGCACGCCTGCCATCTACCGATGAATATTCAGCGGGTGAACGAAGCTTACCCCCCTCTCCCCCCCCCCACTCTGGGGCTGTCCCTCACCGTAAGCTCCCAGTGTTCCCAGCTGCAGCCCCGCACGCGCGCCGATACTCTCGCGCGTGTCACGAGCGCGTCGCGATGCGCCCTAAACGACGCCGACCGACCCGCCACTTCTGCTACTCACCTTTGACCCACTCTTCTGGAACCACATTATGTGTTTGTTTCTACGCTCATTCGACATGCACTCCTCGCGGCCTCCAATTTCACCTCTCTCAATCTTGTGAGAACCCCTTCCTCCATAAAGTCAAACGTATTTTTTAATAGGAATTATTCGAAAAAACCAAACGTATTTTTTAATATACTCTTATTTAATAGTAATTATTTGTGAAGTTTATTATGCGAAAAAGTAGGCACAAATACCTCAGACTCTCCATTTCTAAAGACTATTAATTTATTATAATTTCATTGCAAGTCATCAAACTGTTAGGCAATATTCCGTTTCTTCTGTCATTGGTAATCTGATAACTTTTTTCTAATTTTTTGGGTGCTGTCTTTTGTCCGTTGTCGCGAACTATTTTTTCAAAACCTCATGGATTATTTTCACTTGCACTTTCAGTAGGTCTTTGCTACCGAGCGTCTTCATTTTTACGTCACATCTTACAACTCACCTCAAAATATGTTCGGGTCCTCAGCAATTTCTCGCTAAGAAAGTGCAGTACATTGAATGTAAAAAGAACGAAAGTGTATCTCAGTCTTAACTCTTTATGCTTCATACAATTTTTTTACGTTAACAGGCAATCACGCTGCGAATCTCATATTTTGAACTGTTTAGTGCAATGAGGGTGTGTAAGTGTGTATTTTTATGACTCGGGTGTCGCAATATGTAAACAGAATTGTTAATTGCGGTCTTGGTCACATTTTTAACCACAATTACTTAATTGAGTTATTGATTAGTGAATCCCGTCGCGTCGATGGCTAAGGTCATTAATCCCGTAAGTATAGTCATGATTTTTCTCAGGAGTAGCTGTGATCTTTACCCGCTAAATGGTGAGATCCTGTGCCGACCTACAGTCGAGTTAGTGGGGTTTCGCGGACCAAGTATCTCACCAGCGCGGCACCGCCCCAACTGGGACGTGCTCTAAGTCCCCATCGATCTCCCGGCACGTGTAGTTGTGTAGTGCATGTTAGTGTAAATGTATGTATGTAAGGGCTGAGGGTAGGACAAGGAAGAGGAAGGAATGATTCCACGCAGTTAATGGCCTATTTTTAGGGTACTGCTCCGCCATTCGCCTGAGGTTTATCGGAGAAACCAGGAAAAACTACCAAAGAGGGCTACCGGTCTCTAGAATTCTCCACTAGACTGCGACTGAACTCGTCCTACCTATATAGCTAGAGTCGAAAATCCTGCCACCATCCGATCTCGACCTTGAGCCTTCTCGATCAGAGGTAGGCAGTAAAATCAGTTGATTCCCTGAGCCCTTCCTTATCGAGATTCACGGTTGAATTCAACTTAAGGAAGAATCTCGCCACATAATTACTAATAGACGATACACGCCATAAATCATAGTTTTGTTTTAATTGCAACTAATGGATTATAGCAGTAAAAAAACAGACTTCACGAATAAAATAATAACGCAATGTAGTATACACACAGTACAAAGGTTCTTTACATATCAAGAACATAAACAATTCTAATTAAATAAAATAACTAAAATTTAATAGATTAAATTTCATAACGCAACTTTTGACTCCCAAATTATTGGCCTGGGGATGGTTAGTATTCTTTCACTTTCTGCACACATTGGAAACTAATAATATAGATGTTTGATTTTCGAGTTGATGATGATTTCGATTGATGATGGTTTCCGAGTTCCCACATTTTTAAAAACCACAGGAAAGTTTCACATGACGAGAGACTGGACAGGCCACTCTCACTTTTTTTTTTATAAAACTTACCGACATTAGGCTTTATTGAAATAATAAACTATTAATTACTCCTGATTTATTCATTATTCGTTAGTTAACTATCAATTAATTCTCCTTTTCTTTGTTTATCATTCTTTCGCACATTAAATCATAATTCGTTAATAAATCAATATTCATCAATCAATCAATCAATCATTCAAGTCCATGAAGTTATTTCCATCCTGTCTCCGCTCCATATCAGCTCGCCCCTGGTCGCGAGCCGGAGGGGGTGGGG
>BOPP01000001.1:28762048-28776133 GCA_017312745.1 Gryllus bimaculatus | reverse complement strand
GCCGATGCTGGCGATTTCATTAAATGATAGCCCGCCACGCGGCGGGCGCTGCGGGGGCGGTGCGCAACCCAACCGCGCGCGTTTTACGACGCGCTGCCGGGAAAGCGCGGGAGCTCCATTTCCTGGAGCAGCAGCAGCCGCCGCCGCCAACTCGGTTAGCACCCGATTCCCGCGTGTCGCGGGGTAAGTGAAAAACCTGTCAGATTGGCTGCGATGGCTACTTGGTTGCGAATTCGCAACGCAACATTCGTCTTGGTTTCTCGGCCTGACAGTGCAGCATTTGCGACACTAACTACGGAGCTGGGTGCTGCCCAATCACTGCAATACAAGTCGATGATCATTCCACCACAAGTGGTAAACCCCTCCACTTCACTTCGACGACCACTATGGAACAGTTTATCGACAACTTTCACTGAAAGCAGACGATCACTACACTGAGTGGACGGCCTTTTTTTCACCTTACGTCGATCTTCATTTAACTACAATTTCGTACCTTCTGATACCGAGGGGTCCTATTCACCATACCTATCGACGAATTTTTGATTCCAGGTCAATAGCTAGACCGAAACTGATCACCGAGGGGAACGACTTTCAGCATGTATTACTAATGTGAATCAATCGATCGTTTCCTTCGATGGACTCAAAGCGTCCTCGGATGTCACTTCCCACGTCTCATGATTCCCCTCTTCCATTCGGAGGATCGGACGCTGGGATGATCCCTCACACTTCTGCAGCTCGATTCTTTACATCAATTAAGAATTTGACAGGCGCTGGAGACGCGGAATGTAGCAATGTAGAATGTAGCACCGCTAAATATAATATGGTAAATTTTGTAGAAATAACTGTTCAATGAGATATTAACGCCTGACCGTAAGTGTCGTTCTACTGCATGGTTCAGCATAGAAGTATGAAATCCTTTGATTTATATTGGTCTGTACAGTTATCATTCAAATGATTAGTAAGAGGACTGATTGGTGTGCCTGTAATATGTATACTTTGCTCAAACAAAAAGCTACTTTTGCAGCAAGTGAGGACTAATTGCGCTTCCGAGGCATCAGTATTTTTGTATATAATTTGAGATATCATTACGGTTTAAGAGAGGAAATGGGAATGAGGGACACAGAAAATTCATCTATAAAACGAGAGAGAGAAAGAAAGAGAGAAAGAGAGAGAGATATTTGGATGTGAAAGAGAGAATAAAGCTGTTTTATCACCGATGCCAAGAGTAGATTTAAACGATCTTACAATTGAAAAACTGCCAATACAATTTCCTATTAAAATGTCCATGCATAAATTTAGATAGGAGATCAGGAGTCAGTGATACATTTAAAGTATCGAGGAAATTGACAGATCAAAAAAATGCACGCACAATATTAAAATCTATAAAAGCATTGTTGATCTCATTGGGAGTGAAATCTGGTAAACAACACTTTTTACACATTCACACTTCATACATTCATTCTTGATCTGTTCGTAATTTTAAAAACTGTCGCACATTATGTTTCTTAAACTGTATTTTTTAATTCTACACGCATAATTTCACATAATGTTAAAATATGTATATCTTGTCAATAGATTTTTATATTTTGCAAACATGAAAAGAAATATATAGCACATATATTGTATTCGCCTTTTTAAAAACATTGAGGTGATATAAATGCCCTCTAAATCGTTTCCTTCAACCTTCATCTTATCCTATTTAATTTACCTCAAAATGATATTAAACAATTATAAACGCCACGCATATCCTAAACTAAATATGCGTTTATTGCAAAAGTACTGGATTGAACTCTAAGAACACATTGAAAATTCATCAGGGGAAAATACATTTTGTAATGCAAATGGCATTTTTGAAATTTGGTGGCCACCTTCACATTCCTTCTACTTTTTCATTTAAAAATGAATTTAGAATCTTAAATTCTTGCAGCTGGTTAGCAATTCGTTACAGGTCTGTTGTTAGTCTCGAATTTCCTAGTCTAGAACATCATCAATTAAAGTTGTACAAATTACACATGTCTCATTCATTTAAATCGCTTTCGGTGAAAATCTGGTGGAACTCTATCTTGAAGAATTATAAGAAGAAATAATCTTCCAAAATGTAACGTTGTACTACATCGTAGAACGTTTTTTTCTTTTTCTATTCCCTTTACGCATCTTTTTGAAATTAATTTAAGCTAATATGTTAACGGGCATATTCACTTTAATTCGGTGTTTGCAACAAGGTTTTCCTCATACCCGTTTCTTGCTTGAATATCTATTACAAAGGTATATTTTATATTTGTAACTTTTGGTAATAAGAATATTATAATTAAAATAAGACAAAACATTGTTTTATTCATGTGACAATGTGATATTGGCACAACAATGTGATTTTTGCATTTTATCTTCCACACACATGCTCTTCCGCTCCCTGACAAACCACTTTTCCTTACCCTTGGTAGCGGGGAATCAGAACCCAAGTTACAGCAACATGCACAGCTCGGAAGTTCCGCAGGTTGCCCCCACCGCGTCAAGGCGCAAACTTCGAAAGCCAGAGGCACCCTCGAGTCACCGTATGTACTTGTACTTCGCTCTGTCGCCGCAAGCATCAAACGAAGAGGTTTCCAAGGCAGGCGTGAAAGGTCGTAGAACTAATACAGAAACCTGAACATCGAGAATTCAAAGCGACGTCATAAATAACTTCTTAGGGCGATTTTATAGCTCAATAACTGTTTCTTCAAATTTTTCGTTACTTTTTATACTACTAGTGCATTAATAATAAGTGATTGCGAATTTTGATATCAGAATGGAAAGAAAGAGAAAAAATCTCTTATAAAATCGATTGCAAAGTATTTCTACAATTTTTACTCTCTGAGTATGTACGGACTAATCTACGTAGTCCAGAGAAAGTTATGTGAAGCTACGGCAAAAAAGGCAATTTTTAGATTGAAAAACTCGCATGGTGTGGCCCTGATTCAAAACAAGTGGATAAATCTTATTCTATGGTGTAGTAAATTACTCCCTCTAACACGTTATGTAGACATTTCACGAATAGTGAGTCCTTGATATCCAAAAAGTGTTTTGGTTCTCTCGTACACGTACGTATTTCAGGAGTACTCCAGTAGTACAGAGAAAGATACGTAATGCATGGGATATCATAATGTAATGTATGGGATATCGACAGAGATAGTTTTGGTAACCCCTGATTCTGAAAAGTTGTATTTTTAAAATCTTCCGTCCGTCTGTCTATTCATCAGTCTGTGGTCTTCACTAGCGCCTAAACCATACCTAGGACTTTTTTCAAAATGGATATTCTCCTGTCCATTTCATTTGACTTGAGGCTTTGCGATTTAGAAAAAAATTAAAATTTAGAGGTGCTTTACGTGAAGCCCCAGGAACGTGTCTCAAAAATGGCTTCAAATGTTTAAAATAAAGTGTTGTGAATTGTTCCAAGAACATCTGTCCACAGTTCATCTATTGAAAAACCGTCCAAATCGGCCGTACATTTCAATACTTTCTTTTTATTTGCTTATTTAGTTCAAAGTAGTAAGACGAGAACGTAAAAATAACATTAAAACTCGTTGCTAAATGAGAAACTATTTGAGCGTGCATTCCTTTACTATTTCGGAAATGCATTGCTTTGAACCTACGTTAACAAGACGAGAATTTCCAGTTCCACAAACTTCCGTTCCCTTCAACCGACCACTACGGAGATAGCAAAATCCATTAAAGGTCATCAATTTTTCAGGCTTCTCTTAAGAAAACATTTTAAATTTAAGTAAAAAAACCGCTGAAGAGGAAGAAGGCAAATACAGTTTCTCAGTTCTGGCCGCGTCTTCTGCTGTACCGCCTGGAGCGGCTTCCAAATATGTGTACTCGTTCGATCCGAGACTGGGCTGCGAATTCAAAGAACAAACAATCGCAAAATTGGTACGGCGACGGTGACGACGGCGGCAGTGCACAGTGGAAGAGAATCACATGAAAGTTAAAGGTTCGCTGCTTCAAAGCACTGCTATTTGAACTGAGTTTCAAGGTGTATTTATAGGGTTTGTGAGCTCAATTTATGTCTGACGTCAATATTGTGGAGTGTGGAGATTCAATGTACAAAAAATACCAATTAAGTTGAAATAATTATGTTGTTTGGGCAAATTACATGATCAAAACGGCAACACTAAAACGACTTAGCAAGTACAGTACAGAACTTACCATAAACCTCCCCTGGAACGTTCATTTAAATGAATTTAACACTAAATTAAGTGCTTTACGCTACGATTTCAGAATTTTTTCAAATTTTGTCATCCTTCATACTGCTCGCTGTGTACATTTCGCGAATGTTTATTCGCGCCTCAGATACAGCATAATATTATGGGGAAATGTATCATATAGCTCCAGAGTTTTATACTACAAAAAAGAATTGTACGAATAATAAACAAATCCCGCCCACGTGATTTTTGTAAGCCTCTCTTTATTAATGTAGGTATATTACCATTACATCCTCTCTTGATTTATGTATCAGTGGTTTCTATCAAAAATAACATACTTAAAAATAGGAATATATTTTCAACAAATGCCGATGTCTATAACTACAACACTCGTCATAGGAATCATATTCACCAGGTGACAATATCAACAGCTCACTACAAAAATATCACGTACAATACATGTACATTATTTTAAAACATATTGCTAAATGACATTAAACGACTAAATTCGATACAAAAGTTTAAATCCCAAGTAAGATATTTTCTGCTGCACACTGTTTCTATTCAATTACATATTATACCGAGCATCCAAAAGGAAAGTAACCTTAATTTTAACAATAACATTAATGTATTATTTACCTTTTGAATTGTACAATTCTAAGGAACCTGTAACAAGTATTTTACTTCAGTGTCTGGGTCAATGACCCCCATCGCGAACAGGTTTTTGTCCAATGAAGTCGTAGGCTTCCGCGGCCAGTCATGTGGGTGATCTTGGCTGTCCGGGTGACGCCGCGTCGAAGGCTGAGTTGCCGACGTTTTGACCATCCTGTCGTGGTATTCCTCAGGGCTGGTACGCCGATAGCCGATCGCATACCAGCCCTGAGGAAGACCACGACAGGATGGTCAAAACGTCGGCAACACAGCCTTCAACGCGGCCTCACCCGGACAGCCCAGATCACCCAGGTTTTCGTCCAGTTTCCCTAACCCTGGAGAAAATGCTGAGATGGCCCCTTCTTTTGCATTTTGGACATAAATGTAACTTCAAATTAACTTCTCCCCATAGAACGTCGCACACAGTTTTAAACTGTTTTTTACGTAAGTATATAAATAAATAAAAACATAGTATGTGGATACAGAAATTAGTGTTGCAACATAACCCTGACTCTCTCATAGTAAACACATCAGTATAGTTAATATCTAATAATTTAACTGAATGCCGTAGGCTATGCAATTCTATTGCCTTTGAAAATGTTCAACTTACTTCAGCAATATCTTGATTCCTCAATGATAAAATGTTTCGGACATGTTAGACACTTTAGATATGTTACTAAAAATTCACGTTTATATTTTATTTTGACATAAGAGTTTTATAAATTATATACATGTGAATTGTACTAACTTCTTAAGAACTGACATATTTGCGAACTGATTTTAATATACATAATTACGCGTTATCCACTACTTTACACACTACATTTTCTAGGGTGTAGAAAGTGCAACTACAACATATTCTTTCTTTGTCAAGTAATAGCATCGTCGAATCTTTGATTTCAACAGAGCACTGACAAACGCTTACATGCTTTAAAGACTGGTTAGTAAAATGAAAGGCACTATTCCCTTTTGGAAATACAAATTCATCCTGAAAATCGAATAATTATGACAATCTTTTTGTTTGAGATCTACATGTCATTTCGGTTTCAGTTATCGCAAAGAATTATAATAAGGAATATGCCTCAGGCTGTATGTCACTCACGAGTACCACCAGACTTGAGATATCCTGTCATTTAAATATTTGAACCTCATGAATTGTGAAACCGTTCTAAATGTCACCAGAAACTGTAGAGATAAGACAAACGTGGCAATCAAATCATACAAATTATTTAACAGGAAATAACAAATACAATATGACTAGAATTCGCACATTAACAGAATGACTACTTAAGTTATAAAGTACGAAACTATATTTTTCGTAACTCTTAATTTAGTAGTTATTTTAAGTGATAAAGTTGTCTGCCAAACTCACAAAAAAGTATTCTCAAGTATGTCAAATTGATATATGTGTTGAAAACGATAATATAATACCTACAATGGACATTACGTTTTGAAATCCACAATATTTCAAAAAACTGGTAAATGTATATAAGTACCTCGACCGAGGAAAAAAGTCAAAGAGGCTGCAAAAATGTGATAGGCCGAACAAGTGAAACAAGACGTGCGCAAGCACTTTAGCACGAGGGCACGAAAAGACAATAAGAGGACAGAAGTGAAACCAGAGCAGCGGTAAAGAGAGCGCGCGGGCAAGAGATCACCCCAGCACGTGGACACCTGAGCGAGATGAATCTGGCGGTTAATTGGCCCGTGAGCGGAAGCGAGAGAGCTGGTGCGCGGGCAGTAGAGAGGGCGGACTGAAAGGGTCTTTTGGGGGCGGGCGGGGAGTAGCGGGGAAGCGACCAGGGTGGAGGGCGGGGGTGTGGGCGGGGTGTTAGGGGGGGGCGGGCGCTCGGGCGGGGAGGGGCGGGCAGAGGGCGGAGGGCGAGGCGGGGGCGGGGCGGCGGCGTAATGGCGGGGAGACGGGGGGGGTCCGGCCGGCCGAAGCGCGCACATCGCAGGAGCGAAAGTCTCCGACGACGGCGCCGCGAGAAGCTGATAACGAAAAACAATGAAACGCGAATGCATTTAAAGTTGGGTCGATGTTGGAGGAAGCCAAACAAATGCGAGCGAACATCCAGAGGCTATTAAGTTGCGATAAAAAAGGCGTCGGCGGAGGGCGGAGGCTGCGGGAGTTATGAATTACAAAACAAACTTAAAGTTCGCGCTCATTTGCTCCGGAGCACGAAGGGGAGAACCGCAGAGCGGGCGGCCGCGACGGGTATCTGCGGAATTCAGGCAGGGGCACAGGGGCAGGGAGGAAGAGATGGAAAGAAGGAAAGGAAAAAGAGGAAAGAATGGACACAGCGCAAGAGAGAAGAGATGAAGGAAGGGGGAAGGGCAAGAGAGGACGTAAAATAAAGAGAAAGTGGAGTGAGGGGACAAGGAGGGAGAATGAAATGAAGGGCAGGAGATGGGGGGAAGTGCAAGAAAAAGACAAAATAAATGAGGAATGCAGAGTTGAGAATAATAGTTTGAGGAGAACTGAAGATGGAAGTGAAGAAGTGATCGGAGGGAAGAGGAAGGGAACGAGGAAAGTGAGGTGAGAAACCGTATACATCTAGAAGAAGTACAAATTAAATATACAATTTTTTAATGAAAGGAGAGAAGATAAGCGTTTATATTTCTCACCAGTAAATACGTGGATTGCACGAATATATTTAAGAATGGAGATAATGAATGATGTTTTACTGAAGTATCAGAAAATTAGTGAAAATCTTCAATGAAGTCCAGTGGGAGAGAAGAGAGAAGCACCGTCAGTGATAGAGAGAAGAAACGTCGAAGTCGAAGAACGTAAGTCTAATGAACAAAAAGAATAAAGGTTGAATTATTATTTACTTTTTTAAATTTATTTTATTATATTCAGTTTTTGTACGTCTTACCAAATAAGACGTGTCTGACGTATTCATGAAATTTCTTAGTCAATTGTGAACTATTAAATTAATTTTGGCTGTTAATCGAAAATGTTCCCAAAATTTAATAATAAAACAGGCAATAACGTTTCAGGAGACATTTTATTACATTTTTAAGCTTTTGAACAATTACCATAGAGAAGAAATTAAAATAATTAGTCATGTAAAGAGGCATGAAGAAAAATAATTTTCTTATTTACTTGCACTGTAGCAAAATTGCCGCGAGCTGCAATATGAATTATCAAAAGAAAGAAATCGTTCTCTCTCTGTCGTTCCACGAAGAAGGAAACCACGACCAAACAAGAGAGAACGCATTAAACAGAGAAGCCGGAAACTGGCAACCATGCAACTACAAGCACGCCCCCACGGAAGCGTTACAAAGGTCCGTATTTACATTACGAAATGGGCGGAATGTTTTCTTTAATTAAAAGACACGTGCGTCCTTTACCTCCCTTCTTCGTCCCCTCACCCCCACCCCTTCGCCCACCGCGACCTTGGCGCATTAATCTGCGCTCCCGGCAATTAGCGCGCACCTGTCGTGCGGCGAGCGGCCGCCGGGAGCGCTCGCGTCGCCGCCGCGTCGTTTTTGTTTCTGATTGCGCGCGACTCAGTTAATTAGTTCTTCCGGCTGCCGCCGCACCGCGCTTCATTACTCATCGGGCGGCGCGGCGGCGCCTCGCAAAACGAGGCGAGCGCGCATGCTGTCTCACTGACGCTGCGCCGGATGCGGCCGTGAAAAGAGAACGGCCAGAAAGAGAAAAACAAATGATGGGTGAAAGTGACAATGCTGTAACTGCTGAATAGGGTTGCGTTGGGGGCTTGTGATTAAAAAAAATATATGTAGATAAAATGATAGAAAGGTAATGTAATTATTATAAAATATATAAGTTACATATTCTCAAATGATGCTCTGAATTAAATTAATCTGCAAATAAATTATCACTAATAACTTTGGGAAAATGCGTCGAAACTCTCATTTTAATTCTCATTTAAATTTTCGTGTTCGTTATAATTCTTTAAAAATGCTAACATTGATGTATTTAGCAGTAATGTTTCTGCTCTAATTTGCAGTGTTTGATGAGAACACATGTTCATGCTTTCAATGATTTTCATTTACTATTCAATGGCTTCAATGGAATTGAATATGTTTACTTTTTTCCAAAACCTCGAACTCTCTTATTGCACTCTACTGAATATTTCCGCACTATACCTTGTAACTTGGTCAGGTCAGGTTCTGGTCAGAAAATTCTCTCAGTGCAGACCCTTCAAAAAACTATGATCTATATAACTATGATCTGTGAAATCTGTTTGATCGTGACTCAAAGTAAGTCCATATTTGAAGGAATAAAATGGTAACTCGAAGGACAATCAGGAAAGAAGATTCCATTTAATTCATTTTATTCATATACATATACGACGTTACAAACTCCATCTAAAAATATATATACCGCTTTTTAAAGAGACAGAAATCCACGGCTATCATCTCACATTTCTCTCATGAAAAATATGATTAAAATTAAATATTTGAATAATTCCGACGCAAAATGCCCCCGTGGTAGTTTAATGATGATTGAAAATGAAGTAACTATTAATAGTACGTGAAAATACAATTATGTGTTACTCTTCTTCAAAGAAGTGGGGGACCATATTTCATTGACATGCACGTACAAATCGATGAAACTAATTACTGGATCTGTTCAGATTGGAAATTGAAGTATGATCTGAACAACTTTAAAAGATAAAACGTGCAAAACACATTTATTGATTCAGTAATGAGCGATTTCGGCCACGTGAAATGCTAATGTCATTAGTCCCGTACGTGTAGGGCATGTTTTATCGTGGGAAGTGACGGCGATCTTCTTCTGATAGATGGCGAGATCCAGCGCCGGCACAATGAAAGAAAAGGGCGGAAAGGTCCCGAACGGTCCATGGTCCGTTTGTTAAGGTATTACTCCTGCATTCGACTAGTGTTGATCGGAGAACCCACGGAAAACTACCGATCAGAGAAGCCGGCCGCTATATTTCACCTCCTGCAACAGCGACTCAATTCAACCCAACTGACAAACAAGTGTCGAAAACCCAGTCACTGTTGGGACTCGAACCTAGGACCTCCCTCTCCGAGACACTGCAGTGACATCAGTTGAAACCCTAAAGCACCTTTGTCGGTGCGAAACTCTTGATAAGACCTCTTTCTTTCTCGCATTTCCGCGCTTGCACGCCACCTTTCCCCCCACCTCTTCCATTCCGGTCTTTTTTCCAGCAGCCCTTCCGCCCTCTTCCGCAGGAAATTCCCGCTACGCTTAGCAGCAAGCCGAGGGGGCTGCGGGCGTCGCAAACAACGGCCGCCCCCTCCCCCTGCCGGAGGGGCGTGGCCGCGGCCGTGAGACGCCACCTGACGCCAGGCGCACGTGGCACACGCAATGAAGCGAGTCGGTGGAGATGGCGTCGAAGACGAGCGAACGACGTCGGCAGGCGACGGAGGCGGCGATTAACGATGGCGCGCGGAGACTGTGACAACAAAATGTAAAAAAATTAGGAGATTGTTTATTTTTATGGTGGAAAAGATTAGTAGGTAGTATTCCTCTGGTAAGATTTTTATTGCTTCTCATTCATGAATAGCAGACGCTTTGTGATCGTACACAGACTACATTTTCAATGCTGGATAAAAAATTACAAATATGTTCATCATAAGAATTGTATTATTAACAATAAACATTAACTACAACATACAGAGTAAGTTATTGAAAAAATAAACGCAAGGTAATATACTCCTCTCTAAAGAGTTACTTCACACACTTTTGGAAATTTTAGTGGTTTCGCGCAATATTGCAAACAATATGTGCAATTTAAAAAAGATACAAAAGTAAGATTTTCTCAAAAACGGCTTCAAATTTTTTTCTTAAGCGTTTGGTAGAGATAGTGCTAAATGTACACTACAAGATGACATAAACACATGTTGCTCTATTCTTTTGTTTTTCAAAAATTACAAAATTATTATTGTTTTGACTTGTCTCCCACGTCGTTTTATATTCGCATTAGCGACTATTTACTCACACTACTATATTTATGAGTACATGCTTTAAATAGTGTCAAATACACTTTCTTTAAAACTCAATAGTTTGTGAAGACTGGTTCGAAATTCCGCAATTTTAGAAACGCGCATTTCGCCATTTTGTCACAAATGTCTCCAAAATTTGAAAGATCTTCCACAATTTAATACGCACAATTCCAGTAATTTGTCAACACTATTGCATTTGTGTGTTAAAAACTTATAATGGCATTAAATGAAGTTTTTCGAAAACGACAAAAAATAATCTGTTTCGAAATCGAAAGAGTTTCAAATTTCGAATTTATAGTAACGCTTAAACGCAATTTTATTAAAAACATTAAATAATATTTCCGTTTTATTAGAAAACCGAAAAATTAAGAAATTTCTAAAAATTGTGGGCGGAGATAGATGGCAGCTGAAAAGACCATGCGGCAAATTCCTACAGCAAGCCGAGGCCAAACGAAATAGAAAACTAATATGTGAAAGTCTATGCCAATCTGTAACATTACGAGTTCCAATTACATGAAGCAAATAGATGCAATGTGACGTGACTCGTAAACGACGTGATACAATGTGCTGACTGATTTTCCCCGATGAAGTGTTCCCACGCGATGTAACAGCTCGCAATTGAACGCAACGCGATACGGCGAACGTCTGCCTCATGTATGGACCATGGCACGACTACAATACGAAATTAGCGATGTTCAGTGAAAACTATGTGACTCCTGATCAACTTGTAAGCATTCGTTCTGACCACGCTTCGCCCTCCTTGGAAAGAAAGATTACATTTGTACATCTAGGTCCAGAGTGAACTTTGCTGCTCGCAGAGAAAAAGGTCATCGTTCAGATGCCCCGCCGTTGAACATGGCTTGGAACGCCAGAAACTACCCAAAGGCTACAGCAGGTATAGGAAATGGTTATGATTGTTCGATTGGTGCTTCCGGGCACGTCAACTACTATGGGCATTTGTCTCATAGCAGTGCATGATTTTTTATATCCCGGGAGGTGGTGGGAAATTATAGTTTCTTATTATTCCATCTGAAATATTGGTCAGGTAGAGGAAAAAAAATTTTTTTGTAAATTCTAAGTTTCTCTTCTACAATTTCCGCTGATTTCTGTACATTTTTGCTTTGTAGAGAAATGTTGCATCGCAACGGGTGGCATTATATGGTGATGTGGCGGGTTGCATTGTGTCCGGTCCAATCTCGTCGAGTCACATCATAACGTGTCATTTCAAATCTGGAAAATCGCTTAGAGAGGGATGGTAACATGTAATAAAAAAACGGATCGTGCTTGGCTGGTTGCCTTGCGTCATATCTTGTGTATGAAATGGAATTGAATTATTTTCTTCCTTCTCTCTGTGCCCATTATTGATTTCCTCCACGCCATTAATGTTTCCTCCATCTCTGTATTACTGTTCTAAGTATTCATATAATAATATTTCCGTGTTATTATAAAACCGAAAAATTAATTTCTAAAAATTTTGGGCGGCGATAGATGGCACCTGGAAAGACCATTTGGCAAGTTCGTACAGCCAGCCGAGAACAAATACCAATCTTGAACAGACAGCATTACCGCTGATCTCCTCAACTCTGACCAGGAAGTACTAGGGTATGATTCACGACGGTGGCGTAACTGTGAAACTAGTGTTTGCATATAGCTAGGTCAAATCCTGTCGCTGCCGCGTGGAGAATTCTAGTGGCAGACGGCTCTGATTGGTAGTTTTCATTGCTTTCTCCGATCGATACCAGAGCCAGAACGCTGGACCATTACCCTAACATACGGGCTACGGACAGCGCACGATACTTCCTTCCTCTTCCTGGTCCCGTTCTCGCCTCTTACGGTAAATTCACTATGCTATCACATATATCGGGAGACCAGTCAGGAAGTACGAGTTTGACCCAAATGAGGGGGTGCCCCACTGACGGGAGATAGCCTGATTGGGGAAACCAATCGCATAGGTTAGCGCCGGATCTCACCACACAGCGGAGGAGAATTACCGCCTCCTTCGGATATTAAAATAGTCGCCACTTTAATGAGACTAATGGTCGTTGCAGTTGACGTGTCCGGCGATATCAATAAAGTCAATGGAAGAGGCACTCGTGTAACGACGCTTCAAGTGACGATGGCGTCGAAGGGGAACAAATTATGCTGAAGAGCAGAGTAGGTGGTGGTGAGCAATGAAAGGAATGACGGAGAGGGAATAAAGCTAAGTTATTTCATACCTTCCGACATAACACGATGCGCAGTAATTCCGGACGATGCGATGAAAATAGACAAGATGAGTAACACATGACAACATGAAATGCCCATTTCATACTAATGGATGGGTAAATAAAAACCTGAATGAACCGCAAACATGTTATTTGAAAGCTACTCTTGACGGTACGTAACTAACTAATAATTAATTAGAATGGAATTTTACTACTTCTAGGTTGGACATAGTCGGTTTTACAATGAAAATACAATATTTGGAATATCCAGAACGTTTGGGTAATTATCAATCGAATTTATAATTCGGTACTATTCGGCAAATTCACAAAATTCATGGAAATGTTCCGCGCCTGTAATAACAGCGTATGCAACCTGTGAAGCACATCTGTATTAGAAGTTGCATGCAATACGCACACCTCAGGTCTGCTAGTGTGTCCTCAACGTTTACTTTTCTCTGGTACAAAAACAGTAACGCTAAATGGTACACTACTTTCATCAAATATAGTGATAACATTCATAAATATAATGGAAACCAAAGGTTTCCAAAATTGTAATTAAACGAAGAGAAGAAAAAGTACAGAAAAGAAAACCAGACGCGATATTTCCTAACACATTGGGATGTGCCTCATGTGAACAACGCTGTTGCAAAAAATAAACTTGTAACACACACATTTCCTGCGTACACAGGAAATGGCGTACACAGGAAATGGCGTACACAGGAAATGGCGTACACAGGAAATGGCGTACACAGGAAATGGCGTACGCCGGAAGTGGCGTACACCGGAAGTGGCATAACCCTAAATGGCGTAACCCGAAATGGCGTAACCCGGAAATAGACGCGCACAAGGTTACGTGTATTTCATTAGACACACAATGAGGTACCCATCTTTTCAGAAACGGGAAATTAGGGAAATGGGGTGGGGGAAGGCACATATTCCGTCGTCTGACAGATAACACCTTTGTAATACAGGGTTAATTAACCAAAGGTGCTGCAACAGCACATACTTTCTCCTATCGTTGGAACTAGTTGCGTAGTATTAAAAAATTGTGTTTTCTATGATACTAAAAACTCAGTTATAAC
>BOPP01000001.1:28747623-28757800 GCA_017312745.1 Gryllus bimaculatus | reverse complement strand
CGGTGACGGCTGCGGTTGTTGCGGCGGACGGCTGCGGGCGGTGTGCTCGGGAAGCCGGTGGCCGCGGGGCGCCGCAGTGGGGCGTCGACCCTTACCTGCAGGGCGTCCGGGACCCCGCGCCGCAGCAGAGTCGGAGGCTGAAGCGGTGAGGCAAGTGGGAGGAAGCGAGAGATGACGAGTTGGCGTTGTGAGTGAGGAAGAAGGAAGCGGTGCGGCGAGTGGCGAAGGCAGTGGAAACAAAGCGCCAACGGAGGCGGGTTGGGAGTAAAGATGAGATGAGAGTAGAATTGAAAGGGTTAAGTTGCAAGGTGGATTTGCAGCTTGAATGGCGAGAGCTTAAGAGGCGGAGGCTGGAACCGGAACGGGAAGCAGCGGTAGGGAAGGTGGGAGAGGGGTTTGAGTGGAGAAAAGAGTATGGGGTCATGGAGCTGAGATATGGATAGTGGTTGTTTGGTTGTTTAGTGATTCCGGGCGCGTCAACTATTGAGGTCATTAGTCCCATACGTGTAGTGCATGTTTCTCTCGAGCATTGATGGTGGTCAAGATCCTCCCCCACTGGGTGGTGATATCCTGCGCCGATCGACCGTCGAATAGCAGGGTTCCCCCAACAAGGTATCTCCCAACAGACGGCACCGCCTCAGCCGGGATAAGCTCTAAGCTACCGACCGGTATCCCGGCATGTTGGCATAGGTGCATGTTGGAGTAAGTGTGTGTATATAGGGGGTGAGGATAGGACAAGAAAGAGAAAGGAAAGATCGCGCGCGTCCATGGCCCGTTCGTTAGAATATTGCTTCCGCATTCGCCTGGTTTTGATCGGAGAACCGCAGAAAACTACCGATCAGAGCAGCCAGGCTCTATACTTCTCCTCCAGACAGCGACTTAATTCGACGAAGCTAAAATCGTGTCATCATCAGGGCTTGAACCTCTTGAACCTAGCACTTCCAAGTCAGAGGGAATACAGTGACAGCAGTTGATGCCTTGGTCTGAGATATGGATGAATGGAAAAGAGATGCGGAGGTGATGGCAGTGGCAGGAGAGCAAATGGCGGTGGAATAGACTGATCTGGAAATGGAGAGAAGCAAAGAAGGCACGATTTTAAAAAACAGATGAAACGCTGCAATAATGTATTCTTTAAGAAGATATTGATATCTGATGCTAGTACAGTGCAGATAAATGTTCTTATGTGTGAATACTCAGTCATTTCAGTACATTAGTCAAACAGCCCAAGCATACTAAAATTTGATGAAATATTATTATTACTCTGACAAGTATTGAGTTGCCCTTTTTTAGCATTAGAAGTTAAATGTATTTTCCATTTATTAATCTGTGATACTCAGAATCTTCCAAATATTTAAGTGCAAGAAGATCAAACGTCTGCAAGCAATTTAAGATTGTATTTTTAAAAATCAGAACAAGAGCCATCAGGCGATCACGAATAGTTTCCTCGGTCTAATCTCTTAAATGAAACAAAGAGTAACAAAATGGAATAGACGAGTGGAGATGAGTAGAGTAGACGCAAATAAGAAGTGAATGTTGAATCCAAAAAAGGAAGGAAGCAGTGGAGGGGTTTAGTGGGGTAGCTTCTCGCTGTGCAGCGCCACCGTCCTCGGCTGAGCACCAGGACCGCGACGAGGGGCGCAGTGGGGTGACGAGCGACGTGCGTCATGACATCATGGACCGCGATGGTGGCAGAGCCCGGAAGGGAAACGGATCGTTTGAGGTGGAGAGGTCAGGGAGGCCATTAGAGACCTTGGTGATAGGACGGCGAGGGAAGATGGGGCGTCAGGAACAGCCAAGGCGACGCACGGACGCGGCAAGGGCGGTGGGAGTACCGAGAACGAGGAGGACGACAGGAACGGTGGAGGAAGACGGAGATGCAGGAAACTATGGGGAACTGGTGGGTGGAGGAGGCAGCGAGGATGATGAAGGCACCAGAAGCAGAGGGGATGGAGGGAAAATCAACGGTTACATAAGCACGGACGTGGAGGCAGAGATATCTGAAGGGTGCGGAGTCGATGAGGTCTTCGTGTGCGGGTGGAGGGGCGAGCGCGGGGAGTTGGGCGGGGGAGAGTGGGGGAGGCAGCAGCGGTCATAGTGACGGGCAGAGCTTTTCAATTCACATATAACATGGTGGAAACCATTACAGTGACACTCACTCTTGCAGCACCTTCTTACAGGAACTAAAATATGAACTGCTGCCAACGATACTTACAACGTGCGTGCCTGCTGCTTTGGGTTTGCGATACGCAAGCAGGTTGCTATAAAAGATAGTGTCGATGTTCGCACTTTCTTCAGAAGTTTCTTATTTTTATACATTATGAAGAATTGAACATTCAGAAGAGACTTTACATATTCATATACATACACTCGTATAGTATCGTAGCACCCTCCAGCTTTGTCCTCGATTTTGGTAGAGAGTCGCAAGGCCCTGGTGGAGGGGTTCGTCGGAGACGCGGGAAGAGAAATGGAGATGGAGGAAACGGTGGGAAACTCGTACGTGGAGGAGAGATCTAGGACCATGAAGGGGCCAGGAGGGGAGTGGAGGGCGGGAATGGAGGAAAAAATCAACGTAATAACATTAGCACGGAAAGGCAGAGGCTGCGGCAAAGGGGGACGGAGGCGATGAGGTCAGTGTGAGAGCGTGGAGGTGGGACGAGGGGAAATCGTGTTGGACGGACGGTGATAGAGGCGGCTGAGAGGGAGGCAGCGGCGGTGATAAGAGGCGAGGGCGGTGAGTCTTGCGGGGAGAGCAGGATCGGCAGATGTGGCGAGAGCAGGAAGGGTGGTGAGGGGAAGGTCAGCGGGGGCAGCCGGGGTGAAGGTCGTGAGGACGGCGGGTCGCAGTTCGCCGCCGGATGGGGCGAGCGCTGCTGGCGCCGGTTTAATTAAAGCGGATCGCAACGGCGACGGCGGTGGCGGCGGTGGCGGCGGCGGCGGCGGCGGCGAAGGCGGCGGCGGCGAAGGCGGCGGCGGCGAAGGCGGCGGCAGCCAGATTTCGCGAAAATTCGCGCGTCCTTGGCGTTGCAGATGAGCCCGAACGGATGAGGGTTCGGAGCGAGTGCGAGACGAAAGACGCCTGCCCACGCCCGACGGCGATGGAGCACAGCGCGGCCAGCGCTGAGGCTGAGGACGACGCGCCGCGTTCGGAGATAGCCCACGCGGCGCTCACGATCCGAACCTCAAATTAATCGAACTCACTCGAGCTTCAGTTCGAAACGCTCTGGCACTGCCATGCAGTGCCCAGTTGCTCAGTCGGAAATCGCGTCTGTTGAAAAAGGATGTTCACTCTTCGCATTCTAAATAAAAGCGTACATCGTCTTGAGTGAATAAAAGTTAATTGTACTGAACTCAGTCTCGGTAACAGAATTAACGAATTAACAAAACGAAATAATTTATATATAGTGCACGCGACCCTCACGATTGGAACCTCATATTAATCGAATTCACTCGAGCTTCAGCTCGAAACGTTGAATTAGCTGTTGCACTGCAATGCAGTACCGAGTTGTTCCGTCGGAATTCGCGTCTGATGGAAAAGGATGTTCACTCTTCGCATTCAAAATAAAAGCGTAAATCGTCTACAGTGAATAAATGTTAATTGTACTGAAATCAGGATTGGTAACAGAATTAACGAATTGGAAGGAAACCCATAATGCCGCGGCGATTCTGGAGGGAAGGGTCGTGTGTTCGAGAACCGCCTCGGGCATGATTGTATGTGTTATTAATCTCCACGCGTAGTATTTATTATGGCTGTTGCAACCACATTGTAAAATTATAAAATTATTTTAATTCATTTGAAAATTAATCAATTCCTTTTAGACACAACATTGGAGTAAAAAATGTAGTGTATAAAAAAGTACCTAAAAAACTATTCGACCTAAACAGTAATTAGTGCGAAGCGGTCACCGTAAGCAGAAGGTATGTAAATAATCAGATTTATATCGAACATTTTTAATAACACTTTAACGTGTGTGTTGCTTAAATGCAATATATACGCGTTTTGCATGACATCACACAAGGAAGAAATACGCCAATTCTGTTTGCCATGCGACGGTAACGTCGCTCTAGCGGATAAGTTCCGAAATAGCGCAAGCTTGTCGTTTTAAATATCTGTTAAGATAGGTATGTAAATGCTGGCAGAAAATTAATTTAAAAAATTGGATGTGGATTTTATTCCCTCACGTCAACTTGCTCGATCTCACTGTGTTGCCATTGGTACGTAATGTCACGTAATGGACCGTCACAATTGTGGCAACATCTTACGGATGTAAATATAAATTGTATAAAAATCTCAGCACTCAAGCATTTTGATAGAAATTGAAATTTTGTAATGGGCAATAAATGTATAATCTATCAACTTATTTTTGAGTTTTTTTAAATCAATAGAAAAATCCTTTATTGGGAAAATAATTAAAGCTGCCAGAAACCCTCTTAATGTTACAGATCAAATTTGTGACGCAAATTGTAACGGCGGTAAATATTTTTAAAAATATTTTATTTAGGGTTCCGTACAAACTTGATACGTTAACTTAGGGGCGTTTAGGGGCGTTTCTAATCTGTGCGAGCGCCTGTCGTAATCAAGTGCACGTTTTTTATATGCGGTAGCATCGTGTCCTAATTTTGTGTGCCTGTGCCCCAGCGGTCCACATGCTGCCCCCCCCCCCCTGAGGACAGTGCCCCTGGCAGCCGCCCGCCTCGCCAGCTCCTAGCTACAACGCTACTTTATCCACCTCACATTTCAATTTTGTTCTTAGTTCTCATTAGTCAAATCAATTTGTACAACACTTAGCTAATGAACGTCAACTCTACGGCAGTTCAAATTTTGCAAAACTAAATTATCTTTTATCTTCAGTGGGAAACCCCCTACATTTTCTAGTTAAACCAATTTATTTAAAATTCAGTTGTAATGGGTACACTGATAAATCGGCGCTGCTAAGCCTCCCAAACATTGATTGATAAAATCCTTTACAACGCTCATTACTATGCATTACCTCTGTAATTAATAACTTATTTTTCTTCGTTGTGCTCATTAGCTTTGTTTTCTTTCTATTTTAAATACCACAAATACCATTATTATCACTTATTTTTTATCAATGTTTAGTCATTCATAGTTATTTTGCCTTGTACACATACGTCAATGTATTGATAAAACACGTACTTACCGAGATCTGGTATCACGTTTTACCCTATTCGAAAATTCAATATTTTCCTCTCTGTTACTCCACCCACCACCTAGCGCATTTAAATCTTCCTTTCGCCTTGATCGATCCCCCAGTCCACGCCCCTGTTGTTGCAACCGTTCCTTCCCGAAAATCCCAAGTAAATCGCACGTCGCTGACGCCAATTGTGCGTAAAACGCTGTCCCCTCCCCCCTCCGCCCCCGCGTCGCACCAACCCTAAATCGCTGAAAGCCGAACCCACCTCCAGCCCTCGCCGACGCACTCGTCCCCTCTGCCAGGGGGGAGCGAACTCGTCATGAAATATTCATTTCTGCGAAAACTGCCTCTCCTTTCGACATAATCGTGATTTAACCCTCTATTATGCACATAAAATATCAATCTCTCGAATATCCGATCCGAATCGACATTATAAGGAATTCATTCTCGCGCCGGGAGGGTGAGGGAGAGTCAACACGATTTCCTTGAAGAACATTTTTAAAAATTCATAAATCGATCCGGGAGACGTGAAATACGCACGCGGCGATCGGGGAGCGGGTGGCAAGGGACACGGGACGGCGAGCGCGGCGGAATGTGGGGCGGGCAGAGGGCGAAGTAACGGGTGATTTCTGGAGGGTGAGGTTGGAGGCGATGGCGAGCCCGAGTACGAGAGTGGCAGCACCGATCCGTGACAAGTGTAATCTTAAAAAGAGTCGACTCTTGTGTCGTTGGATGAGTGAAGAATCGCAAAGAGAGGATGCAGCAGTGTGGAAGTGGCGATGGGGGAGGTAGCGTAGCAGGGGTTTATATTGCATGAATGCAGACTGAGCGGTGAGTGGCAGTGGATTGCGCGGGTGATAGAAGTAGCAGAGCGGTAGCTACGAAGTGAGAAGGTGGGAGATGCGAATACGCTACTAGAATCGATCAAAGCTGTACAAAAAAGACAAAAAATACATAGCTATGAATAGATAAGGGAACAGATATTTCCAGTAGCAGCTGTATTGAAAACTTGTGAAATGGAAACGTAACATACTGCAATTTAAACTACAAGAGATGATGCATGGTGGTCCTGCAGAGCCCCAGCACAATCCAGAAGGTAGCTGACGAATGAAGAGTGGGGGCGGCAGTTACGATGAGGATAACAACTTAAAAAAAAAGTGACAGTAGCATTTTCGTGGCGGTCATGGCTGAAGACAGCAATAACAATGTGTGCGGTTTCGTTATGATGGCAATGTGGGCTAAGAGAGTGATGAAAGTTGAAGAGATGGAGAACAATTCAGGGGCAATGGCGATTTCTGAAGTGAAAAGGAAATGCTTGAGTTCCGTGCGATGGACGAATGTGGCAACGATTACGCTAGCGGTGGCGGTGTCAGTGGAGGTGAAGGTGGCGGGGTCAGAAAAGGCGGTGGAAGCGGCGATGGCGGGAACGATACCTGTCGTCAGGGTGGTGGCGGTGGTGGCGGCAGCGCGATCTGCATGCAGCGCTCGTCGCGGCAACCTCCAAAATCAATAGCGCGCAGTCTCGCGGTAACTCTCAGAATTAAATATTATACTTACTGATAAAAGTTGGAAGTCGTTTAAAAGAGAGGGGAAATTACTTAGGCCGCGCGCTTTAGGATATTAAGTTAGAACTTAAATGCGGGGAATGAAATTTGGCTCGCCTCCTTGGCGTGGCGCGGCGGTTGCAACGCGAAGGAGCATTTCCCAGGGATATGTGACCCGTGATCTCGTATCACCAACAAAGCAAATCGAAGAAAGAATTAACTACTAATCGCATTCTATTTTTGAATTACATGTGCAATATTAGGCATCTTTGTTCGAGTGAAACATCAACAGCAACTAATATAATGCATCTTACTTGTCTCTGTTTCGTTTTTCCTATTTGTGAGAAATAATAACTCGTATTACAATATACACTATCTTTTTCTTTCTCTGCTATGTATGCATTCCCTTTAATACTTCTGCAAATTGGCCTTATTCCTAAAATCACTTTTTAGAAAAGTACTAATGAGTGATTGGTATCTGCAGTTAGAATAATGTGAAATAAATAGAAATTGCCTTGGTTGCCTGATATGAAGTATGGTAGATGACTCCCAAAAGCAAATAACTGTGTGTGCTGTGTATGTCGATAAATTCCAGATAATAAAGGAGTATTCTCTTGATTTTGGACTAAATAGTGTAAGATTAAAATGGATTTTTGTGAGGTTTTCTTCGAGTAAAAAGGAATTTTTAACAACACATATTTAGTGTATCTTTATCAACAGTAAAAATATTAGCCATAACCTTAATTCTGATATCTTTTACACTCTTACCAACTTTGTAGTTATTTACTTAATTAGGGCAAAACATGGCATACGAGTCAAAATTTGATGAAACTGATGCCAGGACTTAAATTTTTCATTTTAAAATAATAAGCCGAAGGCACTTTTGTATGACTTACATACTTTATTTTAAAGTATGAATTCATGGAACTTACAATTATTACTCTTCAGATGAATCCTAATTTGCAAGGCGCCAGACATGTTGGTTCCTATCGCGCCTGTTGAGTTTACATTATCTACGAAAAGAAACGTCTAGGTACTGCAAAGTCTGTTTTATTTAGCAAAGTACTTATCAATCAATATACAATGAAGGTAAGTATTACTCGTAGTTTCCACACAGAATAGCGGCAAAGGTATTTAAATAATTCATGAACGCCGACGCCACGTGAAATTTTGTGTGGGTGGGTGAATCATTTTTTCACGGAAGCCACCAAGGAGGTGCTCAGCGAGGAATGCGAATGGAAGTGCAGCAGAATTATCGATTTCACGAAGCTCTTGTGGTTCACAGAATGCGCTTGTCGCAGCGCAGATGTTTCGTGACGGGGGACTGCTTCATTCAAAAGATTCCTGGAAAGTTCTTTTCGAGGATAAAAAGTTCTCGGAAGTGTGGACGGCTTTTTTAGACAACATTTTTTATTCACGTTCCTTCTACTTCGGTTAAAACGTTTAAATTTTCTAGGAGTCGATGTTGTTTGAGCATTCTTTAAGAAACTGATGTCTTCTGGTAGTTTATTTTTGAAAGTACTCGTACACTTGCAAGAACTGCACTAAAAGTCATTGTAATGTTATCTTGGAATTTCCTGTTATAAAAATGTATTGTGCGTTCTTAATCCCTGTTAAAAGTTGCTTCTTATTCAATACTTTGATGAATTATTGACACTGAACTTATTAATAGTTTTAAGGAACTTTGTCCACGCCAATCAATAGTTAAATATTCAACCTTTTTTTGAACCTACTAGCTAACAACAGTTACATGCGAAAATGAATGGAACCTTTAAATAATTATTTGCAAATAGTTAAAAGTGCTGAATTGTTGGTCTAGAAAAGCAATTGAAACTTAATAACTGTATGTTTTTTCTTGTGTGATTTGTGACATACCAGTTGGCCAGATGATATTTACGAGTTAACAAGGGTTTTTTTATTCAATTGACAATTTTTTATAAAAATATTAACAGTTTGTTTATTCTGTGATTTCAACAAACATGGGCAATAGGTATATCACAATTTGTTTTATTATTATTCTTAAATATCTCGATGCATCGCTTTATTAGATATGATTTACCATAATTCTCCATTAAAACGTTAAAAAAGAAATAAATTGTTAAAAAATACTTCTGAGTATTAAGACAAAAACATAGCAATAAAAAATTCAGTTTTTCGATAAAAACCCAAAATGAATCAAATGCATTCTTTTTCATGATAAAAATTGTCTTAATACGGATGTGAGAAAAAATAATTATTTCTTAAAATGTCTAGCTGCATTAAACTGCGTATTAGTTATTGTTTTACAATGAATCGTTAAAACTCGAAAACGTGTAATATATCTGTAACAGGATCGATGGATATGACATATTAAAACGTCTTAAAATTTTGATTAAATATGACAATATTTGCAAGCGGCTCTGCAAATGACCATCAATTTTATACGCCCAACATCGATTGAAGCAACACAACACATGTAGGGGAGTTTGTTAAATTTGTTAAGCGAAACACGCGTGTTGAAGTAATTTGAAAATAAAAATGGGAAGAATGAATGAAGAATGTTGTCACGCTTGATACGCTCCGACGTTCGTTAGAATACCACTCGCGCATTTGCCTGGAAGCAGCTTTAACAAAATGAGAGAAAAAGTTATTGTATATGCTTCAACTAAGATTATCACATGTTTATATGTGTAACAGCAGTCGAAGACTATTATTCATGTTCACTTATTTATGAGAAAATTATTTGTATTTGTTATTATGTTCTAGTTCTAATCACTTACTTGTTAAGGAATATATTGGGTATAATAACACACACCATTTTAATAAATTAAACAATGAAAGTACAGGGTCCTTCCAACATTCTTATTTCCATTAGCCACTGATTTGTTTTCCACGAAGATTGACAGTTTCCTTCAACATTGATCCATGTACGAGTACTGTGTAATTATCTTTCCGATGTCGGAAATTTTATTCTTGACTTTAAGACCTTACGATCATGGCAACAGATACTGTCACAACAGTTACCAATAAAACTTTTCATAAAAATAGTTCTGACAATTCCCCGGAAGTCAGCAGAAAAAAATGCATCCCAATTATTAGCGCTTCGTAGCGTCAGAGTCAATGTAAGTACTGCAATCTGCCAAGAAACACGAAAATAAGGCAATAACAGAGAATTCAATATTTTTAATGCGCGTATATTACCGGAATGCAGAAGAAAACTTATTTCCCAGTGGCTACCTACAGTTCGAAATAATGTTTAGCTTTCAATCTTCTACAAAGTAGAAGTGAAGCAAGACATCCGCGTTGTCCTACATGAACGTGAATGGGAAAAAAATGTATTAATCAGCTCAAGGCGATACAGAGGGAATAAGTAATAAAATAGAGGAACAATAAATTACAATAACTAACAAACTCTTGTGTCGTTTATTTCAAGTTGAGAAATAATAACAAATGAATCAAATCTGTCAAGGTTAGCTAAAATGTCTCGAATGGTGGAGTATT
>BOPP01000001.1:28732720-28747528 GCA_017312745.1 Gryllus bimaculatus | reverse complement strand
GAAACAGTAGAACGTCACGAACTGGACCTTGGAAGGTCACGAACTGAACCGGAGGGGGGGGGGGGCTGTCATCCCATCCGGGATTTTATTACAAGTTTTTGGTATGGGAGCTACCGATTGGATGGCAATGTCCCTTCCACTCGCAGCTCGAGATCTTCAAGTGTCACTCTGTTTAAATCGAAATATAGCTACAAAGATACGTCAAATACAGCATCATGTGAAGTAGAATTCTAACGGCGGGCTACACTAAACGGTAGTTTTCCCTGGTTTCTCCGATCAAGACCAGGAGAATGACGGGCACTACCCTAACACAGACAACGCGCGTTCTTTCCTTCCTATCATTTGTCCTATGCTCATCTCTTACTTACACGCACACATACACATACTCATACATACACGCACACTCACATGCCTTCAACACCATATTTCTTGCGAGTCTAACTGAGAATTTAGATCTTGTCCCGGCTGGGGCGGTGCCCTGCAGTTGGGAGATACCTGGTTCCCGAAAATCTCCGCAAGCCGATGTAGGCCGGCACCGTATCCCCCCATGCTGTGGGAAAAGATGACCGCCACATCCCACGATAACATTCCATTCACTTACGGGACTAATGACGCGCCGGGAATCATTAATCAATCAATTAATCAATCCAGGACGGATGCCAGAACGGAACCTTAGATAATGTGACGGTCCGCGCGCAAACTTTCTATCCCCATCCTTCACTACTTTCTACCCGTGAGACATGAACCGATTCTCCATTCCTGTTCGATTCATTTTGCAGAACGAGAAATGCCTACATCACTGTCAGTTCACAGATGTCAGCCTAGCTCTGGAATTTGTAGCGTCAAAGAAAGAAGGTAGGTAAGCCTCATATTATGGAGCGTGATTCGAGAAGCTCGCCTTTACTGAGCCCTAAGTGCCATCGCCGCCCGCGACCTCCGCAAAGGGACCGACCCTCAGATCAATATTCCCCACTCTCTCCGCTGGAGGTCACGCGTGAGGTTGGTCAGAAGCGGATTGCCGTCTTAGCCTTCAAATGTCTTCGGAACATGCGTGCAATGAGCGCGCATGTAAAGTAACCTTTTTATATTCAATATTTTTTTTATACAGTGTACAGTGTAGCGTTGTGCCACGCTCAAAACAGACAAACACGTGGAAATCGGCGAAGCATCGCCGGATGTTAAACAAAGGGCGGTGTGATGACCCACTGGGACTTTCCGTGGGCGTAGCGGACCCAGAGCGGCTTTGAGGAGGAGGCAATGGGGGCGGCGGGTAGCGCCAAAAGAGCCTATATAAGGCCAGGAGAACAATCTCCCAGTCTTCTAGCGGCGTCGGCGACAGGTGAAGCGAGTGTCTGTGCGTGTAAGTGGCAACCTAGGAGACAGAGGGACAGGCAATGTTCATTGTAAAGTGCTTGGGCGGACGCGTTCTGATGGTCTACAAAGGTAGAGCGGCTTTCATACAGGGAACATTGAGTGGTATGTTGCAGGTAGGTGGTAGCCGTTCGTGTAAATTGATCTACTCCTTGCAGGGGGTCTATTTATTTGTAGTTTATTGTAGCAGAGCAGTAGGTTTTAAATTGGAGACTACGGGGTCTAGATTGTTTAATAAAATACTGTTTTACATACCACTCTCGTCTGTGTTCGATTACACCCGTATGAGGCCACAATAGCCACTTTATGGAGATGCGATTACTTTTGGTACAGGTGTACCCAACAATAAAAAAATAGAATGGAGCCCATCGAGGATGTTCCCACCGGCCTCCTCGATGGGAAATTATAGAGAGACGCATAGGCGTTTCAGCTGGTGATTTGTGAAACATATCACAAGGAGTAAAGGGGTTTAAGAAGAGATTGGAAAGGTTACGGGGGGCGCAATTTATCTCTTAGGAATTCGAACGGGATGGGATTTAAATCAGGTGTGGCAGTTAAAAACCAAACTTATCGATAAAATACATGGGTTAATTAATAATAAAGTTGAGGAATATCACTTCTGGTTGAATTCATTACGGTGAGTTGAAAAACACACGTCATAATATTCATTTTGACATTAAGCCAAATCATTTTGAAGTATTTCATTGTTGTACATTGTAGTTATTTCGGTGTTGACGCCTCGTTGGTTGATTATATTATGTCCGGCGCATCAACAGTTAAGATCGTTATTTGTCTAAGTGTAGTGCATGTATTTTCCTTGGAAGGTGGCGGTGATCTTCCCCCGAGGATTGGCGAGATACGCCTCTGACCTGCCTGTTAGCTAGCGAGGTTTTCCCACATCAGGTATCTCTCTCTAGCAGGGCAACCCCCCAGCCGTTACAAGCTCTAAGTTCCTGACCGGTCTCCCGACGACTGTGATAATGTAATGCGTGTAAGTGAAAGGGTGTGTAAGGTAAGGATAGGAGAAAGAAAGGGGAAGGAAAGATTGCTGGCAATCCGTGGCCTGATTGTTAAGAGTAATACCCCTGCATTGGCCTGGTGTTGGTCGGAGACACCAAGGAAAACTACCGATTTGAGCAGGCAACCTCCAAATTCCCTTCCGGACAGCGATTGAATTGAACTTGGCTATGAAGCTAGTGTCTAAAATTCTGCCTCAGTCAGGACTCGAACCTAGAACCTCCCGCTCAGAGGCACTGCAGCGACATCAGTTGACGTCCTGAGCCATCTCCCCCGGTGCTAGATTCAGCGTGCGTCAGCGTCCGAAGGCTGAAACCTCGGACACTCCCACTGGTCACGGCGGCGGCCGGGAACTGGGCGCAGAGTTCCGGGCGGTGCGAGCGCGCTTCCGTGGGGTCAGCGAAGGTGGCGCTGCACTTCCGCGGCGGCCTACGAGCGAACTTCCGCCGACTCGGCCGAACGGGAAGGAGACTTTCCGTGAGGGTTGAGGAAGGAGGGTGGGGAGGGTGAGAGGCAAAGTCCCGGAGGATCTGGAAACGCCCGCGGGACGTGAAGGGGCTTCGCCGAAGCAGTATGCTGCCTCATGGGATGATAATGAGGAAGAGAGGAAGATTCAATATACGACATAATGCAATAGAATGAAATACCATAGTAGTATAGTATTATTATATGGAATTTTAGATACCTGTGGCCCGATTTTATTTATTATCAACACCTGAGAGTACGGGAGAAAAGTGGCAAGCCTGACGTAATCCCTTCACCGTATACCTAGCCTGCCTGAATGTTGTTTTTATACACAGCTATAGAAATTCATACTTTAGTTATGGAAAACTTGCCTGTTTTTGTTCCCACCGGGAAACGAATCCCGGATCGGCTTCGGAGAGCCAACACGCTGACCATGAGCCATTCGGAGGGCAATAGATAATATAAGAGACAGTAATCAGGAAGGGATAATACCAAATGAGCGGGGAGATGACTGAAAAATGCGATGCGGTGTATTGATTGAATAATGTTTTCCGGCACGTCAACTACCATGGTCAACTATTGATAGATTGATTAGTGGTTCCTGGTGCGTCAACTGCACATCATCTGGCGATGATCTTCCCCTGCTGGTGGGCGAGATCAGAATCCGACTGCCACATTCACGAGAAGTTTTTCCCAACCTCGTAACTGCGGCCAGCGTGGCATTGCCCCTGCCGGGTCAGGATCTAAGCTCCGGACTGGTCTTGTGGGGTAATGTAGGCCGGTGTGGTGGTATCGTTATGCGTGGTGGTGAAGTTCATGATAGAGTAAGTTTGCGTAAACATGGGTTGAGAATAGGTCAAGGAAAGGAAAGGAAATATCGCGCGCGGTCATTGAACTGTTTGTTAGTGCACTGCTCCGGCATTTGCCTGGTATTGAGCGGAAAAAACACTAAAAACTACCGATCAGAGCAACCTAGTCTACTTGCGTTCTTCTCCACTCAGTGGTTGAATTCTACATAGCGCTCCAGCAAGTGTCAAAAATCCTGCTGCCGTTGGGACTCAAACCAATAAATGTAACTTCAAATTAACTTCTCGCTATAGCACGCCACACACAATATTTAAATGTTTTTGACGTAAATAAATAAATAAATAAATAAATAAATAAATAAATAAATAAATAAATAAATAAATAAATAAATAAATAAATTTAATTTTAAATATTCATACGTATCAATCACAATATTTATTCGTAAGCAAGATTACGGGGTTAAAATACGCCTTAACTATGAGGTATGCCAAATCGAGAGAAACACAGCTAAAGCCTGTATATGCAGAACGAAACATGGGTGATTGACAGGCGAGTGTTTTGAGGCGCGTCAACTGCCAATGTCATTAGTCCAGTAGGTGTAGTGCACGTTATTATAATGGGAGGTGGCGGTAATTTTGTGAGTGGGTGCCGGATGATGTCGGTTGGATTGGTGTAATTTGGAATCGATTCACGTCGACTAGTGCCTGATATTGATGGATCTAATCGAAGCGGGTCGATGCGGAAAGAAGCATAACGAAGCCAAGTGTTTTAGGAGGGAACTCAGCGAGGGTTGAGGGAGCAGAGAGAGGGGCCAGCCCAAGTCCGCCGGCCGCGACAGAGGTCGTGGCGAGCGCCAGCGCGCAGCCGGTCGACGCAGCTGCGGCTGCGGCTGCGGGTGCTCCGGGTGAAATATCAAAAGTTTCGTCGCCCATCGCCCTTCGGCCCTCGCCCATCGCCCGCGGCTGCGGTCCTTCGCACGCCGCCCCAACGGCCTCCAGGCGCAACTTTCTCCATTCCAGCCGCCCTCCGACTCCACAGCTCTTGGCAGGATTCGTTGGAATAAAAACGAGAAAATAGAACCGGCCGCGAGAGAGTGTGGTTACGAACCTTTATTGCCTTCTACGCGAGAAGTTCTGGATTCAAATTCCGATTGTGGTGGATCATCCAAAAAGATGGGATGAATGGTCTTGGGATTGGGAAACTTCCATGGTTTTCCATAATAAATTCTAAGGAACTGTCTTAGCTATTCCTAAAATAAAGAGTTAGACTGAAGATACCCTTCAGCTTCTTCCTCTTTCCTATTCCCTCGCACAGTTTTGGGTTACTTCCTTTCTGCCTGTCGCTTCAATATATAATAATTTGTCATATGCTACAATCCTTTAATTTAAGTTTTTTCTCACTCATCCCTTTGTATTAGTTGTTTATTGTTAATTGGAAGTAATTTTAATCTCTAATTCTCATAAGGTTTTATACATCACTTATTTATGACTATTAATTATGGACTGCATTGGTATCAATCACAAAGTGTATGCGGTTGTGATGTACTGTGTGGTTGATACCACCTCGATCCTTAAATATCATTATGGATAACGACACACTCAATGCTGCCATCATGGAATTTATAACTTACTTAAATGTATCTTCTCATTTTAGAGATTTCAAGACTCTAGGAGGAAATAAGTGTGTTTTAAACAGTTCAAGCAAGTCTCGTTATTGGAATGAACATGTTTTTGGCACATTAGAAAGAAATTACAAAAGACGATTACAATGATTCTATGTTTTTCTTACAAATTAAATTTTCTTGAGGCGAATAAAGTTGCAAAACAAAAAAAAGTGATGTCAAATATTTGCAAGTACGGTTATAAAATTATATTTCTTGAAACTTACCGAACATTTCATGTCAGATAACCACAGGAAAAGCGGATATAAAAATTCAGCAATTACCTGTAAAAAAGAAAAATCATTTTAAAATGAAGCACATAAAATGTAAAAGGCAAATGCATATTTTATTATTAATCTTATTGTCGTCCAAAAAATCGAATTTAAATGTAATCGTAAACTGAATGTAAATACAATTTTAGTTTAAAATTCAACACAAAAAATGTATCCTAAAAGTTACAATCTCTTCCCCGAACGAAGATCGAGGTCAACACATTTATTAATTAATATTTGCTTTCACATAGTACATGCGTATGGTTGTCACGTGTCATTAGCGTTTCCTGTAATTCTCAATGGAAATAAAATTGTTTCTACATATGCACATAGTAACATGTTCACATTTTTATTTTCATTTTCATAGTGTTTGTTTTCCCGTTTGAGATCTTATTGTTATTTCGTAACTTTTAACAAAGATAATACATATTTTTGAACGAACATATCACTAATGTATTTTGTAAGATAAGGGTAAGCGATAAATCAAGATTATAGTACAATCAGCTCGGTTTGAATCGTCGCCGCGAGCTTATTTGCTCAGCAAGGAAAATCCTCCATTCACGGATATGCTTTTTCACTGTTTCCAGGGGACGTCCATTAACTAACCCAAATTTGGAGTATTTTGAAAACTCTTTCTGCCCCTGTAATGCACCTTTAATGAGTGTTTGAACGTCCATATATAATTATGACATGCATGCAACACCCCCATATACAATGAGCAAAAATAAATTATATACCTAAACAAATTTTTATAAATATAATTTGTGCTATGCAATAGCATAAGTTACAAGTAAAGTCAGAATTACTTCGGGATGTACCAGTAAGTTTGGAGACAATATTTTGAGTGAAGGAAGGCTCTCTAGGAAGTACATTTCCGACATCAAATAATGCGCACGGTGTCATGTATGACATATGGGCGAGTTTTCTGTGCCAATTTCATTAGATTGTAAAATATACTATTAAAGATCAATCGAATATTTTCTTCGTATTCTAACAATTTCAATCAGCATGCTATTGTTGAAAATGTACAACGGTATATTTTTATCAGTAGGGGTGCTTTGTGACACTTTGGGAAGATTTTTGTAAATAGATGTTTATATTTCGCGTAATTAACAAAGTTATAGCATTACACGAAATTTCAAAACATGTTTTGTCTATCCTATGTGGTTAAGAGTATTTAAATAAATGTCATTGAACGAAAAATGTTACCTAATCTAGTCATAAAGCCAGCTCATTGTACGGAGTTACTTTATGCCACTATATTTATTGCCCATCGTCCAATGCTATGTCGCACAATGTCACCTCTTTTTCATGACTGCTGTGTAAGATTCAAACAGTATCACAAAGTTTAAGAATTGATTTAATGATTTTTTTAAAGACATTAAGTAAACAGAATGACATTGGTAGAATTTATTTTACTATAACAATTTATACTTAGCTTTTTAATTTTATTAAATTTAATCTCTTAATATTTTATGTATAGTATACACTGAATGAAACGAATTACGCCAGAATAACTATAAACTATAAACAGTATCAACCTTACTTAACACCGACCTAACACCCCCGTACTCCTAAGTAACCTTCTATAAGGCTACCTCAAACCCTCTTTAACGTTACGTAGTTCATGAACCCTCCCTCCCCTTCCGTCGCACGAAGCACGATCTCCTCTCCAACCCCGTGCCTCAATTCTCGGAGGACGCGCGAATCCCGTTCAGTGCCGGATCGTGGCCGCCCCCGCGTGCCTCCCCCCCCCCGAGCCCTTTGAAATTCATCCGCTGCGCCCGCCGGCCACGCCCTTCGCCCGCGCCGAAAGGCGAAACCGCCACCGCCGCAGCCCCTTGCGCCAGCTCCCACTACACCGTCCACCGTCACCATTGGATTCGACATTTGGACGCCTGGCGGGACATAACGGACCAGTGAATAGGTTCTGAGAAGACCCGTTCGAGGTAATTTATTACCGAATTTAATTACAAAATTTAAAAATAAAACCCCTCGGGCTTCAGAGCGTAGTCGCTTGCCTGTCACAACGGCAAGGGCTTTCACAACGGAGGTCCAGGTTGTATTCCAGAACCATCTCGTGTGAAATTTGTTCCGACAAAACGAGTTTGCTTCATAGGCGCTATTCTAACCCCTGTGATACGTTCTCAACTGTACCACTGACCTGATTCCTTCTCCTTTCACGCCAGCTTGAGTAGTGACGCAAGTGAGTAGTTTGTAATGTGACGCGAGTGAGTAGTTTGTAGTGATGCAAGTGAGTAGTTTGTAGTGACCCAAGTGAGAAGTTTTGTAGTGACGCAAGTGACTAGTTTGTAGTGACGCAAGTGACTAGTTTTGTAGTGACGCAAGTGAACTACGCTCTATGTAGTGACGCGGAACGTGATTCTAGTTTGTAGTGACGCAAGTGACTAGTGTTGAAATAGTGACCCAAGTGAGTAGTTTGTAGGACCCAGTGAGTAGTTTGTAGTGACCCAAGTGAGTTAGTTTGTGTACCCCAGTGAGTAGTTTGTAGTGACGCAAGTGTGACGGGTACGCGGAGATGCACCTTGCCGTTACCCCCCAAATGGTTCCAAGCAATATTGTGGTTTGCTATTGACCTTGCTGTTCATGCGACCTTAAAGCAAATTAAACAAATAAAAAATATGAATAATTATTGTTTCTGTGATACAATCACATACATGCAATTTGTGCACTTCACATTCACAGTAACCTCAAATGCACAGTATCTCGGAATTTCTCCTATACTAATTGATCGACGAATATCTGATAAAAACTCCAAAATCAAATCGAAATATTGATTCCACAATGGTATTAACTATTTTAAATAAATTACTTATACAGACGTTCAATTAATAGCACTTTATTTATATGTATATTTTCATATCCTCAGTGTGTGCCAAAGATCTTTTCTTTATAAATACCCTAGATGAAAAAAATTAAAAAGGAAGTAAGTTTTACAATGTGGCAACTAATTGAAAGTATGGGAAAATACATAAAATTTCACAAGAATAAAATGAGTACTTGTATTTTATTTTTTGGTTAGATTTTTGGAGGTGGAAATACCAATTTAAAAAATTAAATAAATATATTTCTAGTGAGAAAATGAGTGAGGAAGATAGGGTATTTTCATGTGGGAGATTGGTCAAGACGGAGCAGGCATACAAAAGGATAGATAGAAGTAAATTCCGTGTCAGGACGGGAATAGATGGAATACCTCTTTCTGTAATAAATTATTGTGATAAATACCCCGGCAACGCCGGGTACTTATGCTAGTATTCAAATATCTGGTTAATAGGATTTAACAGGTGTCTAAGGAGAAAAAAACTAAACGTCGAAAATAAGCGCTTAAGACAATTTGAAGTATATTGTCTTTGATTAATTTCTGTCGGATTTCGAATGACTGTGCTGCAATAAGTACTCAAAACGTGTTTAAGTAATACATTGTGTGCAAACTAACAATTCAATAAATTCTTTGCTAACTAAAAAGTAACAGTTCAGAAAGGAAAAACTTCCACAGCACTTAGCGTCTTTACTGGTTGCGAAATAAATACAAAATATCTGAAAGTCGCATTTTGGTTGCTATTGTATTATCAACATGTCGTGCTCACATATACTCTGTAAATTATCCCGGAGATTAAAATAGTGGGCAAACGTTTGGGGATCTCGTTGGCCTGTTATGAGGTCCACCTCAACCTAGTATTCTTCCTGGATTCTTCAAATTTCGTTTGACGATGCTCATTCGTTCTGAAAGTACAAGTATAGTAATAACGTAATGGCAGCTAGAGAGGCAGATTCTCTAGAAGCAAAGGTAATTCACGTTCTACGAAACTCAATAAGTGTCTTTGCTAAACATTTTCATCAAATAAGTGAAGTCCTATAATTTGATTTCCGTCGCTTTTATACTAAGTATATAAGAAAATGTACATTTAGAATCGTCTTTCAGGTATTGCATATGAGTTAAAAGGAACCCTCACATGAATGTTTCTAAAATTAATTATTTTACTTCTCGCAAACTTCACATCGTCTGTAAAAATATCTTCTGCAAATTTAAGATCTTTGAAGATACCAGGTTTAAAATTCAAGCGCAATATTTTCTTCGTCTTCCTTGTCCTATCCTACCTCTTACTTACACAACCTTACACTCACATGCACTACACCACCTAGACTACCAGGGAGACCAGAGCTTGTAGAGACAGGGAGTCGAGAGATTAGAGCTTGTCCCAGCTGGAGCGGTGCCCTCAAAAACCTGCTTGGGGAAGACCCGGCAAACCGACGTATGTCTGTGGCGGATCTGGCCAGCCAGCGGGGGAAGACCATCGTCACCTCCCGCAATAAAACATGCACAACACTTACGGGAATAATGACCAGAATTGGTGATGCGCACGGGATCACTAATTAATCAATCATTCAAACAAACTGATTAATTATTGTGACTCATTTAGAAGTTTTGTTCCTTAATGACTTATCTCTTTGAAAAATATTTCCTAAAATAGCGTCCTGTACAATTTTTAGAAAATGTGAGTAGTTGTCGGGAAATTTTACCTATAATATAGGGAATTTTAAAATAATCTTATCAAACATTTGCCCAATTTTCCCCATATTTCTTCTCGCGTCTTAATGAAAATACATTAAGAAATTGTGCAAGTCCCATTTTTGGCAGACTACAATTTTTCAAAAATTACAAAAAAATAACATTGCGAACAATGTTGAAGATACATATTTTGTGTTAAATAATTTATGTTTAAAAACAGATCTCTAAAAGAGGTCATGTCAATAAAGGTCTCGCCATATCAATAAAGGATTATTATTATTTTCTTTGAAATCTCTGAATGTTTAAATATTGCAAAATTTGGCTGTAAAGTGAGAAAGTATGTGCTATTTTTGAACCACTAGCATCTAACGCATCTCCTAACGCGTCTCCTAACGCGTAACTGTTGCATTTGATCCTCATAGTTGTTACTCACTACCCAAAAGTGTCACTTGCACTTTCATCAAATCAAGTGGTTTTCGACTTCTCCCTTTCCGTTATTATCTTCAAATTTTAACATCCGATCGTTATGGACTATGAATTGCCGAGCAGTCAGTAGACTTCAAAAGGTCTTGGTCTCTGTAATCTTTTCATTGTGTGTATTTTGTTTCCTTCATTTGAATTTTTCCTTTTGTACATGTCATCCTCTGTTTTTCTGCAACTCAGTCTACGTTTTTACGGGTGTCTTGTCTTTTCTGGCTTTTTCCTCTCGCTATTCTCGTCCCCCGTCTCCTTCGTCCCATGCTTCCCTTTTCGCCCCGGCGCCTGCATTCCTCTGGACCCCGGCGTCGGAGACGGAGGTCTAACGAGCCCCTATGAAGTTTATTTTTTCTCTCCTTTCTGCGGCGCTCCCGCCCAGCACATGCTTTATTTATCTTCGCGGGGCTGCGGGTCAACTAGATGTATCGGCAAGGCTCCCGACGCGGTGCGGTGCGGTGCGGCGCGGCGCGGCACAGCAAGAACTGGGGCATGAAGGGGAGGAGGGGCGACACGGCAGGGAAGAAGGATTGCAGGGCGCAGGGCTCTGCAGTGGGAGAGCGAGGCCCTGCGGGGACCAGCGCCTTTGGCGGTCTCTTTAAGAAGGCGAGACGTTTGTTTTTTTGACTGCTCAGCGCGTGCTGGAGAAGCGATGATGTTAGTTAAGATATTTTTTCTTTGATGTCTTTGAAATTCAAGCATTGGCTTTCAATCCATCTGTTTAAAATATTTCTAGGGAAACTTACCAAAGTACATCTTCATAATTCAATGAAAGTTTGTTTGAAGCATATCTTCTTAATCTATTTTAAACTTTGGAAATGTAAAGCAAAGTAATGCCGGTTCAAATATAGTTAAATGTTTTTAAATATTAGAGAAAAATAACTATCAGATCAGGAACGGTAACATTATAAATATCACTTCAAGAAGCTTTGTATTTTGGCTTGGCATTTTCACGCTTTTGTCTGTATCACTTAGTTATATTTGTAGTACAATGAAAAAAATTGCAAAAAGCACACCATCTTTTTCAAATAATTTATTGCACACAACAAAGAGAAAAAAAACGCAATCATCTACAAAATTAGAAGACATAATTCCATGAACTAGGAGAAGTCATTAAACATAAATGTATGCACACTTCAACAAATTTAACAATATTAGAGAATATTTAACCAAGTTACAATAGATGTCTCTAATGTAGCACAGTTACTCTTAGAACCAAAAGACTCAACTAGAGTAGTCGGAGGATTCTCTCTCTCTCCAACTGAAATTACGAAGCGGCGTGTGTTGAGAAATCGCACGCCATCTTCTGAGCCGTCAAGGCTTAGTCCGCGTGGCCTGAATGCGAGTGCTGGTTCAGCAGATGCCCGAATGGATTCGCGCGAAGAGTGCCCTGCAAACAGCCAAGGACACCGCGCATAATCTGCTTCGTCTTCCTTTATTTCTGGTTCCATCCTTCTTACTTAACACACAGCAACACACAGACCACACAGACCACAGACACACAGGCACACAGGATACAAGGACCAGGGACACAGAGACACAGACACAGAGCAGACACAGAGACAACAAGACACAGACAGCAGACACAGACATCAGAGACACAAGAGACACACACACAGAACACAGACACAGACCAGCACACAACGCACTCACACAACACTCACACTTACCACACAATTACACACACATTACACACACCACACACATTACACACACGCAAATACGTCGGGCCAGACTTTTTTTCTTTTGACCCTCACACAGTAACCTGTGATGAAGGAGGAATTTATTTATCTTCAAATTATCTTACATTTTGCTGCTGCCTTGCGGCTTAAGCAGCTAGAGGCGGGGCTTTTTCTTACAACTAATTTTTCATTCTAGACCTAAAGTTAACTTACTTGCACTTTGGCATTACCAACTTACACTAGATTATTTTTTGTTATACTATATTATATATACTACGTAAATTGTTATTATCCGGCTTGGTAAATTTTTTCTACATTCACACATCATTCAGGCTAGTTTCATTATATACATAACCATTCATTCTTCTTATTGTCGGGAACATGTCGGGAGACCAGGAACTTGGAGTTTGTCCAAGCTGGTGCGGTGTTCACTCTTGGCAGGCGGAGGGGGGGAATACCTGGATGTAGAACCTCAGCGACGTTGATGGTTTTTGTGCCGGGTTCTATCATGCGGCGTGGAAGAGATACCGCTACACTCAGGCACAAAATATTCATTCTATACAGAGACGAGGTTGATAATAGAAATAGAACTTGACGAGCTCGGTAACATCAGTCACAGAATCATTTTACGAATGAAACATATTAGTGTCTGCCGCAAGATTAATTTACTTCATCGTAAGATACTTTTCCACTGGAGTTGTTTTGACAGATCAATACACGAAATTATTTACTGCTAAACATTGCTATAGAGAAAAGGCAGCTGACGTCTTTTATAGTAAGAAGAATAAAAAATTTTAAGCTGTCGTTTTCTACAGCAATATCTCGTAATTTTGAATATTGGTCTGTCAAAAAACCCTCCCGTGGCCAAGTGTCTTCCGACGTAATCAAATAATCAAGCCAACGAGCTCGCGAGTCCAGAGAAGAGAAAATGAAGGGGCAGGCACCGGCCATGACGCTAGAAGAACGGAAGGAACAGACTGATCTCGCCTACTGAACCAGAAATGCTGCATTATTAGTTACGTTTCTCTGATTTCATACACATAATGAGCAGTCATTTTCGTACTGCAATTTAATAAGAACAGATACAAAACATGTCTCATAATTTATTAAAATCAGCAGCATTTTTCTTGCAGCAAGTATCAACGCTTTGATGTTCAAAGTAATTCTTCAATGTTCATCTTTGATGTTCCAAAACGTAATGTGTATAATAATTGTTTTTAAGAAAACAAGTCATTATTTTACCTCGTAAAATGTAGGTAGTTCATAAAGAAGTTGTGCTTGATTTTGAATATCGCTACGATAATGCATATTCTTTCAAATAAGCATTTCCATTACTCATTAGTTAACAACGATTTTACTTTGTCAACATTTCAAGGCAGTTCGCTTTGTTTCGTAGCCAAATAAAACGCGTTTTGCGCCCTCCTTGCCTGGATTCCGTTATTCTGCTCCCCTTCGCGATTGCGAGTGCAGCCGCGAGAGCAGTACACGCCTACACCGCTGCCTCTCGTTACACGGCGCTTATCTTCTCCGTGCGCCAGGCAGGGCAAAGAGGAGGAACGTGCTCCACTCTGGTACTTCTGAAGCCGTGACGGCTCTGTTGGTCCCGCCCGCGGCAGATGAGAATAGGTGTGTGTCAACTCCCAGTCTAAAACTGGAACTTTTTGAAGCTAAATGAAAGCGTAGGTTGCAGCCACAGCTGTCAGTGAGACGCCGGATCCTACGCACATACGCCAACGTTTCGGCCGCCATTCTGCGACGTTCCGTAGGGCGAAATGCTTGCATTTTTCTATTTGTTATGTTGCTTTTCACAGTTCTGCCATTCAGGCCTGCGAACGACTTGTGTCTTTATTGGGCAAGAAGGCGGGCATTGTTAGCAGTTGATGTCATATCGTTTACTTTTGATGGTGTATGCGTTGTTAGTTGATAAGTAATTCCGAGTGCATTAACTGCTAAGGTCATTAGTCCCGTAAGAATAGTGCATATTTTATCGCGGTATGTGTAAACTTATCTCGCTGAATGGTGAAATCCGGCGTCGACCTACCGTCAGCTACAGGGAATTTCACTAACGAGGTATCTGCCATAAGCGGGAAATCGCCCCAGCCGATCCCCCGGTCTCGCGGCATGTGTGGTAGTGAGGGGCATGTAACTGTAAATGTGTGAAAATAAGGGGATAGGACAATGGATGGGAAGGAAAGATCGCGCAGTCCCTGGCTCGTTTGTTACGGTACTGCTCCGGCATTCGCCTGGTGTTGATCGGAGAAACCATGGACGTCCACAGATCAGAGCAGGCTGCCCCTAAATTTTTCCTCTAGACAGCGATAGAACTAGACCTAGCTATCTAGGCAGTGTCGAAAATCCTGAAACTGTCGGACTCTAACCTGGGTCCTCCCGGCCAAAGACACTGCAGTGGCATCAGTTGATGCCCTGAGCCACCTCTCCACGTGGACTACGTTATTGTATAGTCACGGCTTGGCAGCAGCAAGCCGAGTGCAAGGTAGAGGGTTGTGGGATCTGAAAATAGACGCGCAA
>BOPP01000001.1:28705842-28731126 GCA_017312745.1 Gryllus bimaculatus | reverse complement strand
GAAGGGCGAGGAAGGGCGAGGAAGGGCGAGGAAGGGCGAGGAAGGAGTGCAAAGGCACTTCTGCGCCCGCTTGCGCGGAGGGACATCTGCCTCCATAGATATCGCACCACCCGCGGCGACGCCCTCTTGTTTATGACGAACGCTTCATTTATGCTGGGCGCTACCGCTTCAGCACAGATGGCGATGGCGATGCGCAAGGGGAGAGGGCGGTGTGTTACTTTGCATTATTCGACATGCGATTCACCTTACGGCGAATCAACCCTCCCCCCCCTAAAAAAATAGTTGTATAAACAATTAAACCATCCCCTGCTGTCCCACTGACAAATTAAACATGGGAAATTTGTATATTCGCCTTCTTGGCCAAGAAGTGTGGAGATAACTTTCAAATTTACCACAAATGGCTCAATCGTGGACAGCATTTTTTTAAATTGAGAACGAGTGTCTGATTTTATAACGTTTTTTTACATACACCGAGTGTCCAACTACAAGAGGAATATTGGTTTCGTGATGAAGAGGGACAACTTGGATGTTACTTTCTGAAGTATCTACAAAGAGCATGTATTCATCTTTATCGTAGGTGTTATTAAAATTGCTCATCAATCCAAGAACGCCAGAACAACAGACCAGTAATCCTCTTCCCGAAAGTATTTAACATATTCATTTTTTCGATTTCCGTGCCAATAAAAATAGATTACTTTGACCAATAATATTTTTCTTTCAATCCGGAGCTCAATAATGCAGTTGCCTCTTCCGTAAGGCTTGGAAAAAATTATGACAAATATTCATAAAAATTCAACTAAAATTAAATTTTTGAAGAAAACGTGATATGATAGACTTTTTTATTATTTTTTGTAAATCAGCACCCCAAAATACATAATGTTCACCTATCAATGCCCTTGTGTTTTTATCGCGGGTCTGAGCGGGCAATTGCATAAAAAAATTAATATATCCATAACAGCTCAATTCATGTCTAAACACTTCAATACATTCTTCCAAACCTTGCCATCTTCTCTAGCCGTAAATAATTTCAGACTTTCAGTTAATTTCAGAAATTCTATATCAAAGGAGAATTCATTCCATTTTACCCAAGGATAAATTCAGACCACTTTAATAACCCATTTCCTCCTCTAATAACCTAATGATATTAATTCATAACCCTCTACCATCCTACAAACCACCAAAACCCTATAATCCGAAAATTGAAAATGAGAACATTAGGGAGAATCGCTTTGCTCTTAAGGTTAACGCTAAGTTAGTAATACATAATTATTGCCAAAAATCACTTGTAAAGCGTTAATTGGCTGTGTAATGAAATTGTTTATAAAACTAACAGCACGTACGTTCATGCTTTTAGTAATAGTTATGTAATACTATTTATGCCAAAATTTCTATCCGAATTAACACACATGATTCATCATTTATGTAAAAATAATTACAAATTAAATACTGGACAAAAAGAAACACGATGGATTCATTTTATGAACATTTTGAAATGCCCCAGGAGCTTCATGTAAATTACTCCCTCCCCCAAATTACAATATTGGTTTCAAGAGACCGCGACATCAGCCAGATCAATTGCGATATATCAGTTTTGGAGAAAATTAGTTGAACTGTTTAAACGTCAACGTTGTTCACAGATGGACAGACGTTTTGCCGTCAATAGAGTTTTCGGTATCAAGGACCCACACAAAACATGAATTCTGGCTACATCACGTGTTAAACGATTTTTTCTAATTTTAGCATACGGATTTATGCACTTTATCGTTTCTAGGGCCCTGTAATAAGAGTTTTTCTTTCGAAAATTAGAAGTTATTTCTCGCAGCATTACATACTTTTGCGAACTTCCACCTTAGATAAGCGAACTCTTAGTAAATGTTCAGAAATGATAATATTTTTTGTTTAATACAATACGTTCAATTCATACCTGTTTTGACTTCTGGCCACTATGTTTCAATAAGTATGAGAAGGAATAATAAAACTAAAGAGAAAATGTGAGATGAGAAACCAAAAATCAGAATCAGAAATGTTCATAATTATTGAAGACCTGGTCTTCCTACATATTGTAATTATCTTTATTTACTTCTCATTTCCCTGTTCATTCCTCAGCATACCTGTACAATGGTTCTCTGCCGTTCTCTCAGGTTCTCTACGATGCCCTCCCAAGCCTCATCTGTATCGTTCAGTACACGTTAGAGAACAATATAGTTAAAATACAAGATCAGTACCAATTACATTTTTGAAATGTTGGTCTTCGCCATTCTAAGATTCTTTCTACTACTAACACACGCGTTATATCTCTGCACTCACACATACACACTATACACATACATCTGCACATACTTCACTTTTATCACTAGCTCGCAATCTAAACTAATTCTGACCATCGCGTTCTAAACATTCGCCCGCGATCACAGTTCAAGCAATTCTGCTCCGACAATGCATAATACGCGCCGGTTACTTGTCTTTTTCGAATCACAGTATTTGTCTCAAAGCCGTTCCTTCTTCGTAAATCTTGCGTCTCTCCCCCCTGTGTTTAATGTCTGTGTCTCTCCTAATTGAATAATCACCTGTCTGCGTCTCACACTCTATACTCAATTATATCCGATCTCTCTGGATTCCCTATGTTCACGGAAGTTCCGCACGTGTCCATTATCGATTTATTACAAAAAAATTCACGCTTTCTTCCTCTTTTTATTATTCAACACTTCCCTTAGTTTTTCGTTGTTTACATATTTAAAGTACTGATAATGTTGATTTATATTGCTGTTGTTGAAACGTATTTTGATAACGCTTCTTTTTAATTATATTTTTTGGTATCCGAAATGACCCATCATACGTGGCACGAGTTTTATGGAACAGTATAGTTATAACTGACTAGACTATCGAAGTAAGCAGACCAGACATACCTGTATTTGATGAAATAACAAAAGCAGCAAATATTATTGATTTTGTAGCTACTACAGAGGTCAACCTAGTGACAAATTTTGCTGAGAAAAAAACTAAAATACCTGTTCCAGCTGTTGAGTTGAAGGTAGTGTGCAGACTGAAGGGAGAGAAGGTAGAAACTGTAATAGTATTACCAAACACTATAATCACGAAGAATTGGCTGAAGGATAGAAAAAGTTTGCAGCTACGAGAAAAACCTCCTAGAACTATACAGAACACTTTTCTGGGTACGGCGAGCATCACCAGGAAGTTTTTAAGTCTTTAATGAGTCAGAAAGAAGGATCAAGGAAGTGAATACATCGTTATAACCATAATTTTTGGAAGACTACACAGCGGTTGTTTACAACACAGTATAAGGAAGTACTTCACTGCAACTTCATATACTTCTAGAGAGAAAACCTGTACTTGGGCAGGAATTCTCCACATTTCTTCTGAAGGAAAAATAAGTAATAATAATAATAATAATAACATTAATAATAATAACAATATTAATAATAAAAAATAGAACTTAAACAATTAGAATTGAAAACGGTAATTCAAAAACAGGAATACATAAAGAAGGTCACAGGAATTATACTTTTCAAAGGAGTGATGGAAGGAATTGTACTTTTAGTTGCTTCTCCCAATAAATGAGTACCCCTTAGCTTAATTTTTCTTCAGAGAACGTAAAGCGTTTAAGAGTACGAAAATGTGTGTAGAGAAAAATGTCGATCAAAATCATGGATAAGAAATGAAATGCAAAGCAATTAATAATATGTAAATTGGAAATTCATAATATGTAAGACAAAAATATGAAATAAGTATCTACGTGGAGGATCGAAAAAATAAAGCATAAAAATTGGAATTAGACGGAGAAATAAGCTGTCATTTTTGTTGGATGGTTGTAAAGAAACGAGCAATGATGAACAGATGGATATCTGGAGAGGATGAGCCGAAATGTGGCGCGAAGCTTCACTCAGAGACGTTGCAAAGAGAAGTAACAGCAGGGACAGAAACTGAGCACAGGCGCGTAAGGAGGAAGGCGTTACGGCCGCGAGATAACAGAGTTCTTGGGCGAGCCGCAGCGTGGAAGAGCGCGACAAGTGGACTGGCGGGATAAGGGAAGGCCGGCAAGCTCGGCGGGCCGCTGGCAAGGCGGCGAGGTCAAGCGTAGAGGAGTCGCTTAAATTGTGCCGGGTAGAGCGAAGGGGGGGGGGAGGTCAGAAGGAGGGTAACAATGCACGACAGAAAGAAGCAGCCCGGCGCGGGGGCGGGCGGAGGGGGAGGGGAGGGCGTGACGGAAGGGAGGGCGTGTCGGGGCGGGCAGGCGGGGGCGGGCAGGGCGGGGAGGGCGGGGCAGGGCGGGGCAGGCGGGGCAGGGCGGGGCAGGGCGGGGCAGGCGGCGGGCGGGCGGGGCGGGGCGGGGCGGGGCGGGGCGGGGCGGAGACGTATCAGCGCGGGCAGGTCCCCGCAGTGCAGCGGCGAGAGCGCCCCCATACGTCGCCGCATTATCCTGTGGACCCGGACCTTTCGACGGAGGAGACTGGCCCGCGCTTATCGCACCGCGGCGCCGGGTGGGGATGAGGGGGTCGTCTCTGCCACGGCGGCTGCGCTGTGGGGCGAAACCGCCAAGTGCTGTGGAATTTCATCGCAAGAATGTCCACACCCCAAAAATATATCGAAATTTAGAACATGTGTAAATAGTTGTGTTCACTTTAATAATCTACAGGCAAACCTTTAAAAATAAAATCACTTTCGAAAAAAATAAAATATTAGAACACAAGTTTTCAAATAATTCATAGCTGACACTTGAGAACAATAAAGATTCATAATGTTAATAAAAAAATAAATCAAACCGTTTATTAAAAATCAATTGGTCACGATTTGCGGGACAAATAGTTAAATTTAAATAAAATGTCAGTGCATTGGAATCTGCCCAATTGTTAATTCTCCTCTATCATACTGCAATAAGATGTCTTATGAAACTTATTTCGTAAATAAGAAACTTAACACAAAATATGTAACGGGATAAATGAAAAAAGTGCACTAAAGATTTGCAACAAGATAAATTTTCATGTGCGATAAGAAACATGGCGATAATAACTTTTTTTGGGTGAATCAAGAGAGGCGGGCTAAAAGAAAATTGAATAGAAATTCATTGGTTCACTGAAATAAAACTGGGAAAGTATGAAAAGAGAAAGAAAAGTAATATTGACACAAACATATAAAACAGTGTTATGGACAGTAAAGAGTATATAAATCACGGAAACTCAGATAAAGAGGAGAGAGAAATAAAAACATCAATTTATTTTATGAGACACATAATAAATTATAATCGAAAAAGGATTAGAAAAATAAGTTGAAATCTTTGGCGATTCCAAGTCACAAGCTATCTTGCCAAGAGTTGGCCTTTTTTTTAGCATCAGCCTCTTTGCTTGAATACCTTGTGCATGAGGTATTCGCCAAAATCACCACCCAGAATAATCACATGGAAAACCATATAATTCAGCAAAGTCAAAAAAAATTGAACATTAAATACTCAAATACAAACTTTCAAAGTGATGATCTCAATGAATAGTCAAGAATATTTTATCACGAGATCTTGCCGTAGTAACGCAGGGTCTTTCAACTGTGTTCAAGCAAGCAGGTCTGAAGGTTGAGAATGTATGGGTTGGTTGGCTTCTGTACGCACTGGGTGAAAAATGTTTTATAACAATTCAGTATTCATATATTTTTGTTGTTTTATGTTTGAAAAATCTGTTAATATGAAACCCTTCTGGTTAGGCATATCTGAGTGAAACAATAGGACACGGTCGCAGCTTGCTCTAGGAATTTAAGTGGATGCAACACTATATAACTTAACGTCTCTTCCTTATACCATAGTATAGATCATGTGTATTTGAAAATGATAAAGTCCTTTCGTGGATGCACATCTATTGAACACGACTTAAAACATGCATGGGTTCACGTGAGGCGCGGCCACAAGAGTAAAGATTACAAAATTGTTTTATTGGGCCGGAGGCCGAAACTTTGAAGGGCAAGGCTGTCGAAAAAAGTACAACTGTTGGTGGGTACAGAATAGACTCCTGGCGATGGCGTTGCCTCGACGTTGTCTGGCGTGGTCACTGCAGGCTTGTAAAGCGGATATGACTGCAGGCGGAGGCTGCTTCTGGTTGGGGAAGTTGCCGGGTTTACACGATGCCATTGGGAGGCCGGACGGCGGCATGGTTTGTTAGGAAGCTTCGTCGCCTGGATGCAGCACGATAATTCTGCGCCCCTCTCACCGCTACCAGAATTGCTGTCGCGCGTATTTTAAAAGTCCGGTACGTACACGGAAATTGGGAAGAAGAATATTGGAATCACCTCAATTACACGATCTCTTATATTCAGTCATAAAATAGGGTTTCAGGTTTTATAGAGCTGTAACCTCGCACAAACTACGCCAAAATTTAGGCGTATAAGTTATATTTTAACGATTGAGAGTGATGCACACCGCATAGTGATGCCCGTAGTTATGTACTCGAAAATCAGGATGTTTGTGTGGATGATGTAAGAATAACACTTTCAGATTAGAAGCTGTTGGGCTGAAAGTTGGTAAATAGGTCAGGAGGAAGATTTGATTGAGATGATTAACATACTTCATTTTTGGGGGTACCCCATGAAGCCCCTTTAACAATATCAGAATATTTTAGAAAATAATGATAAGTTGTTTTTAATACAGATTTTTGTACTTTCATTTTTGCTCGAATATAAGAAAGTGCATTTATAAATACGGTTCAGTTTCCACTTTTAATAAAATCTCTCAAATTTTAAATATTACAAAAGTTCAAATTTGTATTCGAAACTGACTTAATTTCCAATACTTCAATACATTCCCAAAGCCAGATATGTCTTTCCCCGGACAATTCATCTCTCAATTTCAGACCTGTGGGTGATTTAAAAAACAGTAGTTGAGTTACAGCAGCGCTGAGAGAAGAAATGTGTTCAGTATGCCGCGTTTTCCCATCTCTTCTCCATCCAACTTGATCGCCGGCCTTTGACCGGTCGTACGTCTCGTTCCCCTGCAGTCCAGCGCGTTTCGTCGACCTTCGGGCCCACTGCCGCAGGGAGCCGGTCGGGAGGTGGTGGCCGCCGCCGCCGGTATCTCGTCGCCCTGGGGCGCGCGGGCGAAGCGCAACTTGGCCGCGCCGCGGGAGGGTCGCATTCGCGCGGAGCTCCCCAAGGGCCGCGCGGGCGCCCTGCGGGTCGCGCGAGACGCGGGCCGCGCCGCCCCGGTTCAGTCGCGCGGTAATTAAGCGGCGCTCGCGGAGCTGAGGCGCCTTCTATCGGATTCGCCGCGCGCGGGATAAAACGAACACGCGGCCGGCGGAGGTGGCTCAGGGCACCAAGTGCCTGTGACCGGGAGATCCTAGAAGTTGAGTTCCGACGGTGACTGCGTTTCCGACATTGGCTAGATACCTAGGACGATTTCAGAATCTCTGGAGGAGAATTCGGCCACTCTGGTCAATAGTTTCCTGGGGTTTCTCTAAACAATACGAGCGAATGCCGGAGCAGAACCCCAACAATCGGGCGACGGACCGCGTGCAATCTTCCCTTACTCTTTCTTGCCGTATTCTCCCTCACCTTACACACACACACACACACTTATACCCACTAAACTCTCACACAAGTCGAGAAACCGGTCGGGAACTTAAAAGCTTGTCCTGGCTGCGGTGCGCCCCAAAACGAAATAATTAATCACAGCGCAGTCATCAGATGCTCAAAAGGGGACAAATCCAGGAAAAAATACTGGAAGTTCTTTTTTTCAACTGTTATACAGGTATTTTTTGGTTGGGTGCTGCATTCAAATTCCATGTTTGCGACCTTAAAAAGGTCGGCTACTCACAGAGCGTGGCACCAAAAAAATCAAATGCACTTTTCCCAGTTTTTAGCTCATATCTCAAAAACTGCTCGTTATTAAAACAACCACAAAGTGAAACTTGACAATGTATCTTTAATTGTGTTACAAACTGTTTAGGCATTAGAGCACACCGAAAACTAGTAATATTTTGGATCTCTGGTCAAAACAGGAGAGTAGCTCAATTTCGCCGTTCTTCCTCGCGGTGGTAGAATCAACAGGGAAGTTTTAACTTTATTATATTACTTCTCTCCTCTCCCCTAACTGAAGCTGTAGCTCATCAACACAGTTGCCAAACACGGAACGCCGAACACCAAAAGCCGAACGCCAAACACGGAACACCGAACACCAATAGCCGATCGCCAAACACGGAACACCGAACACCAAAACCCGAACGCCAAAGGCCAAACCTCAAACGCCGAACGTCAAACGTGAACGTTCTCCTCAACGATGTTCGTGGTCTCAGAAATGTGCTTACTACTACTAAAAAGACTGATTTCATAAGACAGGAGGTTTAACAATAACCAAATGTTATTGGCCACTTACAGAAGTCAAAGTGTACGTTTGCATAACAAAGCGCAATCGAGTTGTGCGGATGGTCACTACTTTAAACTGAGAGAGCGAATGTAACACTGTCGGCCTTAAGTACTGCAGCAAGAGGTGTACACTTTATTATTGTCAATAACAATAATTGAATAATTGGATGTTAAAATTAATTGACTAACGCTTAAGACAAGTTCTGTAATTGTAATTTTACGAAAATGAATTGGAGACTCGTATTTGTAGAAACATCGAAATATGACCAGGAATGAATGAAAAATTCAATGGCTAACTTAGAAAATTAATAACGTTATATTTCCAGTAAGATGACACCATTCATTGAAATGTTCTTAACCGCATTACACAAACCATTTCAATACCGTAACAATATTTTTGTTTCTTTAACCATTTATCACAAATATAGGACATGTTTCGGTTGGATGTTTAGGTAGCGTTTTGACACAATTTTTAGCATGAGTAAATAAAGTATGTATTATCTCGCAGTACGACAAAAAACAAATGGTAGTTTTCTACAATTGCTACTTTTCCTGGTAATAAAAAGTTAATTGAATAGGTTTCTTGAGATAGTTCTCTAGTCATAAGACAAAGTTTGCCGGGCTTTGTAAATAAAATCAATACAACAAACTCGTTTACAAAAATACAATCTACCTACGCTTTATTACTCAACGCAATCAATTAGTTAAAGACTGATTAAAAGTTGTATTTCTTTACAATAAGATGAACATTTCTGTTGCACTTTCTTGTATGTCTTATAGAACAATAAAGCTCTATGAATCATGCCCATCAATTCTATATCAAGTGCTAGAAATTAAATTTTCAGTCAGTCAAACGCTTCTCTCAAATGCTGTAAGAGATAAACGATTTATAGAAAATCAACTTTTAATATTTTGGAGAAGTAAAAAATTATGAAACACTTTCGAAACTGTAATTTTATACTATGTAAATGCATTATATTTTAAAATTAAATAGGCAACTGAATACCTATGATCATATTTAGAGGGTTACAAGTGCAGCTCGAAAACTTATAAAGTGCTGAGAAACCATCTCTCATAACATATGGTTTTTGAAGTTGTTTAAGTTGTCTGGAGTATACTTTAACTTTCTTTTGACTTTCACAGTATTTCTTTTGACAATCAGTTCATTTCCTCTTCTATTTTATGCTCCAAATATTTCATACTCATTGATTTAGTTTCTTTATTGTATTAAACTACTGCCATGAAGCGCAATTCATATGACAAAACTCTACATTCTTGTGGAAAGAAATTCCAAGGAGTAGGCTTCACATTATCTGAATTTACTTTCAATAACTTTGAGCAAAAATTCTCGCATAAAAAGGAAAGTTCGCCGTCACTGACTTCATAAGTTGCAAGTTTTAGATAATCTTTTTTTCTAACGAAAAGAAAGTTGAAGTGACGGGGCATCTCAAGACTGATCAAAAGTTTAACAGACGAGAAACTTTCAGTAAGATCCACAGGCTGCAGTCTTCTCTAGAGGTGAATGGCGCGGAACGTGTTTACCGCAACCGAAGATATTCACAAACTACTCGAGGTTTTCAGGTTTATTGGGAATTACACGTGTAAAATCGTATTTTTATTTTTTTTTTAGAAAAATTAAACTTTTTCGTGAAGTGACACTTTAAATGGCAAAATAACAATCCTTAGAATAAACTTTTTAGTAAACCTTATTTCAATAAATAGTTTCTTTGGAAAAAATATGATTAAGAAACTCGGAAATAAAATATTCTGTGCGTGTTACGAATTTACTGAACTGCTCATGGAAAAGCGTAGGCATACGTAAATGCCGCTAACGTCGGTAACACCAGTAAATTCTGCAGCTTTATTGTCACACAGCAAACGTCACTGTCCGTTGACTTCTCACGTGAGGTATTTTAAATAAGAACACTAAGTTCAAATGCAAAGCAAATATATTATTCGTGAATTCATATAACTAGAATCAATCGGCTAATATTACATTCACCCTTTCTTTGCCTTACCTCCCCGCCTCACTCCGCCTCACTCACAGGCCTACACTCCCGCCTCACTCCCGCCTCACTCCTCGGCCTCACTCCCGCTCACTCCAGCCCTCACTCCGCCTCACTCCCGCCTCACTCCCTGCCTCACTCCCGCCTCAACTCCGCCTCACTCCGCCGCCTCACTCCGCCTCATCCGCCTCACTCGCGCCTCACTACCGCCTCATGCCGCGCCTCACTCCCGCCTCACTCCCCGCCTCACTCCGCCCTCACTCCCGCCCTCACTCCGCCTCACTCCCGCCTCTTTACTCCCTCCCTCTTACTCCTCCTCACTCCCGGCTCACTCCCGGCCTCTCACTCCCTCCTCACTCCCGCCTCACTCCCGCTCTCACTCCCTCCCACTCCCGCCTCTCACTCCCTCCTCACTCCCGCCCTCTCACTTCCCTCCTCACTCCCCGCTCTCACTCCTCTCTACTCCCGCCTCTCACTCCCTCCTCACTCCGCTCTACTCCTCCTCACTCCCGCCTCTTCACTCCTCCTCACCCCGCTCTCAACTCCCCCTCACTCCTCCTCCTCCCGCCTCACTCCCGCCTCACTCCCGCCTCACTCCCGACCACTCCGCCTCACTCAGACTCACTCCCCCCAAAAACACCGCCCGAACCCACCCGACCCACCCCGAACCACCCCGAACCACCCCGAAACCCACGCCGAACCCACCCCGAACCCACCCCGAACCCACCCCGAACCCGTCCCGCTTCGCCAGCTGGATGCCGGGCGCAGGGTGGGCGCGCGGCGCCGGCGCCGCAGCTGTTTCGCGCACCGGCGCCCAGTCATCGCTCCGCCGCCGGCGACGTGTTTTAATTAAATACTTGGCTGCCATCGATGACGGCGGCGTGACGGTGTGGAGTGGGGTGGGGTGGGGGAGAGCAAGCTGCTGTGGAAGAGCCGACGGCACGTCCGGCGCGCTGTCCTCGGCAAGGGCGGGAAGGGGACTCGCAGAGACGGCTGCCTGTTGCGGGCCCCCTGGTCGAGCTGCCTGACGCCCGCCAGTCGCGACGCTCTTGACGAACCTCCGTGGCTCGCCTTCAGTCCTTGTGTGATGCGACTGATTTTGTTTTGTAATGCCTAGCGAAGCGCTGACAGACCATGAGGGTAAGCTTTCCACTCTTGTGAGAGATGCCCCGGAGCAGACGGAATATTTCCTGCTCGATAGGTGGTGAAGTTTACGTTACTTCGTGGCAGGTGTTTTTGGCCAACCCTTCTTGTGCTGGAGGGGTGTAGAGCAACCTTGACCCCGCTTGTGCAGGCTGCTGCGGATACATGTCAAGTACGATAGGAAGTGCCGGAGAATACCCAGATTTGGAAGCAGACTGGCTCAGGCCCATATATTTATAGGAGAACTGACGCTAAAAACCAAGTTGGAGGAAGTTGTTAAAAAGATAAGGAAGAAGCGGGGGATGCCGCACGAGCGATGAAAAGGCGAGAAATGTGCCGGCCGTTAAAGGTGAAGGTGCAGTGGTGGTCTAAATTGAACAAAAAGTCACATGCGGAGTTTTTAGATTTATAAATGTTTCCTTTTTTAAGGTAATTTAAATGTTTTATGAATTAGACAGTTTTAAATATCACAACTATTTTTATTATTAATGTTATTTTCATTCATATAATTATTACCATCATCATCGTTGTTTTATCAGCTGTTTTATGTAGCCGGCCATGATTATTAATTGTACTATTAATTATTATTACTATTATTATTATTATTATTTTATTATTATTATTATTATTATTATTATTATCATTATGTAATTTGCATGTTAGATTATTATCTTATTTATGTAATTAGCTGCCCCACCGGTTATACCAATTTGAAGTTCAAATAAATTTATCTGATAATAACCCCCGGCCAGAATCGCTAACAGAGGTTTGCTGCAGTACTGGCTCCTGAACTCCCTGCCGGTGATAATTAAAGAAACTGAAACTAAATTTTAAATATATTTTGTAATTTTAAAGGTTGTATGTTTTTGCAACATCATAAACTTGTACCTCTCCTGCTATGATATTGATTTACAGTAATTTCGTACTGATGTTTTAGGGGATAATATTCATTGTCTCAGATTTTCGTCTTTACCAATTGTGTTTTGAGGCTATCAACACACATGTCAGGTATAAGGTGCTGCTATGCTTTTGCTGAGGCGATTAAGTTTGGTGGCAGTGGCGTGAGGATACACCAAATTTTGAGCTGTAAATAGGGATGTCCTGTCTGTTTCCTACATGATTGAATGTGCTTGAAGAATGAATGGTAGATATATGTGTCCACAGCATAATTCTATTAAGATATAAATTTGAGCTGAAAGTTAGTAAATACGTTAGAAGGATAGGTAGATATCCCCATTCTTGGAGATCAATTAATATATTTCAATTTTTCGGAAGTACTTTAGCATAAAGTAATAAAACATTTGTAGAAAACGAAGACATAGTTTTTGGTTTATGGGTTTTTTCTCCTCGGGAATAGGACGCGTTTTAAATATGGGCGTAGTTTTTGGCTTTTTTCCATTAAACCTTCGAAATTTTGGAAACATTTATTTCCAATATGTCTCCTCAACATATCAAAATTACAAAAGGGAGTTCTTTTTTATGCAAATTGAATAGGTCAATTTTAAAATATTTTAAAAAAATGTAATGACCGTTTCCGTTTAAAGCGACATCTGTGGAGCAACAACACTGGAAAGAAGGCCACAGTTCGACATGCGCGTAGTTTCTTTCTGCGTCACTTCGAACGTTTTATTTTCTCCTTTGCGCTGCGAGACGCGCAACTTCCGTACACAGGCCTCATTGCCGGAAATTCTTCCATGCGGCCCCAGCCCCCTCTCCTGTGTGGCTCGTTTGCCCCATCAATCACAGCGCTCGATGATCGATAATTTAACGGGCCGCATTTCATTACCAGCCGCGCCGCCCCAAAGAAAAAGTGGCGTTTCATGTTGTCCTCCCTTTTCTCTTTTTTTTACTTCCTCCCTTCGTCGGATCTCTGTCTTCCTCTTTCCCCGTCGCTTGCTTCTCTTGCGAGAGGCGGAGAGCCGGGAACAGCTGCGCGTGTTGCGGTCGATGATGCGCCCTAGACCCGCAGAAATAAAAAGGCCACCTTTAATCAGAGAGGTACACAGGGCTTGAGGAACAGCCTATTGAAGCCCTGCCAGAATTTTTACGACACAAGCGATGCGGTGAGCTTGCTCCATTGAAGTGTTGCGTGATGAGCGGAGGCGAATACAGAGCCTCCCTGAAAAGGATATGTATTACCTCAACTCTTTTTATGTAGAGATATCTTGCTTCACTTTAAGTTCCGGGCTTTTAAAATTTCGAACACCCTGTAATGCATCTAAAAGTAGTTCCAGTTTACTTTGTATCAATGATTCTTTTTAGACGCATTCTCATCGTGTTTTGAAGTTTCATGTTCAAAAAAGATACTATTCAATTATTTTTGTATCTGCATATGGAATTTAAATTTGAAAAATACGACTTTCGCCCGGCAAAAATGTATATCTATTGATATTGAAAAATTTAAAACATCCATTTAAAATGATGAATAATTAAAAATTTCAAATATTTGCTTTGTATTAATATGTTTTCAAATACATAAAAATATTTGAAATGTTTTATCTCCCATCTACAATAAAATTAAAATACACAAATGTGTATGGGGATATTACTGGCTCTTTGAAATTTTACTAATATAAAAATGTTCTTCGATCGTTAAAATGGAAAAAGGATTCATCCATGCACAATAAGAAAAAAAATACGGGGCGTAATGGGAAGTCATTTGATCTTCATGTGAACGATGTCTATTTCATTCACTAATGTATGATTTTCAATTATTCAATTTTGCAACTTAATTTAAGTAAATGAATTCACACAATAGCAAACATTTTCTTTTTTTAAGAGGTTTCAGAGATATCCTTTTTGAATTAAAAAAGCAAAGTTAGGGACAACGAGACTTTTGTTACTGAGAAGCAAGTATATTTAATTGGACAACATGTTAAAATAGTCGAATATCTAACATACGCAATTAAAATAGAATTTCTCCGTTTTTGAGAAAATGAGTTTTCTTCATTTAAGATGTTTTTCCACGATTTTATTTAATTATAGTTTTTCGTTAGTTTTATTCATCTCTATGCTAGTCCTCTTCGCCTCGTGCTTCATTCTTTCATTTATATACCATTTTAGCAACGAACTGTTTTTTAATATTTAATTTTCTAGCGAATTCTATGAAAAATATAAGAACGTCATATATACATTTAGCAAAGAACTGAGCCAAACCCACCCCTCTCTTACATTTTAAATGTAGCAAACATACGAATGGATGAAGATAAAAAATAACGTACACTTTTTAAGAAAGCTTTAATATATCCAATTACCCTCCTGGCTGCCCAAAACCATTCAATAGTATACTTTGGGTTGCGTAGGGCTTTCCGCGGCCGAGCCATTAATCCCTGCGATTAATGCAACTCTGTCCCTGCAGGTACCGTCAGTTAAGGTTTATCCAATGGGAGCATGACTCGTCATCATAGTGGACGTCTCTATGGTTACGTCTCAATGCTCCCGATTTGAATGAAACTGTCCCACAGATGATACCTGCTAGGGGGAGAGTTGCAAACTCGCTACACGTTACCTAGCTTTCCCGGGACCGATTTTCGTCAGAGTGTAGCCAATAGTGAACGTTTCGGCCATCATGGTGCATTCCTAAGAGTAGTTCAGAAGAAGGTCAAAACGTGATGGCCGAAACGTCCAGCTCGACGGTAACGTGGCTCGTGCCCAGAAAGAGGCCCAAGAACCATTAAAAGTAACAAGTTTCACAGCTGAATAGGCTGTATACTGTCAAGCCACAAACCAGGTTATTGAACATGCCTCTGTGGTAGAATCTATACTAGGATGCTTTGCCTGTTTAATTAGCTGCATGCATCCTAAGTATTCGGTGGCATTTTTTGGAAGACGTGCAAACAATCTTTGGACGGCGTTTACAGAAAGGATAATAATAACAAATTTGCAAAAGTCATATTGGGAAGACTTTTTTTCTTTTCTAATAATTCGCTTCTTATAAATGTAAGAAAATTATCAAATAAAGCAGATAAATTATATTAAATAAATAGCATATTCAGTGAAAATAAATGTTTAGAGAATTTTTTGTGGCAAGAAAATTATGAATCAGGATTTGACGCCAATAAGATCTTGGCGAATTCAACAAGTGTATAAATGAAATTATTTTTATACAAATCAATAATATAAATAGTATTTACTATTATGTTTCTTGAAATAAATTAAAAAGAATGTCGGCCGTAAGCAAGCAAATGTAAAAATTATTTGCAGTAGAACGGAGTAGACACTGATGGATCGTTTTAAAAACTAGGGTTTTTGGAATGTCGAATTCAGTATGATAAATTCGATGATTGAATTGAAATATCCTTTAAACTTAACATAAATCAATTTCTAAATATAAAGCTATTGAATTGAAAACAGCGGAGAAAATACCAAACTTCTGAGAATTTATTTCTTACCGAAGAATAAATGAGACTGTAAAGCCAAATTTAAAATATACGAACACAATGAAACAGACAAAAAAGCAAACAAATATGTTTTTTGCATTTTGATGTATCAAATAAACATTAGTGCAATTTTCAGAGTAGCAATTTATATTAAAGCATTTCTCACAAATTGCAAGTAAATTCTTTTATGTTTATACAACGCAGCCATTATTATCATTGCTGTTGTTCTTCTTATTATTAATTGTATTATTAAATATCAATTCATTAAAAAAGTAGTTTCATTTGGATTTTATCACAAAAACTACTAAATCTTTCGCGAGAAAACTTCCACGATCTTTGCATGAGTAAATACGCCCGACTTGCCCACATATCATCTTTAAAAGTGGCTTCACAGTAAACGCGATCGTAGAGATGAAACGTCGACAGAATTTCCCATTTTGTTTGAAATTAAAATGAACTTAATTCAACTCGTTAAGCGCGGGCTTCATGCGTCGCGTGCAATTCGGAATCGGAAGTCGTTAGAAGGCGCATTAGCCTATTGCGGTTGAAGCTCCTGCGGTATCGCCACAGACGAACGTACTCCGTCGTTTGTTTATTGCAATCGATTTGCAACGCTCTCGCGAGCAACAAGTCGATTTCTCTGAGCCCCCTTCCGCAGGTGGGTTTTGGATGTGGAGATATAACGTCAAAACGTTTTCAATTCGCATGTAAAAAGAAACCGAAAAACATATTTTAAATAATTCTTGCTAATAAATGAATTCACATTTACAAGTAAAATCATTAATAAGATTTTAAAACAATTTTTCTTGCGCTTATGATGCGTTCCCTCTAAAATAAATAAGATTAGTTGAATTTTCATATGAAACGTTTTAAACATTAAAAACAAATCTGTAAACTGTAAAATCTAGTACCTGAGCTTGTGCAGAACACTTTAAAACATTGTTAATGAGAAAATAAGTACATAAATGATCCGATAAATTATAATATTTCATGGCGTATGTAAAATGTGACAGTGCTACAATCTTCACGTCTACCATCTGTCCATTCGCGTGAAATGGAATCAGTGAATGTGGCTTAAACACATACGAAATTTATCAAAGATCTTTTGATTCGTGAATTTCCAATTTTAAAATATTCTAGAATCTAATAGAATTTTAAAAAAATAGTGGATGCCTACTCTTCGAAATTGAAATCGTAAAGGAACTATTTCAGACCTAACTATATATCATTTCTGTTCTTTCGGTTTTTAAGAACAAAACTCTTAAAATTACATATGCAATGACATATCGTCATGCGCTCCTTTTGGAAAAACAGGCCCTTAGCAGACGCACAGTGAAAAAAAATCAGAAATTTTCCCCAGTTTCTTACTACTGTATAAAATACCAAAAACGCGGATGGTGTATTCGGGGAACTTTTTTTTCAATATTAAGTGCAAGTAACAATTTTTTTGGCATGGGCAAGTTAACGACCAAATCCTTTAGTCCTTGAAACTATTCTCCGCCAGATTCCTGATTGTTCTATTCTAATATTTTACCGCCTCTCTCGAGTTGCACTGGACTACTAAAAAATTGAAAGGAAACTAATAGAAACTAGATAGAACTAAATTGGAAAGGAACACTAATATAAATAATAAAATTATTACCGAATACATATTCGAAAACAAATAAAAAACGAGTAAATTGGATAATTTGTCCTCATTTTCTTGGGGTCCCTGCTTCCTTATTCGTGAGTTCCATTTTGTGTTAAGCAACTTAACACAATATTTTCTTTGGACTGCATCAGAACGTGTACCTACCAATATCAGTTCATTCACTGCCTCACTCACCGATCGGACACTTTCAAACTTTTTCATGCTATTTAACAGAAGACAACTTCTCACTAGCAGACACCGAGTGGCGTTGACCTAGAAAATCGGCGAAAAATTCAAATTTCAAATATGTAACAAAATTTTGGCGTTCTTGATAATAAAAGCCCATACTTTACAATTATTATTATTATTATTATTATTATTATAACAAATAAAAATGTAACTATCTGGTATAATGTTCGAATTTTCTGCAGGACTTAACATGAAGAAATAAAAACGTAAAGAAGTGATTTTTTTGTAATGCATGGGCAGTCTTTTGGTTTGCATAAAAAACAATAAATTACCATAGAAACCTCCGTTTAATATTTAGAAAAAAATGTATTTTTTATGTATGATTATATTTAAAAAGGGACATTCCTCCTCATTGGAAAACCTTACATGCGTCATTTGACCCGCCGAGTGCTTCCTCCGGATCTGCCGCGAGGCCAGGGCGTTCCGCCGCGTCGTGCCCCTCTGCTCTCGCAAGATTCAATTCCAGGCGGCGGAAGGCTTCGGCCGGAAGGTCCAGCAAACTTCTCGATATTAGCGAACGCTGCCTTTTTTCCCCTCCTCCTCCTCTCTCTCTCTTCTCATCTCTCTCTCTATATATATATATATATATATATATATATTATATATATATATCTACTTATCTCTCTCTCTCTTATCTCTCTCTCTCCTATATGCTCTCTCTCTCTTATATCTCTCTCTCCCTATATGCTCTCTCACTCTCTATATCTCTCTCTCTCTATAAATCTGCTCTCTCTCATATATCTCTCTCTCTCTATATCTCTCTCTCTCTATATCTCTCTCCTTATATCTTCTCCTCTCTCTCTATCTCTCCTCTCTCTCTAATCTTCTCTCTGCTCTATATCTCTCCTCTCTCTAATATCTCTCTCTCTATATCTCTCGTCTCTCTATTTCTCTCTCTCTTCTCTCTATATCTCTCATCTCTCTATATTCTCTCTCTCTATAATCTCTCTCTCTTATAATCTCTGCTCTCTATATAATAATCTCTCTCTCTATATATATCTTGCTCTCTCTATATTCTCTCTCTCTATAAATCTCTCTCTCTCTATATCTCTCTCTCTCTATATCTCTCTCCTCTCTATAATTCTCTCTCTCTATTCTCTCTCTCTCTCTATCTCTCTCTCTATCTCTCTCTCTCTCTATCTCTTCTCTATAATTCTCTCATCTCTCCTCTTCTCTCTCTCTCTATCTCTCTCTCCTCTCCTCTTTTCTCCAACGCTGCTGGCCCAAGACGCGGTGGGGGCCTCGCGGGCCGAGGGGGACGGGGGCGGTGGAGAGAACTTGAAAGGGGAACCGAGGAGGAAGTGGGAGGGGAAGGCGAAGAAACTGATTAGAAAGAAGAAAGGATACCGAGGAGATAAAGAAGATAGGAGTTGTGAATGCACTGATGCGAGTGTTACTAAAAACTGATGTTAAAAATAAATCGCATGGATGACAACACATGGACCAATAAATTCATGGACAAAACGGATTTTTTTAAATATGTTACTGTTCAGTTTTTCTACAATTTTTCAGCTGGTTGAAGAAACTATTCAGAACATGTTAGGGATGTCAGAATTCATTCATAATTATTGTAAATTATGATCGTGTTTTCATAATATGTGGATTAAAACTAGATTTCAGTAAATATTTTCGAAAATTTTCCATTATAAAATTTAGTATTACAAGAAAAATAATTAATTCAGTAGAAGATTATTAAAGTTAGAAAATTATTTAATTTACGGAGGGTGAAAATATATCTTTGGGAAAGCGGGAACTAATTCGGTTTTATGTTTGTTATTTTTTTTCCTATATTGAAAAGTTGATAAGCAGGAAAAATGTGTTAAACAGATGAAAGAAATTTTAAGAAAGATTGAATAAAAGGATAAATGTGTTAATTGATTCTATTCCCAATTGTTTATGTTATCTGCTTGTTGGAGATGAACCGCAATTCAGCTTTTAAGAATTATTTGGTAAAACATATATTTTGGAATGGTTTGTATTTTCCTATGTTTGACGCAGATGCATTATACACCAAATTGGGCGTGAATATATAAGTGATTGGTCTTATTATTTGCTTGAAATATTGTAATACGCAACAATCAATTCATAATTTTTAAAAAACTATTAAGTTAAGGGTTAGGATTGTGATATTTTTTGAATTATGGTGATTTCCTGGTTAATTACTGCTTCTAAGAACCCCTGCATATTTAAATGGGAATGTGAGTTTCTTACCCGGGTATTTTATTTAATTAATTGTGATAAATTAGGGGATTGGAAGGTCTGCAATTAATTTTGACAAAAAGAATTATTATTCATTTAGAAAGTTTTTTAGTATTCGAATGATATAGGGGATTTTCCATTGAATGTAATTAAATGCATAATCCAGATGCCAAAATTTATTAAACGCCCTGGATACTATCGAGAAAAATCTAAATGTAAGTTCCTTTTTATGAATTTTTGAGCTACTTATTTCAAGAAACTCGTAATTGGTAGAAGGTTAGAAAGCAATAAGATGGACAAAAAATAGTAATTTTGGAATTTGCTTGTTTCGAGTTATAATAGGATGGACAGGCAAGACATAGATTTTCAAAATTTTTTAGACAATGAAGAAAGAGACTAATATGGGGGGTTTTCGTAGTTTAGTGAAAAGTTAATAGCCTTGCCTGGTTTAGCATATGGGATGATCGTAGGTTAATTTCCTATGATTTCCCATGATTGTTTTCCTGAAGAAATACGAGGAATTAAATTGGAAATATTTTGTTAGTTTTCGATGAAATTTTGGTAAATTAAGTTCTTGTATCATATTTTTATTTTTGAAAAATCCGGTTTAGGCAGATGTGGAACAGTTGTTTAATATTCGAATAGGGCGAATATGAATTGTTTAATTTGTTTTAATTGTTGACTATTGTGGTCTGCTATTTCAGATGTATTTGAGCAAATGAAATTTTTTGAAATTTATTAACCCCGAAATTTATATTGGTTTATACGTAATTTAATAATGCCTAATAACTTCGCGTTTTCTTTTATATCAGAGGGACGTGTTGCCAGAATCATCTTGCAAGTTATGTTTGGATTTAATAAGATTAATATATTTATAGAGAGAAGATCGAGTGTGAATGTACTTGGTTTTTATGTGTGTAGTAGAATATAGGTGTTGTGGTGTATATCTTTGGATTTTTTAAATATTAAAGATGTCATTGCCAACAATATTTTTTAATGCAATTAGCAGCTTCAGCAGCAGGTAGTCGTTTTTGTGGCTTCCATCTTAGCAAGACAACTGATGATGATGCTAAGCATCGAAAGCTGCTATTGCATTAAAAAAATATGTTGGCAATGACAACATCTTAATTATAGTGGTAGAATACTTAAATGCGTCTAGAACAGTTTTTAGCCTATTTCTATATCAACTTTTTGTTACGTTTTTTTGGGAATTTTACATTAAATTTTATAATATGAACAATATGTTTTCTAATTTATTCAAATGTTTATGAAAGGGATAATTAATTTTTAATAGTGAAGAATTAAAACCTTTTAATTTTATTAAGGAGATAGTCGGAATCTAATTCAGGAAGTGGAAACTAAAAGAATTGTAATTTGACATTCTTGTATTTTATATCGAAAATTGTGTATTAATTGTTGTGATTAAGAGTAATAGGTTGGTTTTTGAAGGGAGCACGTATATCTTACTTATAATTCAGTTATATCTTTGTTTTCAGATGAATACCCTTTGAATTTGGTTAGTTGCATCCTCAAGACGTGTTTTGGCTTGAATGAAGTCTCCTATGAGTATAATTAGATTATAAGCTGTAAAATGAGGTTAGCAAATTGAGTGTGAAAGGGTTTGTTAGGAGCTTTATAAATTGAACATAAGGAGTAAATGAAAATGTTATTTATTATAATTTTTAAAAGTTGAATTACATTTTAAAGTTAGTAAGATATAGGAAAAAACAATGTTTGTTGATAAAATATAAAATATTATTAATTAGTTACTTCTCCACCAAAGAAATGACATAAATTCTATAATTTCTATCAATTTTTAAAACCTTTTAAAGTGCAATTTTCCTTTAGGGGTTACGATGAATTTCAGAAATACATGGTATGCCAATATTATGAAATGATAAAAAGTGATTAAAATATATTGTTGTCGCTTAGTCCCTTTAGAGTTCCACTTTAAAGTAGTGGTGTATTTTTATTTTTATTTTTTAGCAAATGGCATTAAAAAGATGAGAAGGATGTTTTGTAATAAATTCTGAATTTGTGGATATGTGTTGAAAATAATTTGTTGAATTATGTTGAAAATTGAAAGTTGTGTTATTTTTGAAGTAGAAGAGTTTTGTTTTTAATACATCAGAGTAAGAGAACTTTGGGTGATGTGTGATTGTAATGATGGAGATGTTAAATAGTAATTTGTGTTTGAAGGGATAGAATTATGAATAGAACTGTTACGTTTAATTATTTGAGATAAGTGGAAAAGTGTGGAAGTTTTGTGGGCATTTATGTTTGGAGAAGGTAAGTTCAAAGTTTTGATATTAACATGTCTGAATTTGAAATTATTTATATTATATGGTTTAAAGTATTTTTTTAAATACTGGGCGGACCTTTGTTGTTAGCAGTATGATTACCAAGGCAATTAACACATGTCGGAAGGTTGGTTTTTGGGAAAGGACATTTTCGAATAATGTGGTTTTCAGTACAAACACGCAACGCGTGACTAAATCACAATTGACTTGTAGATTGAAAGTTTGGTATCTCTTACAATAAAAAAGTTGGTTATTTGAATATTTTTTGCTTCAACTTTTAATGACACTAAGACAACATTGTTTCTAATTTGAAGGTTTTAGAAGCTTCAGTGACTTCATTGCGTCCGAAGACGGTGATTTCCGTCATCGCGCACACTAAGTTCATTTGCGAGATATCTATTATCGTTTGCATATGGAACTGTAATTTTCTCAAATGAGTTTGACACTAGCGCTTCTAGAACATTTCAATAGGGAGTTTTAGCACCACGCGTAAGTAGTGGCGTTTTTGCACTAACAGGCACCGTGGTACGGACGCTTGAAGTCATAACGTCCACCTTTGGCCTAAGGTAGCGACTTAGACTTCATAAATAGTGGCACGCCTGTTGGCTGTAATCTAGGTCAACTTACAAGCGGGAAAATGGCCGCCTAAAACACAGGAAGCGTTGAACTTTTTCCCAAACTCCTGGTAAAACCGATTCCTCGTATGTGAGGCAGTTCAAATTTTCCTTAAACAAACTCCCACAACGCTGGGCAGATTAACGGGATATGTTGAGAGTGAAGAAAAAGAAATTCGCGAAAGGAGTTCAAATCATATCTTCGGATGGTTATGCCTTTATGCCATAACTAACGCTGTTTTAAGGTAATTCCTATAATTTCACGAAAAGCAGATTCAAAATTCCAGACTGCATACTCATGCATGAAGAGCACACTAAATCTGAAACTCCCATGCACAATTGCATATTTGTTGTTATGTTGACTCGTAACGTGTTTAAATATCTCATCACTAGGCGCTCACACTCTTTGGAAATATTTTATGCAATTTTTTCTGTTCAACGCTTGAAATGCTACCTTTGTTATAATGCATAAGCGCAATGTCGCAATTGCTAAAACTCTTCTGAACGTTGTTCATTACGATGATGTATAAAGGCGTTAGTCACGTGATTCAATACATTTTAAGTATATCTCCTTATGCCGCGAGCGCCTAAAACTCCCTTTTGTCACCCTAGCACTCAAACAATTTTGTGTATATAACAGTCGCTAATTGTCGTCGGCCCATTGTCGCTTGCTGTCGCCGTTCATTGCGCATTCGCAAATTAAATTGGTTGGAATTCCTCTGGTAAGCATGGATTAGTTATTCTTAGTTGTTATGGTATGTTGGTTATATATGTTGGCTAAATTATACTACTAGAGGGCTCCAAAACGCCAAAAAAGTGGATATATGAGGATTGTTTTAGAAGTAGGGCAAAACGTTAAGACATTAGCTGCCCTAAACCCCGTCACATCTGTTAGATTTGCATATTATATTCGGGTAAACGGAATAATGTGAGATAAGAAAAAATTCCTCGAAAATTGGGCTGTTTCTTTTGGTAAAAGTGGGGGGTCAAATATGGATTATATAATATTGCCTTTAAATCATTTCGTTTCTCTACTTTTCTTCAATCTCATCAAAGTTCTCATTTCACTGAGGGCATCCATATATAGTTCGGGCCCGCCGCCCCCGTATTGGTATAACAGGGTTTGAACATGTCGATATTGCGACATACCAGCTTACAGAATAAATCAAATAAGGGGTTATTGATGATGGTAGTGTATCTAATTTTATTTCTAGTTGTTTGTGACGATAGAATATTTTTTGACATGATTTTAATGATGTACTAGAGGATATTCCTTGAATGCATTTGACAAATGGGAGAATAGCATTTCTCCAAGGAAAAAGCAAATCTAAATATCTCGTTATCTTGTAATCGCATAAGCAGGAGTGTTAGAGTATATTGTAAAAAGTACCCAAATATAAATGAATGATAGGAATTCATTCATTGAGTGGTAAATTTTAGGTTAAACGCAGAAAGGGCCAAGGGAAAAATTTGCTTCAAATTGGGAAATATTTACCTGTTTTGATTTTAGAATACAATAATCGCCTGAAGAATATACAACAAATTACTCCGAAACGCGTGGTGAACCATTTGTAATGAGAAGAGATATATTGTAAATAAAGAACTAAATATTAAAGTATTTTCAAAACGAGAAATTAAAGATACATATGGTGGTAAGTGTAAGGAAAAATTTAACAATGTATTTCAATTGAGAGTCGCCGTCTCTAAACATGAATATCTTATGGCAGAAATTCGAGACAGCGTATTTATAGTTGAAAATTTAAATACACACTACTCTTTCTAATTCCATCTATTGTTTATGAAAAACATGTCTCTTGGGAGTCCTATTAAAATAACATTTGAATTGTTCATTTTACGAGTCCGTCTGGATCGTCACAATATAAAAATTCAATCAACGGCAATTCTCTTTTAAATCGTACTGATAATAATAATTCATGTCATAATTCTTTATTACGCATGCCCCTTTTTCGCCAAAATTTTAGAGAACCTGCAACCTGAGACTATATTAAGTTATAATATACCAAAAAAAAGAAAAATTTTTAAATGAACGTCGGTCAAAAATTTACTCAGGAATGTTTTCTTTGCATAAATTATCGGGGCTTATTCATTTAATGAAAGGGCATCTGAGTATGAGAGCGTCCATAAATAACGGAGTTTCATAAAAGATTCAAAAGCGTCGGAACCCTTCACAAAGTAATATTTATAATGCCTCTCTTGCAGCCAGCGCTAAAGAGGAAATTCGAGGGTGACGCGGTACTAAATTTTTTGCGAGTTCCCCTCTGTAATGAGTATATCAGCTGGGCCGCGTAATCAAAACTTCAAAGTGGCAAGTTTTTATACGTTGTCATCAAAATCTCGAGTCTTTCTTGTTTCGTCATTAACTCATAAACGTTTTTATTAGCACTA
>BOPP01000001.1:28688965-28705817 GCA_017312745.1 Gryllus bimaculatus | reverse complement strand
CGCCGCCAGCGACGTGTTTAATTAAAACTTGGCTCCATCGATGACGGCGGCGTGACGGTGTGGAGTGGGGTGGGGTGGGGGAAGCAGCTGCTGTGAAGCGCCGACGACGTCCGCGCGCTGTCCTCGCAAGGGCGGGAAGGGGACCGCAGAGACGGCTGCCCTGTTGCGGGCCCCTCGAGCTGCCTGACGCCGTCAGTCGCGACGCTCTTGACGACCTCCGTGGCTCGCCTTCAGTCCTGTGTGATGCGACTGATTTTGTTTGTAATGCCTAGTCGGAACTCTGACAGACCATGAGGGTAGCTTTCCACTCTTGTGAGAGATGCGGAGCAGACGGAATATTCCTGCTCGATAGGTGGTGAAGTTACGTTACTTCGTGCAGGTGTTTTGGCCACCCTTCTTGTGACTGGAGGGGTGGAGCAAAACCCTGACCCCGCTGTGCAGGCTGCTGCGGATACATGCTCCAAGTACGATAGGAGTGTCCGGAGAATACCCAGATTGGAAGCAGATCTGGCTCAGGCCCATATATTTATAGGAGAACTGACGCTAAAAACCAAGTTGGAAGAAGTTGTTAAAGATAAGGAAGAGCGGGATGCCGCACGCGATGAAGAGGCGAGAAATGTGCGGCCGAAGGTGAAGTGCAGTGTGGTCTTAATTGAACAAAAATTCAGTGCGGAGTTAGATTATAAATGTTTCTTTTTTAAGGTAATTTAATGTTTTATGAATTAGACAGTTTTTATATCACAACTATTTTTATTATTAATGTTATTTTCATTATATAATTATTACAATCATCGTCGTTGTTTTATCAGCTGTTTTTATTGTTTCCATGAGTATTATTGTACTATTATTATTATTATTATTATTATTATTATTATGTAATTTGCATTTTAGCTTAATATCTTATTTATGCAATTAGCTGCCACCCGGTTATACCCATTTGAAGTTCAAATAAATTTATCTATCAATAACCCCCGGCCAGACTCGCTACAGAGGTTGCTGCAGTACTCGCTCTGAACCCTGCCGGTGATAATTAAAGAAACTGAAACTAAATTTTAATATATTTCATATTTTAAAGGTGTATGTTTTGCCAACTCATAAACTTGTACCTCTCCTGCTATGATAATTGATTTACAGTATTTCGTACTGATGTTTTAGGAGGAATAATATACATTGTCTCAGATTTTCGGTCTTACAATTGTGTTTTGAGCTATCAACACACATGTCAGGTATAAGGTCTTCTAGTGCTTTGCTGAAGGGGATTAAGTTTGGTGCAGTGGCATGGGGATACACCAAAGTTTGAGCTGTAAATCGAGATGTCTGTCTGTTTCTGCATGAGTGAACGTGTGGAAGAATGAATGGTAGATGTATGGATGTCACACTTAATTCTGTTAGATATAATTTGAGCTGAAGTTGGTAAATACGTTAGAAGATGGGTATATATCCCATTCTGGAGATCATTAATATATTTTAATTTTCGGAAGTACTTTACATAAGTATAAAACATTTGTAGAAAAAGAAGACATAGTTTTTGTTTGTTTTTTCTCGAATAGACGCGTTTTAAATATTGCGTAGTTTAGCTTTTCATTAAAACCTTCCAAATTTTTAAGATTTATTTTCCAACATGTCCTCCATACCCAAATTTACAAAAGGGAGTTCTTTCTTATGTAATTAATAGCTCAATTTTAAATATTTTAAAGATGTAATGACCGTTTCCGTTAAAGCGAACAGCTGTGGAGCAACAACACTGAGAGAAGGCACAGTGTCGACATGCCGCGTAGTTTCTGTCGTCACTTTGAACGTTATTCCTCCTTTGCGCTGCGAGACACCACTTCCGTACACGACCTCATTGCCGGAAATTCTTCCTGCGGCCCCCAGCCCTCTCTCCTGTGTGGCTCGTTTGCCCCATCAATCACAGCGCCTCCCTGATCCGATATTTAACGCCGCATTTCATTACCACCAAAGAAAAAGTGGCGTTCATGTTGTCTCCCTTTTCTCTTTTTTTTACTTCTCCCTTCGTCGATCTCTGTCTTCCTCTTTCCCCGTCGCTTCGCTTCTCTTGCGAGAGCGAGAGCGAACAGCTGCGCGTGTTGCGTCGATGATGCGCCTAGACCGCAGATAAAAGGCCACCTTTAATCAGAGAGGTACACAGGGCTTGAGGAACAGCCTATTGAAGCCCTGCCAGAATTTTTACGACAAAGCGATGCGGTGAGCTTGCTCCATTGAAGTGTTGCGTGATGAGCGGAGGCGAATACAGAGCCTCCTGAAAGGATATGTATTACCTCAACTCTTTTATGTAGAGATATCTTGCTTCACTTTAAGTTCGGCTTTTAAAATTTCGAACACCTGTAATGCATCTAAAAAGTAATTCAGTTTACTTGTATCATGATTCTTTTTAGACTCATTGTCATCGTGTTTGAAGTTCATGTCAAAAAAGATACTTTCAATTATTTTTGTATCTGCATATTGAATTAAATTTGAAATACGACTTTCGCCCGGCCAAAATGTATATCCATTGATATTGAAAAATACCAAAATCCATTTAAAATGATGAATAATTAAAATATTCAATATTTCTTTGTATTAATATGTTTCAAAGACATAAAATATTGAAATGTTATATCTCCCATCTACAATAAAATAAAATACACAAATGTGTAGATATTAACTGCTCTTTGAAATTTTACTAAATATAAAAATGTTCTTCGATCGTTAAAGAAAAAAGGATCATCCATCACAATAAGAAAAAAATACGGCGTAAATGGAAGTCATTTGATCTTCATGTGAACGTTGTCTTTCATTCACTATGTATGATTTTCATTATTTTTTGCAACTATAATTTAAGTAATGAATTCACAAAATAGCAAACATTTTCTTTTTTTAAGAGGCTTTAGAGATATCCTTTTTGAATTAAAAAACAAAGTTAGGGACAACGAGAATTTTGTTACTGAGAAGCAAGTATATTTATTGGACACATGTTAAAACTAGTCGAATATCTAACATACTGCAATTAAAATAGAATTTTCTCCGTTTTGAGAACATTGAGTTTCTTCATTTAAGATGTTTTTCACGATTTTATTTATTATAGTTTTCGTTAGTTTATTCATCTCTATGCTAGTCTCTTCCCTCGTCTTCCTTCTTTCATTTATATACCATTTTACAACGAACTGTTTTTAATATTTACATTTTCTAGCGAATTCTATGAAATATAAGAACGTCAATAATATACATTTAGCAACAAGAACTGAACCACAACCACCCCTCTCTTACATTTTAAATGTAGCAAAACATACCGAATGATGAAGATAAAAATAACGTACACTTTTTAAGAAGCTTTAATATCACAATTACCTCCTGGCTGCCAAACCATTCAAAGTATACTTTGGGTTCGTAGGCTTCCGCGGCCGGAGCCATTATCCTGCGATTTATGCAACTCTGTCCCTGGCAGGTACCGTCAGTTGACGGTTTTATCCAATTGGGAGCATGATCGTCATCATAGTGACGTCTCTATGGTTACGTCTCATGCTCCCGATTGAATGAAACTGTCAACAGATGATACCTGCTAGGGGCAGAGTTGCAAAACTCGCTACAGTTACCTAGCTTTCCGGGACGAGTTTCGTCAGAGTCGTACCAAGTGACGTTTCGGCCATCATGTGCATTCTAAGAGTAGTTCAGAAGAAGGTCAAAACGTGATGGCCGAAACGTCAGCTCGACCGTAACGTGGCTCGTCCCAGAGAGCCAAGGACCATTAAAAGTACAAAGTTTCACAGCTGAATAGCTGTATACTGTCAGCCACAACCAGGTATTGAACATGCTCTGTGGTAGAATCTATACTAGGATGCTTTGCCTTGTTAATTAGCTCATGCATCCTAAGTATTCGGTGCATTGGAAGACGTGCAAACAATCTTTGACCGTTTACGAAAGGATAATATAACAAAATTTGCAAAATCATATTGGGAAGACTTTTTTCTTCTATAATTCGCTTCTTATAAAATGTAAGAAAATTATCAAATAAAGCAGATAAATTTATATTAAATAAATAGCATATTCAGTGAAAATAATGTTTAGAGAATTTTGTGCAAGAAATTATGAATCAGGATTTGACGCCATAAGAATCTTGCGAATTCATACAAGTGTATAAATGAAATATTTATTACTACATCAATAATATAAATAGTATTTAACTATTATGTTCTTGAAATAAATTAAAAGAATGTCGGCAGTATGCAAGCAAATGTAAAATTATTTGCAGCTAGAACGGAGTAGACACTGATGGACGTTTAAAAACTAGGGTTTTGGAATGTCGAATTCAGTATGATAAATTCGTGGATTGAATTGAATATCTTCAAACTAAACATAAATCAATTTCTAAATATAAAAGCTATTGAATTGAAACCAGCGGAGAAAAATAACCAACTTCATGAGATTTATTTTCTTACCGAAGAATAAAATGAGACTGAGTAAAGCTCAATTTAATATACGACACAATGAAACAGACAAAAAAGCAACAATATGTTTTTTGCATTTTTGATGTATCAAATAAACATTAGTGCCATTTTCAAGAGTAGCAATTTATATTAAAGCATTTTCTTCACAAAATTGTAAGTAAATTCCTAATGTTTATACAACGCAGTCATTATTATCATTGTTGTTGTTCTTATTATTGTTATTATTAATATCAATTCATTAAAAAATAGTTTCATTTTATTTGATCACAAAAACTACTAAATCTTTCCGAGAGATCTTCCACGATCTTTGCATGAGTAATACGCCTGACTTGCCCACATATCGTCTTTAAAGTGCTCACAGTACACGCGAATCGTAGAGATGAAACGTCGACAGAATTCCCATTTTGATTTGAAATAAAATGAACTTAATTCATCTCGTTAAGCGCGGGCTTCAATGCGTCCGTGCAATTCGGAATCGGAAAGTTCGTTAGAAGGCGCATTAGCCTATTGCGGTTGAGCCCTGCGGTACGCCACAGACGAAACGACCGTCGTTTGTTTATGCAATCGATTTGCAACCTCTCGCGAGCACAATCGATTTCTCTGTGAGCCCCCATTCCGCAGTGGTTTTGGATGTGGAGATATAACGTCAAAACGTTTTCAATTCGGAATGTAAAAGAACGAAAAACATATTTAAAATCTTCTTGCGAATAAATGAATTCACATTTACAATTAAAATCATTAATAAGATTTTAAAACAATTTTCTTGCGCTTATGAATGCGTTCCTCTATAATAAGATTAGTTGAATTTTCATATGAAACGTTAAACATTAAAAACAAATTGTAAACTGTAAATCATAGTACCTGAGCTTGTGCAGAACACTTTAAAACAATTGTTAATGAGAAAATAAGTACATAAATGATCGATAATATTTTCTCATGAAATTATAATAATTTCAGGCGACGATTTTATGTATGTAAAATGTGACAGTGCTACTATCTTCACGTCTACATGTGTCATTCGCGTGCATGGAATCAGTTATGTGGCTTAAAACACACGAATTTATCAAGATCTTTTGATTCGTGAAATTTCCAATTTTAAAATATTCTAGAATCAATAGAATTTAAAAAATAGTGGATCCTACTCTTCGAAATTGAATCGTAAGGAACATTTCAGACCTATTATATAGCATTTATGTTCTTTCGGTTTTAAGACAAAACTCTTAAAATTACATATTCATGACATATCTTGATGCGCCCCATTGGAAAACAGGCCTTAGCAGACCACAGGTGAAAAAAAAATCAGAATTTTCCCCAGTTTCTTACTACTGTATAAAATACCAAAAACGCGGATGTGTATTCGTGGGAATTTTTTTTTCAATATTAAGTGCAAAGTAACAATTTTTTTGGCATGGGCAAGGTTGACGACAAAATCCTTTAGTCCTTGAAACTATTCCTCCGCCAGATTCCTGATTGTTTCTTATTCTAACATTTTACCCTCTCTCGAGTGCACTGGGCTACTAAAAATTGAAAGGAATGATTTTACACTAATATAAATAATAAAATTATTACCGAATACATATTCGAAAACAAATAAAAAACGAAGTAACGTGATATTTGTCCTCATTTCTTGGGGTCTGCTTCCCTTATTCGTGAGTTCCACTGGTGTTAGCAACTACACAATATTTTCTTTGACTGCGTCAGAACGTGTACCTACCAAATATCAGTTCATTCACGTGTCTCACTCACCAGACTGGACACTTTCAAACTTTTTCATGCTATTAACAGAAGACAACTTCTCACTAGCGCACCGAGTGGCGTGACCTAGAAAATCGGCGAAAAATTCAAATTTCAATATGTAACAAATTTTGGCGTTCTTGATAATAAAGCCATACTTTACAATTATTATTATTATTATTATTATTATTATACAAATAAAAATGTAAACTTATCTGGTATAATGTTCGAATTTTCTGCAGGACTTACTGAAGAAATTAAAACGTAAGAAGTGATTTTTGTAATCATGCAGTACTATGGTTTGCATAAAAAACAATAAATTCCCATAGAAACCCCGTTTAATATTTAAAAAATGTATTTTTATGTTATGATTATATTAAAAGGGACATTCCTCCTCATTGAAAACCTACATGCGTCATTTGACCCGCGAGTGCTTCCTCCGGCATCTGCCGCGGAGGCCAGGGCCGTCCGCCCGCGCGTGGCCCTCTGCCTCTCGCAAGATTCAATTCCAGGCGGCGGAAGGCTTCGCCGGAAGGTCCAGCAAACTCTCGATATTAGCGAACGCTCCTTTTCCCCTCCCTCTCTCTCTCTCTCTCTCTCTCTCTCTATATATATATATATATATATATATATATTATATATATATATCTACTTATCTCTCTCTCTCTTATCTCTCTCTCTCCTATATGCTCTCTCTCTCTTATATCTCTCTCTCCCTATATGCTCTCTCACTCTCTATATCTCTCTCTCTCTATATCTCTCTCTCTCTATAAATCTCTCTCCTCTCTATATCTCTCTCTCTCTTATCCTCTCTCCTCTATATCGTTCTCCTTCTCTCTATTCTTCTCTCTTCTCTCGTCTATATTCTTCTCGTCTCTTCGCTTCTATATCTCTCTCTCTCCTCTCTCATCCTTATCTCTCTCCATCTTATATTCTCGTCTCTTATTCTCTCTCCTTCTCTTCTCTCTTATCCCTCTCATCTCATCTATTAATATCTCTTCTCATCTATACATCTCTCTCTCTTATTCTTCTCTCTTATATAATCTCTCTCTCTATAAATCTGCCTCTCTATATTATAATCTCTCTCTCTATAAATCTCTCTCTCTCTATATCTCTCTCTCTCTCTATCTCTCTCTCTATCTCTCTCTCTCTCTATCTCTCTCTCTATATCTCTCTCTATCTCTCTCTCTCTCTCTCTCTATCTCTCTCTCTCTCTCTCTCTCTCCCAACGCTGCTGCCAAGACGCGGTGGGGCCCGCGGGCCGAGGGGGGGACGGGGCGGTGGAGAGAACTTGAAAGGGGAACCGAGGAGGAAGTGGGAGGGGAAGGCGAAGAACGATAGAAAGAAGAAGGATACCGAGGAGATAAAGAAGATAGGAGTTGTGATGCATGATCGATGTTACTAAAAACTGATGTTAAAAATAAATCCATGGATGACAAAACATGGACCAATAAATTCATGGACAAAACGGATGTTTTTTAATATGTTACTGTTCAGTTTTCTACAATTTTTCAGCTGGTTGAAGAAACTATTCAGAACATGTTAGGGATGTCAGAATTCATATCATAATTATTGGTAATTATGATCGTGTTTTCATAATATGTGGATTAAAACTAGATTTCAGTAAATATTTCGAAATTTTCATTATAAATTTAGTATTACAAGAAAAATAATTATTCAGTAGAAGATTATTAAAGTAGAAAATTATTTATTTACGGAGGGTGAAATATATCTTTGGGAAAGCGGGAACTAATTCGTTTTATGTTGTTATTTTTTCCTATATTGAAATGTTGATAAGCAGGAAAATGTGTTAAACAGATAAAGAAATTAGAAGATTGAATAAAGATAAATGTGTTAATTGATTCTATTCCCAATTGGTTATGTATCTGTTTGTTGGAGATGAACCATTCAGCTTTAAGAATTATTTGTAAAAATATATTTGGAATGGATTGTATTTTGTTCATGTTTGACGCAGATGCATTATACCAAATTGGGCGTGAATATATAAGTGATGGTCTTATTATTGCCTTGAATATTGTAATACCACAATCAATTCATAATTTTTAAAAAACTATTAGTTAAGGGTTAGGATTGTGATATTTTTGAATATGTGATTTCCTGGTTAATCTGCTTCTAAGACCCCTACATATTTAAAGGGAATGTGATTTTCTTACCAGGGTATATTTATTTAATTAATTGTGATAAATTAGGGGATTGGAAGGTCTGCATTAATTTTGACACAAGAATTATGATTATTTAGAAAGTTTTTTAGTATTTCGAATAGATATATGGGGATTTTCATTGAATGTAATTTAAATGATAATCCAGAATGCCAAAATTTATTAAACGCCTGGATACTATCGAGAAAAATCTAAATGTAAGTTCCTTTTTATGAAATTTTTGAGCTATTATTTCAGAAACTCGTAATTAGTAGAGGTAGAACAATAAGAATGACAAAAAATAGTAATTTGGAATTGCTTGTTTCGAGTTAATATAGGATGACAGGCAAGACATAGATTTTCAAAAATTTTAGACAATGAAGAAAGAGACTAATAGGTTCGTAGTTTAGTGAAAAGTTAATAGCCTTGCCTGGTTTACATATGGGAGATCGTAGGTTAATTTCCATGATTTCCATGATTGTTTTCCATGAAGAAATACGAGGAATTAAATTGAATATATTTGTTAGTTTCGATGAAATTTGTAAATTAAGTTCTTGTATCATATTTTATTTTTGAAAATCGGTTTAGGCAGATGTGGAACAGTTGTTTAATATTGGAATAGGGGAATATGATTGTTAATTGTTTAATTGTTGACTATTGTGGTCTGCTATTCAGATGTATTTGAGCAATGAAATTTTGAAATTTATTAACCCCAATTTATATTGGTTTATACGTAATTTAATAATGCCTAATAACTTACCGTTTTCTTTTATATCAGAGGGACGTGTTGCCAGAATCATCTCAAGTTATGTTTGGATTTAATAAGATTTAATATATTTATAGAGAGAGATCGAGTGTGAATGTACTGTTTTATGTGTGTAGTAGAATATAGGTGTTGTGGTGTGATATCTTTGGCATTTTTAAAATTAAAGATGTCATTGCTAACAATATTTTTTTAATGCAATAGCAGCTTCAGCAGCTAGGTATGTCTGTTTTGTGGCTTTCCATCTAGCAGACAACTGATGATGATGCTAAGCCATCGAAAGCTGCTATTGCATTAAAAAATATTGTTGGCAATGACAACATCTTTAATTATAGTGTAGTAGAATATTTAAATGCGTCTAGAACAGTTTTAGCCTATTTCTATATCAACTTTTTGTTACGTTTTTTTGGGAATTTTACATTTAAATTTATATATGAACAATATGTTTTCTAATTTATTCAAATGTTATGAAAGGGATAATTAATTTTTAATAGTGAAGAATTAAAACATATTTTATTAAGGAGATAGTCGGAATCTAATTCAGGAAGTGGAAACTAAAAGAATTGTAACTTGACATTCTTTGTAATTATTATATCGAAAATATATGGTATTATATTGTTGTGATTAGAGTAATAGGTTGGTTTGAAGGGAGCACGTATATCTTACTTATATTCAGTTATATCTTGTTTCAGATGAATACCCTTTGAATTTGGTTAGTTGCATCCTCAAGACGTGTTTTTGTTGATGAAGTCTCCTATGAGTATAATTAGAAAATAAGCTTGTAAAATGGGGTTGCAAATTTGAGTATGAAAGGTTTTGTTTGGAGCTTTATAAATAGAACATAGGGAGTAAATGATGTTATTAATTATAATTTTAAAAGTTGTAATTACATTCTAAGTTGTAAGATATAGGAAACAATGTTTGTTGATAAAATATAAAATTATTAATTATTATTACTTCTCCACCAGAAGAATGATCATAAATTCTATCATTTCTATCAATTTTAAACCTTTTAAGTGCAGTTTTTCTTTAGGGGTTCGATGAATTTCAGAAATACATGTTATGCCAATATTAAGAAATGATAAAAGTGATTAAAATATATTGTTGTCGCTTTAGTCCATTAGAGTTCCACTTTAGTAGTGGTGTATTTTATTTTTATTTTTACAAATGGCCATTAAAAAGATGACGAAGGATGTTTTGTAATAAATTCTGAATTTGTGAGATATGTGTTGAAATAATTTGTTGAATTATGTTGAAAATTAAAGTTGTGTTATTTGAAGTAGAAGAGTTTTGTTTTAATACATCAGAGTAAGAGAACTTTGGTGATGTGTGATTGTATGATGGAGATGTAATAGTATTTGTGTTTGAAGGGATATTATGAATAGAACTGTTACGTTTAATTATTTGAGATAGTGGAAAGTGTGGAAGTTTTGTGCATTTATGTTTGGAGAAGGTAAGTTCAAAGTTTTGTTTATTAACATGTCTGAATTTGAATTATTATATTGATATGGTTTAAGTAATTTTTTAAATACTGGTCGACCTTTGTTGTTAGCAGTATGATTACCAAGGCAATTCACACATGTCGGAAGGTTGGTTTTGGAAGAGGACATTTCGAATAATGGTGGTTTTCAGTACAACACGCAACGCGTGACTAATCCACAATTGACTTGTATGATTGAATATTTGGTATCTCTTACAATAAAAAAGTTGGTTATTTGATATTTTTGCTTCAACTTTTATGACACTAGACAACATTGTTTCTAATTTGAAGGTTTTAGAAGCTTCAGGACTTCATTGCGGACCGAAGACGGTGATTTCCGTCATCGCACACTATTCATTTGCGAGACATCTATTATCGTTTGCATATGGAACTGTATTTCTCAAATGAGTTGACACTAGCGCTTCTAGAACATTCCAATAGGGAGTTTTAGCACCACGCGTAAGGTAGTGGCGTTTTGCACTAACAGGCACGTGACGGACCTCGAAGTCATAACGTCTTACCTTTGGCCTAAGGTACGACCTTATACCTTCATAAATACTGCACGCCTGTTGGTGTCTCTATGGTCACCTTACAAGCGGGAAAATGGCCGCCTAAAAACAGGAAACGTTGAATTTTTCCACCTCTGGTAAACCGATTCTCGTATGTGAGGCAGTTACAATTTTCCTTAACTCCACAACGCTGGCAAGAATTAACGGGATATGTTGGAGAGGTGACAGGAAAGAAATTCGCGAAAAAGGAGTTCAAATCATATCTTCGGGATAGGTTATGCCTTATGCCCATAACTAACGCTGTTTTAAGGTAATTCCTATAATTTCACGAAAAGCAGATTCAAAATTCCAGACTGCATACTCATCATGAAGAGACACTAAATCTGAAACTCCATGCACAATGCATATTTGTTGTTATGTTGACTCGTAACGTGTTTAAAATATCTCGTCACTAGCCTACACTCTTTGATATTTTATGCAATTTTTCTGTTCAACGCTTGAAATGCTACCTTTGTTATAATGCATAACGCAATGTCGCAATTGCTAAAACTCTTCTGAACGTTGTTCATTACGATCGTATAAAGGCGTTAGTCACGTGATCAATACATTTTAAGTATATCTCCTTATGCCGGACGCTAAAACTCCCTATTGTCACCTACACCTCAAATTTTGTGTATATAACAGTCGCTAATTGTCGTCGCCCATTGTCGCATTGCTGTCGCGTTCATGCGCGCAAATTAATTGTTGGAATTCTCTGGTAGCATGGATTAGTATATTTTAGTTGTTATGGTATGTTGTTATATTATGTTGCTAAATTATACTACTAGAGGGCGCCAAAACGCCAAAAAGTGGATATATGAGGATTGTTTTTAGAAGTAGCAAAACGTTAAGACATTAGCTGCCTAAACCCCGTCAACATCTGTTAGATTTGCATATTATATTCGTAAACGAATATGTGAGATAAGAAAAATCCTCGAAATTGGCTGTTTCATTTTTGTAAAAGTGGGGGGTCAAATAGGATATATAATATTGCCTCTTACTCAGTTATTCCGTTTCTCTACTTTTCTTCAATCTCATCAAAGGTTCTCATTTCACTGAGGGCATCCATACCTAGTTCGGCCGCCGCCCCGTATTGTATAAGGGTTTGAACATGTCGATATTGCGACATACCAGCTTACAGAATAAATCATAAGGGTTATTGATGATGGTAGTTATCTAATTTTATTTTCTAGTTGTTTTGTGACGATAGAATATTTTGACATGATTTTAATGATGTAAAGAGGATATTCCTTGATGCATTCGACAATGGGGAGATAGCATTTCTCCAAGGAAAAGCAAAATCTAACTATCTCGTTATCTTGTATCGCATAACAGGAGTGTTAGATATATTGTAAAAAGTACCCAATATAATGAATGATAGAATTCATCAATTGAGTGTAAATTAGTAAACGCAGAAAGCAAGGGAAAAATTTGACTTCAAATTGAAATATTTACTGTTTTGATTTTAGAATACAATAATCGCCTGAAGAATAGTACACAAATTACTCGAAACGCGTGGTGAAGAACATTGTAATGAGAAGAGATATATTGTAAATAAAGACTAAATATTAAATGTATTTCAAACGAGAAATTAAAGATAATATGGTGTAGTGTAAGGAAATTAAATTGTATTTTCATTGAGAGTCGCCGTCTATAAACATGAATATCTTATGCAGAAATTCGAGACAGCGTATTATAGTTGAAAATTTAAATACACACTACTCTTTCTAATTCCATCTATTGTTTATGAAAAACATGTCTCTTGGGAGTCTATTAAAATACATTTGAATTGTCATTTTTTACGAGTCCGTCTGGATCGTCACAATATAAAAATTCAATCAACGCAATTCTACTTTTATCCGTACTGATAATAAAAATTCATGTCATAATTCTTTATTACGCATGCCCCTTTTCGCCAAATTTAGAGACCTGCAACTGGAGACTATATTAAGTTCAATAATATACAAAAAAAGAAATTAAATGAAAGTCGTCAAAATTACTCAGAATGTCTTCTTTCATAAATTATCGCTTATTCATTTAATGAAAGGCATCTGAGTATGAGAGCGTCCATAAATTAACGAGTTCATAAAAGATTCAAAAGCGTCGACTTCACAAAGTATATTTATAATGCTCTCTTGCAGCCCAGCGCTAAAGAGGAAATTCGAGGGTGACGCGTACTAAATTTTTTTGCGAGTTCCCTCTGTAATGAGTATATCAGCTGGGCCGCGGTATCAACTTCAAAGTGGCAGTTTGTTATACGTTGTCATCAAATCTCGAGTCTTTCTTGTTTCGTCCATTACTCATAACGTTTTATTACACTAATTGCTGCCCATTTCCATGTAACTGATTTTCCGTTAGACTTTTTCTCATTAATCTAAAATATCCTGCAGTATATTAAGTTTTAATTGAATACACAGTTTTGAAGATGTCTCGTTTATTTAACTTATTACACAGGAATTATTATTCTTTTTTCAAGAATGTAATTGAATATTAAATATTAGATAAAATTTTAAACGTTTGTAATGTTAGTCAATAGTTTTCTCTACTAATATTGTATAAGGGGTCGTATGTACTTTCGGATTCTTAGACAATCGTTCTATATCAATTACAATTTCTTTCTGAGGATCGTAGGTCTAAACCAAGGCGCACTGCGTGGAATTTAAAGAATATATATATAATATGCAGACATTGTATCTGTCTACATGTAGGTAGATAGATAAATAGATGTACAACATATAAGTGACCTTCGGTGGCTAGTTGGTTAGCCTGCTCGCTTTCCACGGCGCAACCCAGGGTTTGATTTCCGGGCGGGGCAAAAATTAATTGTGCGCTTTTCTTTCAATGTCCCAATATATGTCGCTGTGTGACGATGAAAAAGCTCACTTCTCAGGTTGAGAATACCAGAAACACAGCGTAGGGATGGCTATGTATCAACCACACGTAGTCCTTAACCCATAGCCGCAACGCCGAGACGCTGTTAAGCTGCTCTGCCAAAGCACTGTTCTGCTAAAGATCTATTATGCCAAAGTACATATGTTCATACGTACATGTGTACGTACATACATACATACATACATACATACATACATACATTCATACATGGTGTACAGGTGTGTTTGCGTGTGAGACACAGCTAGATTACACTGTTACAAAGCATCTGTCACAACTAAATATTGTTTTTGACTCATTTATTTTATTTGGCTCAATTTTGGCAAGGACGTGAAATCGTCTTGACTCCGTCAAAATGGGACATGGTAAACACCGTCTAGATATTTCACGTATCTGCTAATCACTTTGTCATATGATCATCTAAGAATCTGAGGCTCTTGTCGTTTTTGCAACATTGTGCGATTATATTACATGCTATTTCCCACCACACATTCTTGAATAAAAAGTGATCATTTTCTACCTCTCTACATGCCCTGGAAATTTTTAACATTTATGCTGAAACCACTTGTAGTACGCGAGTATACAGACGACACTGAATTAAGCTGTATACAAGTCGCTTTTACTTTTGAGCCCTCTGCCCCTGCTGGTATTAATTTTTGCTTTTCCTTCCTATGCAATAGTATAAAAAAGTGTTACAGGTTTTTTGCAGCTGCAACATCGGAAACATGTGAGAGTTCAGGACTACTGTTGCTGTTCCAATGATGGTTAAGATTGGAGCAGGTGAAGAGGAGATACATGCTTTTTATACCTGAAAATCGATTTGTATATATAGGTGGAACTTCGCCTGGGTCTGCTTGCAGGCACTGCCGATCTCAAGCCCGGATAAAGGAGGAGGGTCTTTTCACTAGTATGGCAATGCTTCCACTTACTTTTGCCATACTCCTTAACTGTCTTACTTCGGTCACTCTCGACCCCGATGCTATTAGGTTGCGAGGGCTAGGGAGTCTTTCCTTTCTGATCTTCTACTTTCTGTAAACTACTAATCTTTTTCAATCTTCTTTTTATAGATCCTGTTCTTATGCTTTTTAATGGGGGGACAGACCTCAAAGCTGAAGCGAAAGCAATCTGTCTAGGGAGAAAACCTTATACAAATCCTGCGAGTTTGGAAGCAGTGAGGTGGCAGCCCCACTACCAAACTGTCCCTATGCAGCGTTCTTAGCGCGACCAGGGGAGATTCTTATTACTGGCTCACTCATTGATTGTCAACAAGGAAATCCTTTGGTAACGACATTGGCAAAGTTAAAGGACAAACGTCTTGGTATACCAGAGCATGTCAATATAACAACTTGGAATGTACGAGGCATAGTTAACAAAGAATACGAAGTGCTAAGAGAAGTCAGGAGTGCTAAACTGGATTCGGTTATATTATCTGAAACTGAAAAGAAGCAGAGGGGAACATGTGATCTGGGAAACTACACATTAATTTATAGCGGTGTACCTATCGAAAATAGAGCAGTAGCAGGCACAGCTATTCTAATAAATGAGAAATGGAGAAATAGGATAACTTCTTACAGTTGGGTAAATGAAAGAATTGTATCATGCAGATTCAAAAGAGCTAGAGGATATATGAGTATCATATCAGTGTATGCTCCTGAAGAAGGTAGAAAGGAAGAATCTGATAAATTTTATGAAAGCCTACAAAGTGTACTAGATTCCACAAATAAAATGATTATAAAGTCATAGAAGGAGATATGAATGCTAGAATAGGACAACAGCCCATTAAGGAAATAATAGGAACAAAAAGAGAAGTAGTAATTAATCAAAATGGAAAAGTGTTACGTGAGTTTGTGAATTTTAGTTCATTACAAATAGAAAATACGTTCTTTAGACATAAAGATATCCATAAATTTACTTGGCTGAACAGAGGATACAGATCAATAATTGACTATTTAATTGCAAATAAAAAGATGGGAAAACTATTTCAGGACGTGAGAGTGATGAGAGGAATGGATATAAATTCAGATCATTTCCTAGTAAGAGTGAGAGTAATCCTTAAAACTAAATGGGAAGAACAACACGTAAAAAGATCACCATAAAGAAAACAGTATGGAAAGTTAACCTATTAGAAGACCCTAGTATCAAAAATTTATTTCAATCACGTATAAGACTATAAATGTAAAGGAACCCATCAGTACAAATATTGAATTAGAATAACAGAAGCTAACCCAACTGATGAAAAGTGTAGCTTTTGAAACCTTAGGGAAAAGGAATAAATATAAGTCAAAAAAGGTGTGTGGAATGAAGAACTGAAACGTGCAGTGCAAAAAAAGAAGGAGTCCTGTCTACAGTGGCTCATGACGATCACTCCTGAGACATTGGAGGAATATAAAATACAAAGAAGAGAAACAAAAAAATAGTAAAAGCTGCACAGTAAAAGCTGCACACAAGAAAGCTGGGAAAGATACATATCTAACATAGAAAACAGATGTACATTGTCGCCAGTATACTGCTTACAAATATATGAAACACCTAAACAGAGAAGAAAAATGACGCAGCAAATTTAGATCTTCTGATAGAGAAGAATGGATAAAATTCTGTAAACATCTGTGACAAAAGAAGAGGGAGAAATGTAAATGATGAAGAGGAGCGAAATAAAACATATGTCTTCAGAAATCATAAAATATAATTTAATGAACCTTCCAGAAGCCTTACAAGTTTGTAAACGAAAAGCTCATGGGCTCAGACATTGAAATATAAGAACTATTCAAATATCTACAAGAGTTGAAGTTTATAGGCTTCTTAGTTTTCTAAATCCAATCTGGAACAAAAAAAGC
>BOPP01000001.1:28638111-28673088 GCA_017312745.1 Gryllus bimaculatus | reverse complement strand
GATGGCGCCTCGGGAGAGTGGGAATTAATCGCTGCCCGCGCACCCGTCTATCTCTCCTCCCATCCCCCATCGCCTCAACCTTCTCTCTCCTAAACGCACTATCGTTCTCTCCTCCTCGCCGCCTTCTTGCCCTCCAGACTGCATCTCACTCTCCTTTATCCTCTACTCTTCTATCCCTCCTCCCTCCTCATCGCCTCTTTCCTGACCTATCACCTTCTTTCTTCTAAACTCCATCACCCTTTTTTTCTTTCTCTCTGATAAGCATTCTCCTTCTTCACCATTTTCCCTTTACTTCCTTTCCTCCCCTCCCACCTTCCCCCGACATTCATACCCCACAGCTTTCCCGTTCACCCTCCCTTCCCCGTTCCTTGTTATTTAATTCACTTCACTCCTTTTAGTCACATTTCATCCTTTCCGCTCTCTGGCTTGATCTCTCTGCACCTCTCTCCCCGTCCATTCGAACTCCAGTGACATCCAGAAACTCTACAATCGCTTCGCCATTCTCCCTCCTGTCCGTACACTGCCTTCCGCGCTTCTCTTTGGAACCGCTCTACTCCCTCTCTCGTCCCCGCCCCTCCGCTTGGCGGGTCCCTCGAGCTCCCGCGGCTACTTACTACTACACTCCTCGCTAACTCAAACGCCAGCTGGCGCAGGCGACCACTTTCATGGAACACTGTACGTATACTATTGGATTACGTCTAAGAAATGCCAATTTTCCTAGTGTAAGTGTTGGAAAGGCGTCTTATTTATGGTTTGTTTTAAATTATTTAAAGCCCTGTAATAGTATATTTGAAATGGTTTTAAAGAATTATAGTATCCGGTAATAATGTGTCTATTGCCTATTCGCAATGTTGATTCTAGAGCGTCAGTTAAAGGAGAGGAAAGAAAAAAAACTCACTGTAGTTTGTTGATTGGATTTTTTCACTTTACGAGTAACAAATCCAGTGACGATGGAATTTAAATATTTAAAGCTACCCTAGTAAATCTTTTAAATAACCAGTAACGCTTCTAAAACAATTAATCTCTTATTATTGTTATTTAATTTATTTGAGTGCCATCCTTTGTTGTGTATGAATGTAAATAAAAATGGTTTGTCTGTTCTTTAATTTAACTATTTCAACATCGAAAATAAAATTTACTATAACACCTATCTCTATTAGCTTTCTCTATGTTAATACAAATGTAATTTTATCTTCTGTTTTACGCTCAATGTCATTAGTTTATCGCTTTAACTTAAGCTTTGCTTCAGTTATTCATTTATACGTCAGTTGAAGACTTAAATCAGATTTAAGAGAAACCAAGAAATTCTTAAATATTTTATATCATGCTGAGATCACTGACATATTAGTGTCAATAACGTTGTCAATATCCTCCTCGGATGTTTCTAATAACAACGTATCTACATTTCCCTTCCTCTGCTCCCCACGGCAGAGCGGCTGACGGCGGCCACTGATCTCCCGACGCCTCGCAAACTGGGAACTCCTCTTCCGTGGATGCCTCTCAGCCAGTGACTCGACGCCACCGCCCTGCAACCTCTCAGAAATTCATCTCTCCTTCGCTTATTCAGCCAGATCTGCCTCTTCCCGGACACCCGACGCCTCGCAACAGCCCGGCTCATGGCCGCCTCTCCCCGCTGCCCCGCCCCCAAACCCACCGCTACTTCTTTCCCTGCTCTTCAATGAAGTGGACTAAATTCGTTTCGCTGCCCATCTCGCTCTTGATCGCTGTTGTAATACTGTGTATTGCATTGCTAGTATTGATTGACTGGAGTTCGGCAATATTTTAAAATGTCTACGGTATATCCGTTTCCTTTCTATTTTCTGTTCCGGAAGAGTTCAGTTCAGGACCAGCACTGCCGTTGTCTCTGCCGCGCTCTGACCCTGGATTCAACTCTGACCTGGAGTCCTAGGGTTAAAATCCCGATGATGGACATTTTATTAAAAACGGATCCAAAGTTTCTAGAAAATTACCATTTAGGACGAGGTTCTGCTGCACTTTAATATTCTTAAAATAATAGTTCCGTTCTACTACTAGGAAACCGAAAAATTAAGAAAATTTCAAAAAACATACTTTGGGTGGCGATAGATGGAAGCAGGCAAGATTATGTGGATGTTCGAATAGCTGGTCGAGACCACAGGAAACTAATACGGGAAACTCTGTGCCATTCTGATCCTCGTCTAGTTATCCTACTCTAGTTATTCCTCCCACCGACTTACTCTACTCACAGAAATATAAATCTTAATTTACCTCTCTACCACACCCGTTTGCTCGCTTCTTTGGGTTCCTCATATTTCACGTCTTTCGCACCACCTCCTCCTCCTCCTCCTCCTCCTCCTCCTCATTCCTTCAACTCAATTCTCGTTCACTTTCTTCTGCACTTTCATTACTTTCCAATCTCCTTTCATCTCCCACTCCTTCATAACCATCTCCCACGTTACCCCACTACTCCCACCCCAAGGACGCTCCGTTTTTATTCCCTCTGCCTTCTTGCCGCCCCCACGCCGACGGCAGCTCCGCACGCCTCTTTCATTCTGTCGTCTTTCTCCCGCCGCGCGCCGCGCCGCACCGCGTCCCGCCTCGCCACGCCCTGCCCCGCCCCGTCCGTCATCTCCGGCGATTTACTTAGGAATTAGCCAGGCGCTCGAAAAAGCGCGTGCGATTGCCGCGTTCGCTGCGGTAACCGCCCCGGCCCTGCCCCGCGTCCTGGCGTCATTTCCGTCACGAGCACCCGCCAGTCCCAGCCGCGAAACGTCATCTCAAGCTAACGGACCCGCCAACTTTCAAGCCGTTATATATACGGAGCGGGACATTCTAAAGGGAACGGATGAGGCCGTAGTTTCCGTGCCCCACGAAATCGACCGGTGCCCAGCGCGACGTCCGCATGCGTACCGAAGCAATTGAAAAAGCGGCAAAGATATCGTCCAGCACGAATGCTTTCTTCTAGTGGTCTGCGGAGCCACACATTCAAAATACAGATAAAAGGCGTACTTGTAGTGAATCGAAAGACACGGGAGTAGCCATAGGCTTTTTTCCTTTTCCCCATCTCTCTCAGACCTCGTATCCAAATCTCGATCATCTATGCGCGAATTTCTGTAGGTTCGTGCCAAGTGTCTACTCGAGTCTTACGCTTCAACTGACCATTATCCACCATTGCTCCTCATGCTTTCATTATGCCATAATCCCCGCACCACATGTTGCTCGCCATCGCGTATATTTACCGCAATCGGCGATTAAATAAATAAAAGCAGGTCCAGGGAGGACATTGCCTAGCTGGAAAAGTCGATTAAAACCGACTCTAAAAACTAGAGTACATTATTACTATTATTATTACTTTATTGTTACGAATATTTAGCTAATATTTGTATATTACTATTATTATACTATAATTAGTACTTATTATTTACAAATGTTACTAATATGTTAGTATTACTATATACTATTTGATTACTTATACTTATTTTACTATTTACAATTTATATACTATTATTATACTATTATTGTACAGATATTTTACTAACTACTTTTAGTATTACTATTATATACTATTATATTTACTATTAATTATTACTTTATTATTACGAATATTGTACTAATGTATTGTTAGCTCTATTACTATTAATATATTATATATTTATTGTTACGTATATATTGTTACTAATATTGCTTATACGCATTACATTAGTATACTATTATTACTTATTACATTATTATACTATTTATTACTTATATACTATTATTATTATTAATATTTTAAAACACACATATCTTTTCAGTACTGCGCCCTCTCATATACCAACGTCTCCCCCCCACCCAACAACGCCAAACGCAAGTCGCGTCCGTCGACGGGTAACAGTGTCAAACTGTTTTCGACAATGAGATCCCGCCATCATCACGCAGCCCGCGAGGGATCAAATCCTCTAATGATAAAAGGCGGTGCGGTGCGGACACCGCTTGAAAATGCGCGTTGCTGTGCGATCGAACGACCACAGCGCTGGCGCGCGCTGGACGGACTGCGGACACGACGCGGAGCGAGAGCGCTCGATAGCTCTAGGGCAAACATCCCCTGCCTCTGCCGCGTCGTTACAGCGAATCCGAGGTCGGTTGCCGAAGATGTGGGTCATTAGATAATAAAATGTTGGCGAATCCAACCACTGTCTGAAGGAGAATTCCAGTGGTCGACTGCTCAGATCGTAGTTATTCGTGTCCTCTGTTCAATATCACGCGAATGTCACTACCGTAACAAATGGGTCACAGGCAGCGCGCAAATTTCTCTCATCATGTCCGCACTTCTCCCCCTACACGCACACACACACACATTCATATATACACTTATAACACATATGTCTTTCCGCTCTTTATATATATATATATATATATATATATAATATATATAATTATATATATATATATATATGAGAGAGGAGAGAGAAGATAATAAAGAGAACTATACCATACTACCTACATAACATGGTAAACGCACAGTTGTGGTTGTGGGCGCATCAAACAAAGCCGTGGGAAAAAGAATGTTTAGCCGATACAATAATATAGTCTACATCAAGGAGGGGGAATTAAATCTCCTTGTGAGGAAAGAAATGGGATGTGTAGAAGGCATAATTTTTAGACAGACTAAATTTTTCGATCGTTGGCAGCAGCTTTAATGTTTCAACTGTAATTTAATATATTGTGGCAGAGCGATTAGAATTTTAATAGTTAGAACATATTAAGTAGTTTCTGTTTGCTTTGCATACATTTTCCACCTTGCCAATTTTCATTGTAAGGCGGGAAAGCATTAGTTTGAATCCCGATTCCATTTCATGATAGCTGGATTGATAATTGATTGAATAGTGATTCCGGACACGTTAACCACTAAAGTAATTGGTCCCGTACGTGTAGTGCATGTTTTTGTCGCGGGAGGTGACCTTTCCCTGCTAGCTGGGGAGAACCGACGCTGACCTATGCTGGCTGGCCGGGAGTTTCCTCTACCAGGTATCTTCTACCAGGCACCGACCCAACCAGGACATGTTCTAAGATGTCCTGTCATGAGTGGTAGAATGGTCTATGTGAGTGTAAGTGTGTGTAAGTTATGGAAAAGAAAAAGACAAGAAAGAGGAAAGAAAGATAGCGCGCTGTCCAAGACCCATTTGTTAGGGTACTGCTCCGGCATTCGCCTAGTGTTGATAGAAAAAAAACACACCACCTCTTAGCCACTTGGCAGCTGGTTGGATCCAGAAAAGTATCCATTGTCTTGGTGGTGGATTTATAACCCGGCTACTAATATTGCCCCCGCTACTTTGGCATTGTCACTGTGAAACTCAACCATCCGGCTCGTATTCGGTTAAAATGGTACATTGTTAATGTCATACGAATAGATGTTCCATGCAAGTAGAAGAGGCCTGTTTTTAGTACACTTCTGGCATTTCCATTAATCAAAAATGACGAACAACGGTTTTAATAAAAAGTGTGGCAAGTGACATATATGTGGCTAAATACGATAAAATTCTAGAAATGAGTTCCCGACTTCTAGAAGTGGAAAATTCTTTCATAATTTTAACTACTGAATACGTATTATAATCTCATATACTGAAGAAAATTTGTGCAATATAATTTGTTTTTCACAAATAATAGTAAATTTGTCAATTATTGCATAATGTCACTACCGTTTCCTATCAAGGTTAGAAGGAAATATCACCCTTGAATAGACTCAATTCACTTAGCTGCTTTGTTCACGTACTGCATTAGGCTCTACCGTACCTGAAGTAAGCTGCGGCCATTCTGTTAGGACACCTAAGCCCCACAGAGAAGCAGTGAGCGAAACGGAGGGATAGTGCCTGGAAGCCTCGATGTTATGAGCGAACGGAGCTATTGGTCTCCGCTGACTCGAGATTTCCGCTTCAAAACGGCCCTTCTCCATTTCCCTCTCTCCTCATTACCCCGTCCCAAATGCTGCTCCTTCTGGCAACTCTCACAAACGCAAGAGCTGATGCCTCAGGTATCACAAACTGCACATTGGGATCAGTGATCACTGCTTGTTGGCAAGATAATGGGTTCTTCTTGTGATAGAGTCACTAGTCACTACTGTGTATTCAAATTGCAATTTTACTTTAACATTTACATCAGTTAATGTTGCAACGAAAATGTGTACCAAAATTTTCGCAATACAATAAGTGTTTCTGAAGTGAATGATAATCACAATACATTTGGCAATAGAAACACAAAATATTTTAATATTAGAAAAAAAATATAATGCTACACCGTAGGAAAGATAATATCTGTTCTTGTTACCGTAAATGTTTTATAACTATAAAATTCTGAAGATGACTTCACTCACACATCATATATTTTTCAAAACTATTTTTCATGCTAATGTTAAGCATTTAAAAATATAAAATAATGTTTCGGGTACAAAAGTGTCAAAATAACACTTTTATAACATATTTTATTTGTAAAAGCATAAACTTTTAATTTTAAATATCTGAATCTTCATGCAATAATGTTTTATCTAATCAGCAACCTTAAAATTAAATTAAAATACAATAACAGAAATAAAACAAATATGAAAGCACTCTGAGCTTTATGCGCATCTTGCTTTCTGCTCAGACTAGCAGCGCGGGATATTTGTGGGATCTCGTGTCCCACGTCACAGGAAGCGTTTCTTTTCTCGTATTCTTCTAGAGTCCGGAGGGAGGTTGGTGAGGCGGAGACGATGGTCTATTGTCACGTCGTTTCGCACACTGCCGCCTGTCGCGCTGGCATCGCGGTTCCTCCGATTTCCAGGTCTGATTTCTACCCAGTGGTCAAGTGCTTGACTCCAGGCGAAATATACTTTAAAATTATTTTAAGAAAATTACATTTAAATCTATTAGTATTATGTTTTACTATAAAACAACAGATATATCTGAGATAAACCATAGACAAATTACTCATTTGCTGAGTTAGTTATCAAATGTCTCGTCAATCAAATAGCATGGTTGACCAAGCAAGCAATTTATTACCATTAATTTATTTATAAATATTATTATTATTATTATATTTGTTTTAAAAATACAACTAAATAATACAATGCAAAAACGATACGTTCATATACGTAAAAAGGGATATATTGGTCGGTAAAATTGATTACAAAGTGAATGTTGACGCTTTCTATAAACTGATAAAGGGAAAGTCTGGAAAGATTCAAAAGTCCCGTAGTTACCTCTAAGTTGGAGAAACAGCGCATTTTATGAATTCGACGATGAAATGTTAATATCATATGATAAAGGAACTTGGCAGAAAAAATCAATACCACAAATTATGCAATCAATTCCACAAAAAAATAATTATAATGTTGAGTCAATATTTTATTCAGTTAAAGATGTGCTTTGTTGCGTATTTGCTCTCTTAATGTAAATATATGAAGTGATTTCAAAATTTGATTAATTAGATTTTCATTCTCAAAACTTAATGTTACTTCGTTATACTTACATGAGTAGAGCTCTTTAATTACCATTAGCTATATGTAATTTTGTTTTTTAAAAAACTGATCTATCACTTTCTTATATTTGACTAATATTACACTCATTTTAACAAAGCAGTATCATAAATAATTCGATTGTTAGTTCGTAGAACATTACCGCCACTCTTCCTCCATCAAAACCGACAACCAATCATCTGAGGTGACTAAAGACATCAACTGATTGTACTGCAGGGCCTCTGATAGGGAGCTTCTCAGTTTCGAGAACCGACGACGTCAGGATTTTCGACTAGTTACAAGACGAGACGAATGCCGGAGCAATACCCTAATATACGGGTCAAAGGCCTCGCACAATCTTTTCTTCCTCTTCCTCGTCTGAGCGTCATCCCTAATTTACATACAAACACACACAAACTTACATACACGACACTACCATACATGTCGGGGACCTGTCAGCAGCTAGTTCCAGATGGGGTAGTGACCTGGTTACTTTGGGGGAGGTACCCGGATGGTGAAAGTCTTTGCGAGCCGAGGTGTAGGTCGGTACCGGACCTCACCAGCCACCTAGAAACGCAGACGCCGCCTGAGATAAAGCATGCACTACACTTTCAGGACTAACGACCGTAGCAGTTGACAGACCGGGAAAAATAAAGTTATATGTCAATCAACCTACAAGCCGAAGTGTAATCCTAAAGAACTGTCCACAGAAAGTACCGTATCCGCCCACTGTGGTTCGGCGTCCAACTCAAGAGTTCCTCCTCCCCGGTGACGCCGTCTTCTTTACAACCCCGTTCAAGAGACCCTGCTCCCCTCCTCTCCACTGCGCCACGGGCTCTCCCCTGCAGTCTGCCGCCTGTCGTCTGCCCGCGATGACAAACGTATCTATTTTATTGCTTGTACAGCGCCCGACGCGGACCGGCCGCGACGCCAATATCTTCTGCTTCTGCCTTCGCCGCCGCCTCCCCCCCCTCTCGCTTCGCAGACGTCACCAAGAATGCTTCTCCGCCCAACGAAGATCCTTTCTTATGAAGTACGGTAGAGCTCTGGTTATGGGAAACGAAACGTTCTGAATACGAGTGGAGCGCTGAATAATACAATATAGCGTATTTACTAGTTTCAGTGTCCCGGTTTCATTAAAATTTTAGAATAAAAAAGGTGTGTTTAATCTGAAAGGAGAACGATAATTGTACTCAAATAACTTCAATTTTCTTTTTATTTCTTTTTGTAAAGCATTCTGCGAAAAATTACAAGCATTATATAGACTTGTTATTTGAGTATTGTAATATTGTGACTCGTTATAAAGACATTATCACCCATTTTCCAGCTACTTTAAAAAGCACTGTAGCTACTTTGTTCATCTAGAACTTTACTTTTCTGTAAATATGATAACATAATTCATATTGGAGTATTATTACTCATAATTACATCAACGTTTCATTTTATTACCTTTTAAAACTTACGAAACTAACAAGTCTCGCCCTAATATAATTTCTGATAGTGCACATTACAGAAACACTGTAGAATTGGACCGATTATCAAACGCATGTAATAGGGATCAAAATGTCAAATCGACGAAAATCAGTAAGTCATTAAACGTGTACACTTTCGCAACTGACGTTGCGTGTGTATCTAATAGCGTTGCTATCTAGAGTGAAATGCTCTCATTTCGCTCTGAAGACGTTCGAAGCATGACAGCCGAAACGCTGGCATCTGTACCTGGGACGCGAGGTTTCACGATCAGCCAAAAGGATATTGACTAATTGAGTATACTTGTATTCAAAACGGTCAATTCAAGATCATTCAATTTTCATTTTCAGGTGGTACAAACCATAAAACAATCTGCTGTGTAATTACACATTTTCATTGATCACTTGTTTAACAGTAGGTACGTCTTATCATTGCTTATTCGTTCGCATCCTCATAAGGAGGTAGGGCAGAAATGTCGTCTGAAACGTAAGGTCTTGACTCTTAGATAGGGAACGTGGGAGCCACCATGATAAAAATTCAAATAATTATTTTAAAATGTTTAATAATGCGACACAGACGCATGCGAGAGTGCCATATCTGCCACGTGATTTCGGCGGAACGGTGCTTTCTCGTGACACCGGTTGCAGATCAACACTTTCGAGCGCGTATCTCCACCCCACCGCTTCTACAAACATTTCTCCAAGACAAAACCTGGAGCTCAGGGCGACGTTGCAAATGCCGAAAGGCGGCGAAGACTGTAGGAGGAAGAGGTTGAGACGGAGATGACGGAGCTTGTGGTGACGGTAGAGAAGTTGGAGGGAGACGGACAGAGATGGACCAGAAGAAGGGTCGTGGCAGATGCCGAGGGTCGGGGAGAAGCGCAGGTAAAGGCTAGAGCGGGATAGGATAATAGACGAAGGATGAATGATGGAGAGGGCAGAAGGCGTAGTCAGAACAGGGAGGGAGACGGCGGTTTGACAGAGGAGAGACTGCAGCGAGAACAGAGGTAGGACAAGGGAGGGATTGGATCAGAGAGATGGAGACAATGTCACGCGCGTGGACAAGAACGGGTGCACATTCAGTAGGCGGAGATAATTGCATGTGGGGCATTCTATGCCAAATCGAACACTTTTTCAAGAACATTTGAAGTATTTTTTAATATTCATGGTACTTTATTTAGATATTCTAGGAACAAAATAATGAGAAGCATGTTTTTTTTTTTAATCGTCAAATGTTATTCTCTCCGAAGTTATGATTTTTTTTAAATTGGCGGGAGGCAGAACGTCATTTCTAGCGCATCCACAACTGAAATACAAAAACTACAATTAACTTGCAAATATAAAACAAAGTTTCTCTGAAAAGGTAATACAATTCTGGTTTAATATGAATTTATGTTTTTTAGAGCAGGTATACACGATATAAATTCGTAAATATGGAAAATATTTAACTTTGTTGTCATATAGTAGATCAGAAGATTTTTCCGCTAGCCAATTTTTTTGTAATGTATTTTAAATGCTCTATTCATTAAAAAATAATGAGATAAACATTTGGTTGCGATGAAAATGTTTGTGTTCTCGGACGCATTCAACCCACTGCGAAAGGGTCGCGTCTCCAACTGGGCATCCGGCCCAAGGGACGCACTCGCAGAGTTTCGTAAACGATCCTCCAGGGACTTGGAAGTATGTGAAGGAGGAGGAGCAGCTGACAGTTTTGTTTTCAAGTAGTGCGAGTTTTCAAAGATTACGTGTCCCAATTTCGGTAGTGATTTTGAAGTGTCGTGGATGGAAAACGTCTGAAGGGTAAACGTGAACTTGGATATTAAGTGTTTTATAAAAGAAAAAAAGAGTGACAAAGTGACCCGCTCCGTTGATGTTTCAATCTTTTCAATTTTGAAAAACATGGGAGGAAACGTGCCAAACAATTGAGGTAAATGATTCCAGCAATGTTAGAAATGTTAAATAGAACTGATATCAAGCTGATTTCAATTTAAAAGTTTGAGAATCTTACTGGTTGCGAATTTCGAAAATTTCAATGATCACAAATTTATCTAGTGACCAGGAGAAAGAAAGTACAAGCAGAGCAAATTTACATGTCCCTGATCTTGACACATTAAAAGAACTGGATAGTGATAAGGGTGTTCTGTCGATACGAAGTGAACGTGTTAATAAACTTAACGAAAGTATAGTATTGCTCGGCGAAGCTCCGATTAAAAAATCTAAATTGTTAAGAAACAAATAAGCTCAACAAACAAGGAGAAGATACAAAAAGTGCTACAGAAAAGAGTATTCAAATTATCATAAGATAAAAGGAAGGAGTATGATGTAAATCAAGATCTGGTAGAAAAAATTGAAAAAACATTTCAAGTAACGAAATACAGAAATGAAGAAATAAGAATTCTCACATTATTTGTAGACTGGTCTTATAGACAAATTCGTGAACATTTTCAGGAGTTATTTCACATGATCACAATGTCCAAATAAGTAGCAAATCTAAAACGATTTGTCTGAGCTCCTTATTTGAAAGTGGGACAGCATTTGTTGATTGATGTGTCAACGAAATCAAATGTATTTTATGAATTTGACAAAAAAACTGGCTTGAAAAATTATGTTTCCGTTGAAAAAGATTGCAAACAATTACAAATGAAAAAAAGATTGGTGCTATGCAACTTGAAATAATCCTTCGCTTATTCAAAGAAACCAAACGAGATTGTGAAATCATGATTTCAAAATTTGCAGAATTGTGACCGAAGCAATATATGTTAGGCAGAGCAAGTGGCACGCAGGAAGCAGTTTGTATATGTTCCATTAATCAAAATGTCAAAATAATACTAGAGGATGGACACATTCCCAAATTACTCACAAAAGAGACCTCACAACCACTACAAAGTTTCAGAGAATGCTTAAATTATTGCTCAAATTATCTGCAATCCCCCTTTATTAGTTATCAACTACATTACATGGAGTGCCCTGAATAATTTCTCGCTTATACGACAAATACAGCTGTTGTATGAAAACAACATGCTCGAAAATATAACATATAAGCAATGAGTATGAACAGGCAGAGCAACTTTAAAACGTTGTACTCAACAAAGGATTTTCTGATGCATTGCGAACCAGCTCACAACGCTTATAAGCCACTAATTTATTGCAAAACAACAGTCAACATTTTTAAATTATCAGAAACAAAATTTGGAATAAATAGATTCAATAGTTTTTTGTGATTTCTATGAAAATTATTGATTTATATTCGTAATCCCAGATGGCAATTTCAGATGTTCACTGGAACAATGAACAGGTTACGTGTATCCATTTGCATTTATTATAAAGAGTGCACACACATTAAGTTTTCGTTGCTATTTCAAACTATTTGTAACACCATATCAAAACCATTCGTTTATTCCAGTGTCATTTAATAGATTTTATGAAAGAAAAATTAAAGGTCATTAACAAAATTATGTACTTTTCCAATGGAGCAAGTTCTCATTATAAAAACAGAAAGAACGTTATAAGTTTGTGTCATCACAAAGAAGACTTAGGAGATCCTGTTCCTCCATTTTTTAGCAACATCGCACGGTAAAGGGCCTTGCGATAGAGTTGGGGGAACGATCAATCATCATTTGACAGCAAGGCCAGTCTTCAGAGTCACATAGAAGCAATAAACTCTACTCGTAAGTTCTTTCTATGGATTTAGAAACACATCTTGAATGCTAATTCACATTTGTAACGCTAAATACAGCGGAGGAAAAAGCACTTTTTAGTAGATTTTCAACTGCTCGAAGGATATGTGGCCCACAATCATTTCATGCATGTCTACCATACTTAAATAGCAACATAATCACAAAAGTGTTTTGAAAATTTGAAGATACGATATCTGTAAATATCTGTGGTGATTAAAACTGATGCTTTCGTATGTGTGTTATTAGAAACATGTAGCGTAAATTAAACTGGATATTACGAAAATCACATCTGCATAAACAGATCCTACTTGCCGAGATATGCAGGTAGGTAGTAAATATATCGTTGCTTCAGTGTCACATCCTACATTGTTTCTCCATTTCGAAATTTATGTTACAAAATGAGAATTTATAGTACACATTATTTTTATAATATGTGTTGAAAAATGAATTATCTTGTGATTACCATTTTTTAAATTGCGTTCATACTTTTTTCAAAAATAATTTAAAAACTTTTTTTTTTATTTTCGAAGTTGTAAATCATATCAAATTAAAGCGCAATTGATAACCTTTAAAATGAGACATAGTTTGTCTTTCGCCTTTGAAGACTTTCGAAGTTATTGCAAATACAAAATATCTCTGCGCCAATGGCACCATAGGTTTTGCTTAAACTTTGAAAAAATCAGAAATTATATCCACTATACCTAAACTAATAATTACGAGTCTTATTAATTTGATCATAGTATGTATAAAACCATTACAACGACATCTGAGAAGTCAGGTTCGAGAGGGCGTTCGATTCGGCACGGAACAAGCGCAGAGGCAGGTAGAATCTGGGGCACAGTGAAAAGAGCGGAGGCAATGGCACAGGCAGATACACGAGTGGGTAAAGGAAGTGGAAGGTCTGCTACATAGAATGGAAATGAAGGAGGCGGAGACGAAGTAGCGATGGAAGTTGGGAGCGACGACGTGGGGGAGTGTAGCGGCCCGTAGCGGGGCGGAGGCAGTGCAGTGCGGGCGTGGCTGGGCCGGGTGGCCGGGTGGCGGTGCGGGGCGGTTTTGGGGCGGGGGCGGTGGCGGGGCTGGCGGGGCCGGTGGCGGGGCGGTGGAACGGAGAGCGGTGGCGGGGGCGCTGGCGGCGGTGCGGGGGCGGTGGAGGGGCGTGGCGGGCGGTGAGGGGCGGTGAGGGTTGGTGAGGGGCGGTGAGGGAGCGGGGGTGGCGGGGGAGGGGCGGGGCGGAGGAGGGGGCGCTGAGAGGCGGGCGGGGGCGCAGGCAGGGGCGGGCGGAAGGGGAGCGGGGGCGGGTGGAGGAGCGAGGCGGACGGAGGGGCGAGAGGGGGAGGGGCGGGGGGAGGGCCGGACGAGGAGGAGCGTGGCGGGGAGCGGGCGAGCAGGGAGCAGAGGTGGCGGAGGCGGGGCGGAGGAGGAGCGGGCGGGGTGGAGAAGGAGCGGGTGGAGGAGAAGAGCGGCGGCGGAGGAGGCGGAGGAGTGGCCTGGGTGGGAGAAGGCTTGGTGGGGGAGGAGCGCGGGAAGGAGCGACGGGGCGGGATTGGGGGCGGGCGGAGGCAGAGGGGCAAGCGCCTGCAGTCGGGGCATTGCGTCGCGTCGCGTCGCGGCAGAGAAGGCCGTAATCCGTGCCTAATGGGGGAGTGCTCTTGCTCGCAAGCCGGCGCCTTCGGCCTTGCCATGGCCCCGTTAATGAGCGCCCGCGCGGCGCAGGCGCCAAGGTGCGTGACGGCACGAGGCGCAGTCCTCGGCGCCGGAGGGCGATCCCACTAGAGCGACGTGGCGCGACGTGGCGCGGCGTGGCGCACAGTGGCTCCGAGCTCACAATTCACTGGACAAAATTTAGCACCTTGCCCTCCTTCCGGATAAGATGCTAGACAGCGAGAGATACCGGATTCGGTGGATCAGGGCATCTATTGAAGTCACCGCAGTGCTTCTGACCTGGAGGTCGTGAGTTTGAGTCCCGACTGTGACAAGATTTCCGGCATTTGCTAGAGAGCTAGGTCGGATTTATTCACTGTGTGGATGAGAATTTTTGCGACCGGCTACTCTGATCGATACATTTTTGTGATTTCTCCGATGAACTGCAGGCGAATGCCGGAGCAGTATCCTAACAAATATATTCCCATTTGTTCCGCGCGCGATCTTTCTTTCCTCTGTCGCGTTCTATGTTCATCATTTATTTACATACAATTACAATATCAAATGCATTACACTATTACATATGTCTGGAGACCAGCCTATCTTAGGGATTGCAACTTGCAGGTTGGTGCCCCTCTGGTGGAAGATATCCGGATAGGGAAAACTCTGTAAGCCGACTTGTAGATCGGCGATGGGTCTCGTCATCCAGCGGGGGAAGCTCACCGCCACCTCGGGTGACAAACACGCACGACACTTACGGCTCTAATTTCCTCAGCAGTTGATGCGTACGGAAACTCCAAACAATTAATCAATGGAAAGAAATTGCATCAATAACAGAAGGATGATTGCAAGGCTTCGTGTTTTGGATACATTGAGCACAAACCAAACAATTTCGCAGGAAATGCAGAATTGGGTAGATAAGCCAACGATTGGATTTTCGTTTAACCTTTAATTGATATTTTGAGTTTATGTAAACTTATTGTATTATTCACATTCAAGATATTCTATATTTCATATAAGTAAATCAACAAACAATCCTTTACCCAAACAATGAGTGTGTTCTAGAAGTAAATGAAAGTGGTTTTATCATGCTAAATTTCATATGAAATGGCGACAGAAAAACACGCTTTCGTTGCTCTAAGCCCCAAAAATGTGCGTTTATGTTCAAAGCATCCATAGCTATGCGTCTTCTGCTCCATATTCAAACTTCGAAGCATTGTTTATCAAATCGATATTAAACTACTTTGACTTTGATTTGGCTTGTGAATGAGTGACTTTTAATACGTCATTTGAAAATTGGTATACTATACGTGTATCAAACAGTTGCATTATCCGCATAATTTGCCTGCCGCCATTATTGCAACCATGAAGGCAGACGAACTCTTTCAAAAACAATAATCTCAACATATCTGAAGAATTTACTACGATCAGAAACAGAATATGGACTGATACCTCACAGCGCGTGTAGGAAGAAGTTAATGAAGTTGTAGAGAAAATGAACGTTGAAAAATCTTTGACAACTGTCTCAAGTACAGGGAGAAAAAATCTCGTTGAATAATACTATTAGTATCGCTAATTGATTTTCATTATTCTCAGTACTAACATCAACTGTGAAACGGCAAAGAGTAAACTGTGTTTAAGCTATTACATAGCTATTTTAGAGCAAGCAAAGCTAATTTATTATAATATTATTTACTTCGCATAGGTGCACGCTAATCAGTTCTTGCACGCTAGGCGCAGTACTATGATTCCTTCTAATGGTTCGCCGAGCCACCCACAGGGGTCGCGGCTTACACAGGAGCCCTTGCCTGCCACGACCGCCGCGCGTCGGACGTTGGGTTCAGGATTACCCTCGCCGGGTTACTGCACCAGCGCCTCTCTGTGCCAGCTCCGCTTCTTGTTGTGGCTTCTAGAAGCGTCGCCCGGACGTGGCAGATCCCCCCACTCCCCCCTTGGCCAACGGCAACCGAGCCCCCTTTGTGCAGGGCTAACAGACCTTCTTTCTGAACCTGCCTTCGGCCCGACCGGACGTGGGAGTGCGCCGCTCTCCTCAACATGGCCTTCTGCCCGACAAAGTGTGCTTGTCACTATTTGCCGCCACCGTGTGGGATATTGTGCGCCCTGGCAACCAATAATCCCCCACGGGTGTTACGGTAACATTATTATTATTATGATTGTTGAAGTGTTTTACATGCGGCGTAGCTGCGTTCACACATGCTTGCAGACGCTACTTCTCAAGCTGCCTTCGGCCCGACCGGACGTGTGTGGCCGCTCTCCCTCAACAGGCCTTCGGCCGACAAGTGTGCTTTTGTGCCACTATTGCCGCACGTGTGGGATATTGTGCGCCCTGGCAAACCAATAATGCCACGGGTTACGTAACATTATGTATTATTATGATTGTTTTAGTGTTGACATGCGCGTAGCCTGCGGTTGCACACCATGCTTGCAGACGCTACTTCCTCAGGCCTGGCCTTCGAGCCCGACCGGACGTAGTTCGCCGCTCTCCTCAACATGGCCTTCGGCCCAACAGCTGTGCTCGTGCACTATTGCCCCAACGTGTGGATATTGCGGCCCCCTGGCGGCAAAACAATAATGCCACGGGTAAAACGGTAACACTATTATGATTGTTTAGTGTTTTACATGCGGCTCGTAGCTGCGTTGCACACATGGGCTGCAAACGCTTCGCCTTCACCGACGGCGCTCTGCCCGTCACGTGTGTGCGAGCGTCCATGACCGCACGGCTTCAGCTCCACGTCTGGCAAGAGTTGACGACGCACGCTCCGCCCGTCCACGTGTGTGTTATTGCCGGGGCCCAAAAAACCCAAAAAACCTTTTTCAGCCCACTTGTGGAAGTTCTGCTAACGCGCTCTGGCCCGTTTGCACTCCGCCTGCCTGCGACGGGGCCAGGAGTCGCGACCCGCCCGCCACCACATGCGCGGCTGCCTTGCAACATATAACCGTACAATTGCACGTCCTTGTGTATCCATCTGTATAGTCATAATGTACCTTTTTTATACTCAAGTTCATGAATTATAGTGTTTACTTTTAGTTTTAATAATATATGTTTATGCCTTCTTTTCATTGTCTCATCGTAACAAGTACCTGGCCTCAATATTCCCTTCTTGCAGTCCCAGACCTGCAGTGATGGTAAGAACCTGTTATTGTTATACAGATGTCTGGGTGTCCTTCGCGCCCTCAGTTTATGAGCATATTGCAGGAATGTTTGGGTAGGGTCGAATAACTGCAATCCAGCACAGTCCACTCGGCTGCGACCCAGCCCAATCCAATGTTTGGGTCCTTCGAGCCCGGATTTTAACAGCAAAATTTATGGTTGCTATCAAGCTCAATTTCTATTTTTAATGCCTTTCAGGTATCGAAGCTGATTATTTGCATCAGCAAAACACACTGTATATGCCCTCCGAGCCAATATCCTTCTGTTTTTAATCGAGGTACTTGTTACCAATTACATGCAAATATGTTATTAATTAAATTCAAATTTAATGTACACTGTTATGTAACAGCTTAGACTCTGTTTAAAAATATGTTTACATGTACATTCTGTCCTGTATCGAGTATCTGATGCCACACAGCTGACCTGCTGTACCACTCGCTGATTCTCTTCAACCAACTGTAAGTGCAAAAACCTCATTAAGACGTGCATTTATCAGTGAAATTAGCTTGCTTGCAAAGGTATTAACAAGCACCGCAACTTGTTGTTATCATGTTTTTATTTATCAAACACTATTTCTCATTTCTCACAGCGTATCAAGCATATGTATGTGCTTCCTTTATTTTATGTGGTTTATTTTAAGTGTTTATATTTACATTTTCATGGTTGTCCCATGTATGGTGGACCAGTTTTTAGTATGTAGAACCTGTTTGTTTAGTATAATATATTTGGGGAAGGTTTACATTTAATTGTGTAGGGTGTTGAGGTTCCTTCTTTCCACTATTATTCCCAATCAACTGTGTCCATTAATTGCCAATTGAGCATTGAACATGCAACAAGCAAACACTTTCCTACAAACGTTATTATTAATTGGCCAGATTTGAACCGATTGTTGCGCCTCCATTTCAAATTTCTTGCAGAAAATGAGCCACTCACTGCACTTACATGTCAACAATTAACCCTCAGAAGGGAAACGCTTATTAAAACTTCGATAAGCTTGATATTTTAATTGACGACATCGATCTCCCATTCTGATTGAGATTTTTCTCAATAAATATATCTTTAATGTATATTATGACGTCCTCGCTGCAGTTAAGTGGCAGTGTCAAATTTAAATCAGCTCCCGCTGATAATAATCTGTTCCAACGGGAATCAGTCCCCTGCCAACCATACTTCTAGGAATTCCATATCTCACGTTAATGACAAGCCTCAAATCTCCAAGGCAGGCAACGCAACAACACGGAAGGTAATTACTACCGATATGCCAAAATGCAATTCTGTGCATCTAATTAGGACTGTCCTCCATTTTATTGAAGTTATTACCCTAAGGCTCGCTATGAATTTATTCCTAAACCAAGGTATATGTTCTAGATGTCTTCACCCGAAGGCCGAGGTCATTCTTGTCTTACAAAATGTACCATTCTGGAGTGAAAATCATCCATAAACTTCTGCATTATTGGTGATGAACCTCCCACTAATCAACAGGCTGCATCAGCTCGTTGTGACCTGCTGCCATAACCAACCACTTCAACCCGGCATCGCTAACAGCTCCTTGGTATGCGTCTGATAACAAGGTAGATTTAAAACCTTTTGCCCGCAACTTCTTGACACTGCACTGGTACTAATCTAATACATGGACACTGTAAATTCCCTCAAATGCTACAACGCAAGGCACATGTGAGCAATTTCTGACAAATCACCAACAGATCTATGTTGATCTGTGATCATGTTCCGTAATTGATCCACTCGGCTTATTGGCCCCCTGCATAATTGTATGTAAATTGTCATCTCAAGGACTCTGGGACTATCTCCCCTCTATTGGACCAACCACGCCCACCTGACATTGCCCTCAAATGGGCAAAGATGTTGCTCACTCACAATGACGTTCCACAATTAATGGTGCCACGGATGCATTCTGCCATCTGAATACTCGTCCATCGATTACATGCTTTCCACCAGCAGCTGATAGCCTAATAGCAGCAATCTATGTGCGCTTCTGCAAATGAACACTACCTACACCGTAACACTGCTCTGTGCTGAATCTAAAGTGATTGCCTCTAATATTGAAGTGCAAAGGTGACACAACGTTAACCTTTTGGCATTGTGGGCGGTGCACTGCCTTGCCGATTATTGCTGGTTGCCATTAATTTAAGAACATAGTCATTTATAGTTATTTAGTGTTAATTTAGAGTTCTGTGTTGTCTTTTTTTGTTTATTTATTTTGTTAGCCGTAAGATTCATTGTATTATATTGTATACTTGATTAGTCTTAATTTCTGCGTCTTTCGCACTTATCACCTCTTCGAAGGTGCCCAGCTTTCAATTCCACGCACTTTGCGTTTAATATTCACTCGAATCAGCCTTATTATCTTTAAGGTTTCTGCATTGTCGCACTTATCACCTCTTCGAGGGCCGCCCTCTACAATCCACGCTCTATGCGTTTAATATTCTCATTTGAGATCAATCTTATGAGTCTTATTATTTTAAGGTTTCGGCGTTATCGCACTTGCCACCTCTTCGAGGTGCCCCCTTTAAGATCTCATTCGAGAGCAGTGTATTATGTTAATGTCTGCGTTCTCGCACCTTATCACCTCTTCGACGGTGCCCCCTTTTCCAAAATGCACGCACTTGTATTAATATCTCATTCAGATTAGTCGTAATTAAGATTTCTGCGGTTTCGCACTTAGCCACCCTCTTCCGAGTGCCCCCTTTTAAGATCCACCTTTCGGCATGTTGTGGGGGGACTATTAACCATGTCTATGCAAATTTCAGATCATCATAGTTATTTAGTGCTAATTTAGAGTTATTGTGATCTTTATTTTGTTAGCCATAAGATTCATTGTTATTAATATTTGTATAACTTGTTAGTCATTAAGATTTCTGCGTTATTCATTGCCACCTCTTCGAGGTGCCCTCTTTAAGATCTCATCAAGATCAGTCTTATTATGCGTAAGGTTTCTGCAGTTATCGCACTTATCACCTCTTCGAGGTACCCCCTTTACGAATCCACGCTCTACGCGTTAATATCTCATTCGAGATCAATCTTATAGTCTTATATTTATGTTCGGTTTCCTGTGTTATGCACTTGCCACCTCGTTCGAGGTGCGCACTTTTCAAATCGCGCCACTTGCGTTTATATCTCATTCCGAGATCAACCTTTTATCTTAAGGTTCTGCGTGTTATCGCAACTTATCACCACTTCGAGTGCCCGCTTTAATATCTCATTCGGATCAATTATATTATGTTAAGGTTTCTTGCGTTCTCCGCACTTATCACTCTTCGAGGTGCCCCCTTTTCAAATTGCACGCACTGCATTTAATATCTCATTCGAGATTAGTCTTATTAAGGATTTCGCGTTTTCGCACGTGCCACCTGCTTCGAGGTCCCCTTTAGATCAACTTTCGGCATTGTGGGGGTGGATATTACATGTCTATTGCAATTCAGATCATTCATAGTTATTTAGTGCTTTAATTTAGATTATTGTGTCTTTTATTTTGTTAGCCATAAGATTCATGTATTATATTGTTATACTTGTTAGTCATTAAGATTTCTCCGTTAAATTGCGAACTTGCCACCTCTCCGAGTTGCCCTCTTTAGACTCATCAAGACATCTTATTATGCTAAGTTCTGCGTTAGTCGCCACTTGATCACCTCTTCGACGGTACCCCTTTACAACCACCTCTACCGCGTTTAATATCTCATTCCGAGATCAATCTTATTAGTCTAATTAGTATTATGCTACGGTTTCTTTGTTATGCACTTGCCACCTCTTCGAGGTGCCCACTGTCAAATCGCGCACTTTTGCGGTTATATCTCATTCGAGATCAGGCCTTATTATCTTAAGGTTCTGCGTTATCGGCACTTATTCACTCTTCGAGGTGCCCTCTTTAATATCTCATTCGAGATCAGTAGTATTATGTTAAGATTTCTGCGTTCTCGCACTTACCACCTCGTTCGAGGTGCCCCCTTTTCAAATCCACCGCACTTGGGTTTTAAAATCTCATTCGAGATCGAGCCTTATTATCTTGAGGTTACTGCGGTTATCGCACTTATCACCTCTTCGAGTGCCCCGTTTATGGTCTCATTCGAGATCAATCTATTAGTCTATTAGGTATTATGTTACGGTTTCTGTGTTGTTGCACTTGCCACCTCTTTCGGAGGTGCCCACTTTCAATTCCACGCACTTGCGTTTAATATCTCATTCAGATTAACTTATTATCTTTGTTTGCCCATTTACTGCATTGCGCGCTTGCCACTGTAGGTACCCCTTACAAATTTTTCATTACCTTATTCTTTTGAAGTCAATCATGCCTTCCCATGCTAAACGGCTACATTCAAGTCACTGTTCCTTACCCTGATATTTTCCGTGCTCCCTTACAATTCCCTAATAACTGTTATGCCTAACTACCTAGGCTTTGCCCTACATCTAATTTGTCGGACCGACCTATCGTCCTGTGGGGTGTATGTTAGAGCAAGCAAAGCTAATTTATTATATATATATTTACTTCGCATAGGTGCACGCTAATCAGTTCTTGCACGCTAGCGCATGTACTATGTATTCCATTTCTAATGCGTTCGCCGAGCCACCCACAGGGGTCGCGGGCTTACACGGAGCCCTTTCCTGCCCCGACCCCGGTCGGCCGTGACGTGGGGTTCAGGATTACCCTTCCCGTAACCTGGCGACCAGCGGCCCTCTGTGCCAGCTCCGCTTCTTTGGTGGCTTCTAGAAGCTCGCCCGTTGACTGCAGATGCCCCCACTCCCCCCTGGCCCAACGGACAACCGACGCGCCCTTTGTGCAGGGCTACAGACCTTCTTCTGAACCTGGCCTTCGGCCCGGACCGGACGTTGTGTGCGGCCGCGCTCCTCAAACATGGCCTTCGGCCCGACAAAGTGTGCTTGTGCACTATTGCCGCACGTGTGGGAGTATGTGCGCCCTGGCAACCAATAATGCCACGGCCCGTTACGGTAACATTATTATTATTATGATTGTTAGTGTTTTACATGCGGTCGTAGCTGCGTTGCACACATGCTTGCAGACGCTACTTCTCAGCCTGCCTTCGGGCCCGACGACGTGTAGTAGTTGCCCGGCTCTCGCTGCAACATGGCCTTCGGCCCGACAAAGTTGTGTTGTGCACTATTGCCGCACGTGTGGATATTGTGCGCCCTGGCAACCATAATGCCACGGCGTGTACGGTAACAATTATTATATGATGTTTAGTGTTTTACATGCGGCGTAGCTGCGTTGGCACACATGCTTGCAGACGCTACTTCTCAGCCTGGCCTTCGGCCCCGACCGGAAGCGTGTAGTCGCGCCGCTCTCCTCAACATGGCCTTCGGACCCAACCAGGTGTGCTCGTGCACTACTGCCCCACGTTTGGGATTTGCGCGCCCTGGCAACCAATAAGCCACGGGTTAAAACGGTAACACTATTATGATTGTTTAGTGTTTTTACATGCGGCGTAGCTGCGTTGCACACGATGTCTGCAACGCTTCGCCTTCACGACGGCCTTCCCGTCCACGTGTGTGCGAGCGGTCCTGCCGCACGCATTTCAGCTCCACGTCCTGGCAAGAGTTTGACCCGACGGCGCGCCGCCCGTCCACGTGTGTGTTTATTGCCGCAGCACCTTACAGTTCCCACGTTGTGCGGAAGTTCTGCTAACGGCGCTCTGCCCGTTTGCACTCCGCCTTGCCTGCGACGGGCCAGGTTCGCGACCCGCCCGCCACCACATGCCGGGCTGCCTTGCAACATATTCAACCGTACAATGCACGTCTGGTATCCTCTGTTAGGTATAATGTCCTTTTTTTACTCAAGGTTCATAGATAATAGTGGTACTTTTATTTATAATATATGTTAATCCGTCTATTTCTTGTACTCATGGTAACATGTCCTGCTCAATATTCCCTTCTGCAGTCCCAGACCTGCAGTGATGGTAGTAACGTATTTTATTACAGGTGTCTGGGTGGTCCTTCGCGCCTCATTTATGAAGCGTATTGCAGGAATGTTTGGTAGAGTCGGAATAACTGCAATCCATGCACAGTCCACCGCTCGACCCAGGCCCATCCAGCTATTATAATTTATGAAGCAAATAAATCGAAAACGATCTGAAAAGTCACAAAAAATTCTTATTAAACTCCACTTGGAGATACTTACAATTTTTTTCTTAATTTTAATATTTTGAAACAAGAATACAACGAAATTTCTCACATACCTAAATAACACTGATACCGTCACCGGGGGTTTAGTAAGTCAAAGAGCGTCGAAAAGGGAGAAAATCCTCCGGTGAGAGAATTATCTACAAATTGGAGGAATAAACGCTGAGAATTAGGCTGCCACCGCCGCCACCGTTTCCACAGCTGCCAGCGTCCCCGATAGGAAACTCCGATACCAACAAACCACTTCTGTCACGAGAACCGTCACCGTCCCTACGGATGTCCCACCTCATCCAGCATTGTGAGAATCCCTGACAATCCGATTAATTCCCGCCTACCACGTCGTCCCTCTGCCATCCACATCATCGATACGCTGCTTTCGAAATTAGTTTAACCGCGTTTGCCCTCGCGCGCAGCATTGAATCCATTTTCAGCAAACCGTCTCCAGCGTTCCTTCCATCGTCACCACTCGCGTCACCGCCACCATTACAAAATTCTATGATTCCACCACCTCCGCCCACTACCCTCGGATCCCTAGCGCTCCTCCTTCTCCTCAGGCACATTCACTTCCTTCTTCTTTCGCCACCTCCGTCTCATTTTCTCCCCTGACTCCCTCTCCCCTGACTCCCTCTCCCCTGACTCCCTCTCCCCTGACTCCCTCTCCCTGACTCCCTTCTCCCTCTGACTCACCTCTCCCTGACTCATCTCTTCATCCCGCTGATCTCCCCTCTCCCTGATCCTCACCTGACCTCTCCCACTGACTCCTTCCCCTCGATTCCCCTGACCTCTCCCCTGACTCTCCCCTGACCCTCTCCCCTGAAACTCCTGCTCCCTGACTCCCTCTCCCCGTGACCCTCCCCTGCTCCCCTCCTGACCCTCCGCTTCCCTCTCCCCTGATCTCCCTATCCCTTCCCCCTGACTCCCTCTCCCCTGGCCACTCCTCTCCCCTGACTCCCTCTCCCCTGACTCCTCTCTTCCCTGACTCCCTCTCCCCTGACTCCCTCGCCCCTGCTGTCGCCCTCTTTCTTCTCCTACCACCTCACGCCTCTGCCTCCCTCTCTCCTCTGGCTTTATGCCATCACCACATTCCGTTACGTACTGGCGGCGCGCCGTCTCTAATGCCGGGGAACCCCCTCAGCCTCGATGCGCCCCGCGCGGTTGGCCTTCTCGGAGCCGCCGTCGCCTTCTCCGCGTGACACACCGCCCTTCGCCGGGCGCCCTCGCATGAGCGCGCCGCACGCTCGGGCAAAGGACGGCGCAGAGAGCCGTGTGAGACATCGCCGCAGGGCCCGGGTGATAATCCGAGATCGTGGGATCATTATTCAGCGGCTTGAAAGAATGAAAGAGGAATAGGCCCCCCGCACAAAAGCTAGACCACGGACGCCGGACGCCGACGCCGTTATCCAATGAGCCGGCCAGGAATGGTAATTTAATAGCGACAGCGGTGGCGGCGCCCCGCTTCCAGGCGACGACGGAAATGGCAGATGGAGGTGGAGCGACCAATTGCGGTGGGGAGGCAAGGTTTTAGTAATGGCGGACCACCGCCGGGGAGCGAAGGCGGCGTCTAAGGTCGATGGTGAGACTGTAGTAGCGTGGACGCGAGGTGGTGGAAAAAGTGTTGCAACGGCTGGTGGCGGAGATGCAGGCGGTGTAGGCGACGTGACGTGGCGTTGGCAATGGCGATGGCGACGACGGAGTCGGCGGGGCGGCGGGGGCGGCGGGGGCGGCGGGGCGGCGGGGGCGGCCGGGGGGCGGCGGGGGCGCGCGGGGGCGGCGGGGGCCGGCGGGGGCGGCGGGGGCGGCGGGGCGGCGGGGCGGGCGGGGGCGGGCGGGGGCGGCAGGGGACGGCGGGGGGGCGGGGGCGCGGGGGCGGCGGGGCGGCGGGGCGGCGGGTGGCGGACGCGGGTGGCGGCGGCGCAGCGGCGGCGGGAAGCAGTCACGAGCGTGAAAACGAAGGCGAAAGTCGCGAACAGTGGGACAGCTGTGGTAGTGGCGATGGCAATGGCGACGGCGGAGGAGCTGGCGATGGTGATACTGATGGGAGTGGACATGTCGGGGGCGTTGTTAACTGTGGGGACAGCGGTCTCTGCGGGGGAAAATGCGGCGAAGGCGAGATAGCAGGGGTGGCGGCGGGAGCGAGCCCGTTGGACAGGAGCCAGAGCTCCGCCACAACGCCGCCGCCCCTTCCATTTCCTTCCCTACGGCCGCCGGACTCAGCTGAGCTCCTCCGCCGCTTCCCGTGCACCCCCGTGCGGGTGGGCGCAGCGACCCTCATCTCGACTTCCATGGCCACTCGCGGTGGAGCAGTCAGCGCCTTCACGTTCCGACGCTCCACGAGGCTTCGCACTGGGAGAAGGGACACCATCCCAAGTCAGGATGGCGGTATGAGGATCTTGGTCATCATCAAGATGGCTATCAAAAAATAAGTTTATAAGACGCCGAAACAATTTTGTGAATTTATTTGCAAGCGTAATAAAGAAAAGAGACTAACTTTGTACGACATATTTAAAACAAAATTGTGTTAAATTGAGATATCGATGTTTACAATTCCAATTAGACAGAGGTAGTGTGCTCATAAGAGGATGAGACACAGAACTAGTGGTGCTACAGAATGGCACAGCTTTTGTCGTACTATAGCTTCTCCACAGTAAAAATTCTTTCACTGCGCATGCCCTAAAGTGGCCTCCCCTTCCACAGCTATAAACATTTCTCCGCCTGCTTGCACTTAGACACAACATGGCTATCTCTGTCTTTCTCTTCTGGGTTGCACGGTAATTCAACGCGCGAGTTTGGTGGTGATAAGGGTCAAACGAAAAGCAGCTTACGGGTTTTTGCAGTAGGGATTGTCCAAAATAGAAACAGAAACATGCGGTGCATCTTCAAGAACGGTTTCAGAAGAACGGTTTCAGTAATGAGATAATGCAATGGACCAAAACATTTATGAATTTGTCACTTCTTTCGACATTCCTGGAAGTGCGAGTTCCTCTTCTGACGATAAAGGCAGTATTGACAAGTGGTACGTCTCGCAGCAGTCTCTCCTTGTCTCCTCCGCGCTTCCATAACGCAGAGGGGGGAAATCTCAGCTGCCTCATGGTGGAAGAAGCCTCCGAAACTTCGACAAGGGTACGTCCGCCATGATGGATTTTTTTCGAGTGGTACAGCTATAGTTAATTTTCTAATTTATTTGGACTGGGCGAGTTCTCGGTCATCCCCATTCACGTCGGAGTAATATACATAGTATAAAGAAACTTATGTAATACTGTTCGGAAAATTGATTTCGAGATTTCAACGGAAATACACGTTTTGGGGTCCCTAGTTATCGAAAAAGGGTTTCTTTCGGAACGAACGACCGTCCGTGCGTCCGTTTGACCGTCCGTCTGTCCGTCCCTCCGTCCGTTTAACCGTCCGTCCGTTTGACCGTCAGGTCCGACCGTCCGTTTGACCGTCCGTCACAAACAAAACAACAAATACGTTATATCGAGTTACTTTGTTTCGCCGTTTCTCTGTAGACCTAAAACAGTTGCAAGCAATCCCTTGCAAAGAACTGAAGTGAGGTTTAATATAAAATTTCATATTCATGCTCAGATAACTTATTGATCACCCGTCCGCAATAGAAGTCTCGATGCGACCAAGCTACAGACTAATGTGTATGAACCACATTTTCCCCTCTTTTTCTTTATTCTTTTGCACCAACAACATACTAGTAAACTACTTTCTTAGACGTTATATGGGACATATTCCATTTTCTCACAGTTAATCATTAACACCGCGTATGATTGACTGTGTACCTAGATGTGTACAGCAAATACTCACCAATGCAATTGTCGGCATGCGTCTACACGAAATGAAACTGGCGAAAACATTAGTTCAAACTGCGCGTCCAGAAATCTTTAATGAACTCTATTTTTTTATGACGAACATTTTGGTTGCAAAACTCTGTTAGCATGAGTAATGATATTAATAAAAGGAACTGCAGGGGGGCTATCATTTATCGTATGCGAGTCTCTAAAGCAGAAGACACTAGTTCACACTGAATATATATCAAACTAAATTCAGCATTTTAGAAACTCTGTTATTTTCCATAAGGGTTGGATTGTGATCAGCATTAATTGCTTTTTTTCTAACGGAAGCTTCAGGACATCATGTATATAGTTTAACCAGCTCCGATGCACTGTTATGTGTCAACTCATCTTGGACCAACGTGGTTGTTGGTTTCGAATCCCCTTCCGTCGCCTTTCTCATGTTGTGTCGTGGAGTACGTCGTGTTGCAACGACCGCACATCACCCGCCTAACAGGGAAACGGACACCCGGAACAGTGGAGTGGAGATTTACGCGCCACGAGTAATCGAAATGTATCCCCGGGGCGCTCGCAGCATGCGAATATTTCCCGGACGTGCGGGGCGTACATCGCTCGTCATTCGATCGCTTCCTCCCCGCCCCGCCCACTGCCTCTCCCCGCCTATCACGCGCCCCCGCCCTTCAACCAGACCCAACCCACCGACCACCAGGCCGTCGCGCTCCGTCCCCTGTCCGACCTTGCTTTGCCACCCTCGGCCCACAGCGCTTCCATTCGACCCACCAGCCTGTCCATTGTCACTACCCGCTCGACCACCTCCGCCTAGGCCGTCACCACCCCGCCTCTTTCGTGGTCCCATCTTGCCCCTGCCTTTCCGTCCCAATCCGTCCCACCACCTGCCTCGCCTATTCCCACGCGGCCGCCCTCCAAACCACACCAACCCACCGCACCCAGCGTCCCGCTCCGTCCCTTTCAACCCTGCGTTTCGCCACCCCTTTGTCCCACATCGTTCCCGTCCGACCCACCCAGCCAGTCTTGTCCCGATCACCTCGAACCCCATCCGTCTAGACCTCGCTTCCCCCCCCCCCCCGCCACATCCGCTCCTTCCCGTTTCCCGTTCTTGCCCTTCCTTTTCCCGCCCCGTCCAATCTTGCTTAGTGAGCGTCCCGTCCCGTTTGGCCCCGCGCCGTTTCACTGAATTCCCGCCCCGCTCGCCACCGCCCCTCCCTGCCCCTCCTCTCCTTGCCCTGCCCCTTGCTGTCCGCCCCGCCCGCCCCGACCCGCCCCGCCCCGCCCCGCCCCGCTTTCCTATCCCTCCCCACCCAAATCAGTTCGGTTCGTCAACCCGCTTGCCCGCACCTCATACCGCTCACTCACTTCACAGCCGGCCTCTCCCCATTCCCCAGTTCTCGGGTGGAAACTTCTCCCGTTTACCAACACGGGCCCGCGGTCCACGCGCGTCACTATATTTTTAGAGATTGCAATGTAATGTAACGGTACGCTACTGGAATTCGAGCATCCAGTTGCGATGTATCGGGACAAATTATCGGATGCTGACAATAAATTCTCCAAAACGAGAGAGTCCCGCAGATGCCATAGCATCGTACGCGACTGATGCAACGTCCCATCTGCCCAAAGTATGGAATTAAAGGAAACCGATTTTAAAGCCTGGACGTTTAAAGCTGTTTGAGGTATTTTGTTGTTATTGTTATTTACTTAACATTTGTATCTGGTATCAAACGCAGTGATTTATTATATTTTTTCTGTTTTTGAGACACAGTCACAATTTCTGGCGTGTTAGTTAATATTTTAAGGATTTACGGTCATAAAAATATAACTCCAAAATATCTAAACATAAAAGTAAGTAAATACTTTTATGTTTTTATAAGTAAATAACTTTATGTTGTTGCAACTCAATATTTTTGAACGCTTTAAATATTTTAATCAGATCAGATCTTTAGTTTCACGATGTTAACTTTCATAATTTTTAATATCGTGTTTTTTCTTTGTGTAGCTGTTAAATATGTTTCACTTTGTTTCTACAGGTCGTGTAAATACACTTTTACTCAGTCATCTGCAAATTAAATATTCTGATTGACAATGAATGATTTTTCTTTGATAAACAAAACAAACAAAAGTGTTTAGTGCTCTGATACAAATTGGACGTAAATATAGTTGAATAATCGACATAAGATAACCAAAAGTGAGTGACACTTCATTGCAAATTTTTCCGTCGCCTCTCCCGCAGTGATGTCTCTTCCGCGGAAATGGAATTCTTTGGCACGATTTGGTAAAGAAAATGGTACAAGTGGATACATTAGCGTAAAAAGTTCCGTGATGCTTGGAAACTACTTTTTGTGGGCGTACAAAAAAATGAAGGAAAATTGCGCTAAGAAGCATGTACTCAATGAATAGATACAGAGATCAAAAAGTCTCTAACGAATTGGGCTGACTACGGCCTACTGGTAAAAATTGTTCCCATCTCTGGACAAGAAGGCAAAGAAATTTTTCGATGAGTTACAAAACCGAAAAAAAGGACGCTAACAATGCATTTCAATTTTCTCCGAGTAAAGAAATATTCTCAATCCCTTCCTTGAAATGTGAAAATTGAGCAAATTGTTACCTAAAGTCACTCTGGAGAGCGGCGAGAGGCGGCGTCGGGAGGAACAGCGGAATTGGCAGTGGCTGAAGGCAGTCCTAGGTTTCCGGTGGAAACAGTTAAGAAACGAGCCACTTTAATTAAACCGTCAGCCGCCGTCAAAGGAGCAGCCATCACCTCCGCCGGCGTTTCGTCGCGGAGGAACGCGCTTTCCACCGGCTGCTCATTAGTTCGCAGTGGGGTCGCCAGGCAGCGTCGCGAGGGGAACCGCTCAACGACCTACGACGCGCGCAGAACGAATGAACAGATCATTGATTGGTTAGTATTTCCAGGCGCGACCACTGCTTAGGTCATTGACCGCGCATGTTTTTATACAGGGGAGACAGCGACGATCTTCTTCCCGCTGACTGGTGAGATCCGGCGCCGATCTACACATCCGGACAAACAGGCTAGCTCTACGCTCCTGAATGGTCTCACGACGTGTGTGTTACATGTAAGTGTAAGTAGATATGAGTAAGGGATGAGGATAGTACAAGGAAGAAAAAGAAAAAAATCGTGCGCGGTTCGTGCCCGGATTGTTAGGGTACTGTTTCGGCATTCGCCTGGTGTTGATCGGAGAAAAATTTAATATCCGATTAGAGGAGCCGGCCGCAAGAATTATCTTCCAGACAGCGGCTGAACTCGATTTAGGGTCGAGAAGCCTGCCACCGTCCGGGTTCGAACCTTACGTCCTCCCGGTCAGAGGTACTGTAACAAAATCAATTGATGCCACATTAAGTCGGTATCACTGTTTGATAAAGAAACCAAGTCCACTCGGGAATGCAAAGAGTTAAAGCGGCGATTACGTACGGAAAAACTGAAGGCGATTCTCCTGTAAAGCATTGATATTCTCACCTTGTGATTGTGGAGTGGTTGGCTTCTCATAACCCATATTTCACATGGTGTCGAACATAAATTACGTAATGCTAAAGAGGAGGGAAGGAATTCGAAGCAAGGTTACGCTGAGTTACACAGGGGTAAGTGTCCTAGTTTAACGATACGTAAGGCTAATATTTAATATTCAAAAGTTCTCAACGCTTTTTGAAATAATTCATTTTTTCAGCTGTATAATAAAACATTAAGACAGTAACAAATTTAATTTTAAAAATGTAAATAAATTACAAAGTTATTAAGTATAAGTTGTAACAATAAAAAGAAATACTTTTTACGCATATTATTGTAATATACCGATGAATCTCTATAATATAACTCTCTCTCTCCCTCCCCCTCTCCCTCTCTCTTTCAATATTTAATTAATTGATATTGATATTACCACTTTTCGCTTGCGCACGCATTCGAGACTCATATTGTATTAATCTACGATTATTTTTATCATTTATTTGTCCTGCTACGCTCATAATTGTCCTATACTGAAATGTTTTTATCTTGGTTTTATTTGTGGGTTTTGACATACACCATGCTACCTCCTTACCTTAGTTTATTTATTATTCTCTTTTTAAAAATAGTAAATAACTCATCCAAACAATTCATCATACTGCCACTTGTAGCTATAGGCGTTAAAGAATATTATGCATGTATCACTACAGATTGACTCATTTTTGCTTCCTGTTTCTGAGCGTCAACTGCGATAACCATTAATAACATACATGTGTAGATTACGTTTACTGGCGGTAATATTCCCCGTCGTATGGTGATAATTGGTGAAGACAGACATCGGTTGACTGTGACCCTGCTATGAAGCTATTGTCGACTATCCTGTCATCGGGCTCTGCAATGACATCAGTTGATGACCTGAGCCATCTCAGCTAGTGTCAACATTATTCCTGTAATGTATCAATGTCCTTAAAAAGTAACGTTTCTAACTGCCACATTTTTGCACCAATAGTGACAAAAATACAAAATACTTGTAATTAAGTTAATGAAATAAAATGTTCCAAAAGTGCTATTGATTCAGCAAATTTCAGATTAAAAAGTGTAACTCTATGGGGCGTAAAGAAGTGCCGACAATATTAGACGAGGGTAACATCTCAAGTTCGAAATAGACAATTACTTCTTAATAAGAATCTGGAATTAGCACTGACCGTCCGGGACTTCTTGAGATTTGGAAAGTAAGCGGGAAGAGGTCAAGAGAAAAGAGATGGTGTGCTCCCGCCCCACCTCTCCTTCACCTCTTCAATCTTCCCATTGGCTCCTGTCCATCTCACCCCCTTCTTGTCTCTGCCTCTCTAGCATACTTCCCCCTCCACTGCTTTCCATTTTCCCTTCCCCTTCCTCGCTGATCAGCACCTCTTCATAACGGGCCGCTCTCTTTCGTCGTGGGACGGGAAATAACGAATTACTTGTCATTAGTCGAGACACCTTTGAACTTCCTCGCTAACGGTCTAATGAACTGACGGAATTTATTAAATTGCAACGGGAATATTTTCGTCCTCTTCGCCCCTTTGTTTCTCTTCTCTCCGCCCTCCTCCGTCGCTCTCCGCCTCCGACCAGAGAAGTCTCGTTCCACCGAGAGAAGCACCTGTTGGAAAAGTTTCACAAGGCAGCGCAGTCGTTTCAAGTGTGGGTGTTTATTACGTGCTAAGCAACGGAGCCTGCAATAATGATAACTCTGACGAGAGCGTAAAGGTCGTAATCTGCGTCTAAGATGCTGCAAAACGGAGGAAACTTCTGCGTGGGATTATGAAAAGGTCAACGAGAGACTGCCGCAAGCGGTATATCCACGGGGATGTCAAGAATGGAGTCTGTCGAGTTATGGATAACGCATTTCCTGCGGGAATGCACTTTATGACTAACATAACTTTATGCTCTAAGTTACCTAGATATGTCGGTCAATTTGGTGTATATTGTTTTTTCACGCGGAAAGTCGTTATATTTCAAAACTTATTTAATTAAGAATATTTTTTGCAATAATTGTATTACTTTTAATGTCTCCGTCATCCATCTTCGTTCAAATATCATAAGGTTGTTTCTTAAAAGACACGAAGTGAATGATGGGAAATACATTTTCCAAAACTAAAGTAAATTGCAATAATTCATTGTTTGTAGTTTCAATTCAAACAGTGAAATAAAAACATTTATATTTTAACTAACTGATTTAATTTGTTTTTAAATAAACAAGAAAAGTGTTGATAAGTTAAAACGGGAGAGAGGAAATCATTGTGGTTGTTCTTTGAAATAAATGTGTCTGTGGTGACGTTCATCTATTTTTTGCGTAATCAGTGAAAAATTTACCTTGGCTTAACTAACTTTATTCCTAACTTTCAAATTGCATGAACAGCAACCGTTCGCACAATTTTTAAACGTAGGGACCATACAAAACAATGGAGTATGAAAATTGCACAACAGCAGTATACTGATTAGCAGGTTGACAACGAATTGCATTCAGTAATAAATCAAACCAGTATTTGAATGATACAACAAACAAAATGAAAACAGTATTTTATCAGTTGATATACATTGGTTTTGAAAATCATTATATCATCGAATAATGTCTATTTTATAAAGATAGGTGCCATTTGGCAAAATTAATGTTCTGTTTTTCATTTCATACATTTTAATCCTACAGTTATAGCATAGTTTCACGCTGTTGACATTTTACTTCTTTTTACAAGACGCATTTCAATATTTCTCCTGGAGAACGCGAACAAAGTTGTGATTCGAAGTACTTCGTAAGCCACAAACTTGCCAACAGCAACACTAGTTCGCCTTGTGAAGTCATCTTTAACTTGACCGGCCATCCCTGGCGGCCGTTGCACATGGGGTTCGCGATCCGCAGATGCTTGGCATGCGCCAACAAGCGACTCCTCCGAAGTATTCGCGCTGGAGGGCCAGAAACGGAATCGCGGGGAATATTAATGATTCCCGGACAAAGGACCAGTTCTCATATCGCCGCTACGGTGGAATGCCCGGGCCCCGGGGACCAGCGCGTGGTGGCGCCTGCGGGAACTATTGTGGGAGCGAGAACGCCGTTTGCGAGAACACGTGTCGCCCGACGCGAGACCTCCGGAATCTCCTTTGGAGAGCGGGTCGGTCTGGCATTATGCTCTAGAGTCCCCGTCGCCAAGGATGCCGTGGGGAATCGACACATACACATACACACATACACATACACGCGCGCGCTCGAACATGCACATGCAAGCACACACTCAAGAACAAAATAAAAAATAATCTTTAAAGCAAATAAAAATGCACTTATTTCCCATTTACGTAATTACAAGGCACATTACTAGTATGAAGTATGACTCTTGAACTAGAGTATATTTTTACTAAGTCGGGTCAACAAACGTCTGGCATGCTTCAGGAATTTCATTACTTATTTTGCTTTCTTTGTTATCACTTACTCTGTTCAAATTCTTAAACTGTTGCCTTTAAGATACTTAGAAGAGACGGAGGTAATTCATGTAGTTCAGATAACTTATTGTTCAGGAAGATAACAATCATTGCATGGTAAACAATGGATGTATTTAGCGCAGCCTTGTCACTGACAGTGCAACAATTGAGTGAGATAGCAAGTCAGGCGGATTAGCTTCAACATGGCCTATCTAATGTGTGCAACTGCATGCCTGGGCGTGAGTGCGTGAGTGATCGTGGTGTTGGGGAGACGGGGCGAGACGGGGCGAGACGGGGCGAGACGGGGCGAGACGGGGCGAGACGGGGCGAGCGGGGCCGAGACGGCGGCAGACGGGGCGACGACGGGGCGAGACGGCGGCGAGACGGGCGAGACGGCGAACTGGGTAGGACGAGGACGAGAGAAGGGAAGCAATGTAGGACTAGGCGGTGTACTGAGCGGAGGAACGAGGAAGGCCAGAACGGTGCAATGCAGAGTGGTGAGTGTGGGAACGGGACGAGGGGACCGAGACAAAGAGAAATGAAATGATGGAGGATGAGCAACAATGGGGAACAATGCATGATAGGGAGTGTTAAGGGAGGCGGTACCTGATGCTGGGTGAGGCGAAGCTAGTCTACGCATATCGAGGCGCGACGAGGTAAGGCGAGGCAAGGCGAGGCTGTGCGTTGCGGAGTGGG
>BOPP01000001.1:28609658-28636278 GCA_017312745.1 Gryllus bimaculatus | reverse complement strand
CCGACCGCCCTCCGACCGCCCTCCGACCGCCCTCCGGATGCTCTCCGTCCACCGTTCGCTCTCCGCACACACTTCAGATGTCCGGATACGCTCTCTGGCCACATTCCAGACTCCCTCAGGATGCCCACTAGCACCCTTCGGACACCTTCAATTTTCCGTTCAGCCTCCTACAGCTGCTTTCGAATGTCCTCTGTCTTCCCGTACCACTCTTGGTCGGTCTCATCAACTCCACCCTCCATCCGTGACGTGCATATTTCCTCTTAGTTCGTCGTCTCTACTTTGTTAGCCCGCCCCTTCTCACCTTTACTCGTCAGTTCATATGCATGAATTTCACAAACCATGTTTTGGAGAAGCTTGCCTCTTAATTTTACAAATTAAAAGTAAATATAATCCCAATTCAACAGTTTCTCTCATTTTCTACAGAATCTCACATTAGTACTGTTTTTACGAAAGATTTTGATCAGGTCACAAGAACACTTCAAAATCAACTTCAGTTCATTGATATATTATTCCAGTCAAGTTGTAGAAAATAATGCAAATTGTTGATATAATTTTTATATTTAGTTTCTATTTTTTGCGAAGCTTAACATTAACATCAGGCTTGTCAAAAACAGTTGTGCCTAAAAACACGTTTTTACACGAAAAATGATAAAAACTTCCGAATTTTTCTGCAGTTTTTCCAAAATATGCATGCCACAAAATTCATTAATCCTTCGTAAATTTTGACTGCATGGAAAAAAACAAGATAAAATTACCCTTTATTTAATATCCTGAAGTGTTTTCCCCTAACCAACTGGTTGGCGGCAAGACCGCCGCGAAATCTTTTACTTAACATGAACTCTCACAAATGAACTCTGCAATGAGTCGTAAAGACCCATCGCTCAGCGCGATCATTGCGTCACGCTCTATTAACATATTTCGAGGCGAAGAGCGACAATTCGACACGCGCAGCTGTGTGTGCACCGCTAACTCCAGTATTCCCCAGCGAGCGTCCGCCCCCGAAACGCACCCTTCCATCTTTATGTGTAGCGGTAGGTGAGTGACTACCGGAACTGTCACATTAAGAGGCGAGGGTAGCCCCCCAGAAATTCCTATATCACGAATCTCCATAGATTACTAGCCTATTGAAAGCTTCGCGCTAAGCACGTGATTGGACGAGCATTTTGCGAGAGGGGTGGGGACGGGAATAGGGTGAGCGAACGGCGCTAGAAAGATTGAAAATTGGAGAAAGACGGTTGGAGCGAGCGGTCGACTATTAAAGAGTTCTTCGTGTTCAACGGCGACTACAGCCAAACGAAAACGAAAGCCTCCAGTTCCTACCAGTCATTATTCCAGCATCGGAATGTATTCCGGATGCCGGGCTAGGACAGTAGGAGTAACACCCATAAATTACACGAGAGGGTGTGCAGCACAACTATTCGGCTGCCAATGATAATACGCGGTCCTGGCGACGTATGACGACCTGAGACCCGCGCATCAAAAAACTGACGCTTCAATTTCGCGGACGACCATGGACGATCTCTAGCTCAGCCAGGCGTCGTGTTCCTGCCGACTACAGGAGACTTCCATGGTATTTCATCGGGTCATCTGCTGCCGCCGGTCGATATTTGGACGTGTAATCCTTTCGGAGTGATGTAGCAGAATTTCAGTCATCTCCATTCTGTAAGTGATCACGCTCATTTTTGACAATAACCAGAGCAAAGCACTGGAAGGTGCAATGTGCTAGAAGGTAGTATTGTAAAAGAGACAATTTTCTATAGCAATAAACGCGTCCTCGTCATTTCGATCGGGTGGTCATACAAAAAAAGTGTATTATTTATAGTCAGTAAGCAAATGCAATCCTTCGACCCAGGATGCCCACTCCTGATGATGTCTCAATGCCGGTGCCCAGATCACAGGTAAGGCATACGCTTGGCGCCTTCCTAAATAAATTCAGCGCATGCATCCTTCTGTCTGGAAACCACCGTCGCACCTTAAGTGTGATGGCAACCCCCCCTCTCTCTGATAGTGTGACTCTCACAGCGGCGCATTACACGAATAATTGCGCCTGTGTGGTCCATTACAATACACAAGGGCAATCTTTTTAATTCTTTATGCAATTTTTGACTTTTTGTAATTTAGGAAGAGTGACTTTTCTATGGAATATGAATTTGTACTTAATTAGTATACTTTTATTTTATATACATGACTAACTAAATACGACTATTTTATGTACATAAAATATACGTCTCGGTTTTAAAGTCTGTTTGAATCAAGAAATTTATTGTGGTACATACAGTAAAACAATTGACAGTCACAACAGTCGTTGTAATTGCTAATGTGTCAACCTATGTGGATGTTGTGTAACTTATTGTACATAACTTTTCCAATCAGCTTCACTGGATAGTTATTACTAACAAACAAACAAAATATTTTAAACAAATTAGAGGTTTAACAAATTGTATCAGAGATTTCGTGGTCTTTTTCTAACGTATTCGAAATCAATGTATTGTTCAATTTTTGTGGGTGGCAAAAACAAAAATTGAGTATAGAATCAGAACATACCGATTTGATGAACCAATTAGTAATAACTGTACTTTGATATCTACATAAAGTACTATCTATAGAATTAATAGTGTATTGACATTTACTTTCGATGGTAAGTTTAAGTGTTGTTATATAAGTTGTCCAAAAATTAGAAAAACAAGTACTCCAAAATATTAAGTGAAAGTACAGCTAAGGTACCTTGACACGATCTTAATAATTTAATAATATGATAAAGGTCACGTCCCAAGAGAATGTAATAATTATCATAATGTATTAAATTGAAATAAATGAATAAGAACCTTTTTAATATAGAAGGTGTTTGTGATGACTGCTGTGCAAAATAAAGGGACAAACGACAGGCGAACAAATGAGAGGAAGTTCTTGAAAAATATCTAGTCAAAAATATGGCTCAAAATATTTCTCAAGTAATATTTAAGTTGACATTGATTGAAACCAAAACTCAATAATATGATCTCAGAAGCATTTGCCCATTTATGAGGGTGTACAATTGAATATACAATTGGATGATTGTGCCTAAAATTAAGAAAGATATCTCTCCCATACTTAATGCATTGGTCTGTCGTTCTGTACATTGCATTCTAACGTGAAATGAATCCAACTGAACTGCGTTATTGATAGAGCTATCAATTCTTTATCAATTAATAATAATCCTTAATAAAATATTTCGTAAAACGCACATGCACTTTATAATTATTTCTCGTAAATTAATATCAGTGTTTATAGTTTTGGTTAATATTCTCTATTTTCAGTGGAATGTTCCAAAAGTGCATCAGCAGCACTCAGACTCCAGTGACTATTTTCGATTACTGTTTTTCATAAAAGTAGTGCATTTTCATTTTGGTTATCGTTAGAAATGCTTCAATCAATGCACTGGACCACAGTCCGTACTCTAACCTCGCTTACACGTGGAAGAGGACTACTAGGAAGTCCCGCTAGATAACGACATTGACGAATCAGTGTGCTACGTGTCCACTTCCTCTGCACGAGCAGTGCTAGTTTAACAGCGGCTGAAGACGTTGGCGTGTCAGAGTTGTATGTGGTCGTACCCTTATGCATACGACCATGAATGACGCATAGATGTCCAAAATATAAGAATATAATACTTTGGGGGGAATTAGAAAATTTATATTTGCACCCGTGGTGCAAAGATCCATGGTTCTACACGAGGCATTTTAAAGTATTATTGAGATGAAAATTTCATTAAGCATTCCCACATAAACAACTTTTTTTCTTACGATTATATTGAAACATAGATGTTTTTAAAATTTACTCACTAGAGCTGCGAAATGCGCATAACCAGGATAAACTTAGTGCTGCGTCATACCTGGAACAAAAAAGACAATTTGATAAAATTTGTCTATACAGTTTGTAGTGTATATTGGAAGGCTAATAGATAAAAATAAAAATACACTGCCACATATTGCAACTGGAATGGATCTACCAGCGTAAAATATCTCCTCTTTGCGAACGTTTTTCTCTTCTACTAAATTTTCTTTTTCGTTCGCTACGTGATTTTAAGGACCATTAATAAAATATAAACAAAATATAGCAAATACTTTGTATTTTCGATGCCATAACTGTAGTCCGAACCATTATAGGTGGTGGCTAGTCTCTTCAAAAGTTGGCGGTTTACACAATTAAGCCGAAAATTTTTACAAAAGTGGGGAGATGACACTGTTTATCTGTAAACGAACTCAGCCGGACGTTAAGGATTGTGGGCAACTGTATGCTACATATACATGAAATCAGCACTGAACTCTCTCACGGTTTATAGGGATGTGATCGCTCATCACGTTACTAGCACAAGGCGTAATTTTCTGTCAATTTTTGAAAGGCAATGTTTTATATCCATTGAATTTTGTACCTTTCTTAGTGTGAAAGAAGTTGACACGAAAACGGTTGTTATACACGACACGTTTACTGTGTTATATTCACAGCTCTTTCTAAAATTTGATTTTCCAGCCATTTTGCCTATCCCCGTTTTCTAGATCTTGTCATCGGCCCATGGAGCATGCAGCGTATGTGAAATAAACCTGTATATCATTCGCGTGCTCTTAGTGTTACGACCATGATCCCATACACAGGTCTCTCAGATGTCGATCAATATCATGTCACTAGAAGCTCCTCAACGACCAATTGCCTTTCACATGTAGCTAATGGTTAGTCTTCGCCTGTGCTTTAAGGGTGTGGCTCCCAGGACGCCAACAGTCAGGCCTATAGTACGCCCGGGGATTATTCTCTCGCATTTTATTTTCAGTTAATGCAAGAAACCTGTAATGTATGTATTACTCACGAAAGTAATAATACAAAATAAACAAGTACATCGTAGACAAAACCAAATACATATTCAATTTTTGGAGTCGCGCGAAAACCTAACAGTTGACACGTGCTGGATGTAATTAGAAAAGCAATTTCAGTTAATCCTTGAATTTTATTTTCAGCGAAACGTTCAATTTTCAGAAAGAGGTTCTAACACTCGGCGAAATTTTGACATAAGAATGCTTTTAAAATAACTACTCTAGTACCATTGCATTGTTTTTGAATCTTCCTGTTCTCACATAATTACTAAAAAAGCGCGAACAACACTCGCGGATATGGGGCGCACGAAATTGAATAAACCCATTTCGAAACGCTCATAACATCGCGCACAAAAAGAAGCTCCGAGCAGCAGCGGCAGTTAGGGAAGCAGCCAGAGAACGGCTTCCAATTTCCGCCGCTGGTAGCGCTGCGTGTGCGCGCCACAAGAGGGGAAGCCCCGCGATGCGCCTGCGACGCGTAATTGGCCTTTCAGAAGGTCTGCGCCCTTCGCTGCACCACCCACGCACGCTCATACGCGCGTACATGCGAGCGGCCCAATGACAGAGCAGTGAACACGAACGAGAATCGGCTGAGGCAAACATTTGATACAAAAGTGTGTTTATTTTCGGGAGGGATATTGAGGAAACCCTTTTCTGTAGTGTTAAAAAAAAAAGTTTATTAAATCCTGATTCTAAACATGTTTTAATGAATCACAATTTTTATTGATTACGAAATATTTTCTTAAAACGTTTCCCGGTTGAGATGGCCCAGGACAACAAGTGTTGACTCTGTAGAGTTGACCTCGAAGTCTAGCCTTCCCTAGCTGGGAAGAAAGTATGATTCGAGTTCCGACGGTGACGAGTTTTAGTCACTAGCTAGATAGCTAGACCTAATTCAATCGTCGGGAGGAGAGTTCTACCGTCCTGCTATTTTGATCCGCAGTTTCAGACCGGTATTCTGACAAAAGCACCATAGACCGCGCGAGATCGTTTCTTTCTCATTCATGTCCACTACCGCATCACACAGACTCCAGCATACTTAGAAGTTATACACGCTACGGAAGGTCTGTCGGGAGATTAGACCTTGAGCCGGCTTGTGCAGCACCATACTGGCTAAGGTCTACAGAAGGGAAGAAGCCTTTACGGCATCATGCAGGTTGGCACCGGATCTCAGCTCGTAGCTGGGAAGGAACACCGCCACCTCCCGCAATGTAACATGCCCTACAATTACAGGACTAACGACCGCAGCAGTCGATGTGTCCGAAACCCCAAATAAAAATTAATCAATTTTAAATAATTGTTTGATAGACACTCAAATTTAAATTGTTAAGATACTGTATTAGGATAAATGTTTCAAATACTGTTAGAGGCATTCCAATCTTGATTTCAGTTTTTTCTCAGTTTCTCAGCTATACTTGTAATAAATGCTGATAATCCTTTGTTTAACTTGAGAAAATATATACAACACTCCTCCCCGGAAATCTCGCAAAAATTATAATAATAATAATAATAATAATAATTATTATTATTATTATTATTATTAATGTTATTATTAATGTTATTATTATTAATGTTATTATTATTATTATGTCTTCCATTATTGTTATTCTTCTTATTATTATTATTTCACCAATGTCAAAATTGGAAGTTCGACAATTGTCTTACAATGCATATCCCGTTTCACAACAGCCAACCCCCGTTTGTTACCACATAGTTACTTAACATCAAATTCTTACATTGCGATGTTTTGGCTGTTCAAATAACAGTCGGCTCCGGCAGCCAATAGAATCCGAATTTCCAGGTTCCTATTACCACTTGAGCTACCAAGGCCACGCTGATCGGGTCAAATCGTCAGCTCCTCGTATTTGCTGTGCGTCGTACAAGCAAGGTCGCTTGTATATAACCTTACTTTGTGGTTGGCTTAAAAGAAATTCGCGACATATGCCATTTGCAACTCCTATGATACCAAAGAAACCAAAGGACCATCCAACGGACTGTTATTTCTGCATTACGAAAATTGCTGGAATCACAAGCATGTCCAAGGAAACAGTGGTCCGAGAATGTCCGAGAATGTCCCAGAATGTCCCAGAATGTCCCCGAATGTCCCCGAATGTCCCCGAATGTCCCAGAATGTCCCAGAATGTCCCAGAATGTCCCAGAATGTCCTAGAATGTCCCAGAATGTCCCAGAATGTCCAGATATCCGAGGATGTCCGAGAATGTCCGAATGTCAATGTTCCGAGAATGTCCGGAGCAGAATCATATGTCCGAGAATGTCTAGTTTGTGAATTAGATTGGTCGAAGATCAGAAAGAATTGCCGGCATGCCGATTAAATGGTTAGAACCTTACTTCAGAATGAAACTACAATTACTGTGTGTTGCCGACGGGAACAATATCTCACATGCCATTTCTCATAAGATGACAATCTAATGTATCGTATTGGTGATGACGCATTATTATAAGGGTTTGTAAGCTCTTTACGATCCTAAAAAGTGAAGGTTGTTTATGGATTCCTCTAAACTCTGCTTAAAAGCCGGGCTTAGTCCTATCGGAAATGAGAAACTAGCTTTTCTTCTTGTCTATACAGTCCAAATGAAACAATCGTGTGGTATTATAAAACTTTTGTTATCGAAAATATAATAAGAGTAGCATTCGTGGAATGTATACGGAGATTTGAAAGTTATAGAACTTTCGTTAGGTCTCCAACAGGTATATTTTAAATTTTGCTGTTTTCTATGCGAGTGAGACAGCAGACAGTCTAAAAATCAATTTGTGAGGAGGCAATGGACTGAACGACATTGATTCTTGAAAAACGTAACTTCGCAATCCCTAGTAATGCTGCACGCGCAAATTTTCTTCCCTTGCACACCAAACTCGGATTGATGAAAACATTTTTAAAGGTGATGGATAAAAATTGGGCCAGGTTTCCCGTACATGAACATATTTCCGTGGATCGGTGAGGAGAAAATAAAGGAAGGTATATTTGCAGGAACAAATGAAATAACTTTTGAAGGATCGTGACTTTGACACAAGTTTGAATAAGGCTGCATGGTTCTCGCTTCAAGATCGTAACGGAATTCCGTGGTAACAGAAAAACTGAGACTTATGAAAAAATAGTGTCGGAACTCCTTCAAAATACTAAAGATCTGGGATGTAACATGCTCTTTAATATACATTTTCTTGATTTACACTCGGTTTTATTTATTGTCAATCTCGGTGCAGTGAACAACAATCAATTGAACTGAGACATTGCAACAATGGAAAAATGTTATAAAGGAAAATTGTATCAAAATATGCTTGCACCCTATTGCTGGGCACTAGAAAAGAGTATACTCCAACGAAATTCAGTAAACAATCACCAACAGATTGGTTTTGAGATTATTATATGTAAGTGAAGCATTGAAAACCAATAACTTACAACCACCTTTACCAACACCTTAAATGCTGTACACATTTGAAATCAGATAACCATTTTTCATAAAAAAACAGCCATTTTTTTCCATTTAACACACAAAAACGAAAATGTTGTCGACCAATGTAATATGTATCGACGTCAGTTTCTATCTCTGAAAAATCTCTCCGGGGTTACAATGATTAGTGCAACTGGAGATGCAGCATTACTGAGAGCTCTCATTCCGCGCATGAGAGTCACAAATCAGTGTTCCAGGAAAACTATAACCAATCACAACAATATTGTATCTCGTAACCCAGGCACACATTTGATATACATCTCTGTAGAAATTGAGCAATGGACGATTACGTGGCTACATTAATAGTAAATGTATAAAAGTAATATTAAAAGTATAATGCCGCGGCAAAAAAAAGACAGAAACAACAGAAAACAGAAAAAAACTCGTATTGTAAGGCCCTGTTATCGAAAATGTGGATAATAAATAAATAAATAAATAAATAAATTCCCATTATGTGAGTCCTTGTTACATTGCAAAATTACAATGCAATTTTTTTGAGAAAATTGTTTGTTTTCTCATTATTTGTGTTTAAAAGACTTTTTTTTCAAAGCTGCTTAATTGTTTTTCTTTTACCCCCGTCCCCTTTGATAAGACAAAGAGCACTTAAAATGCCGCATATCTCATGGCCGTGGAATACTTGGAATTTTCGGAAAATGCAAGTCACAAACAATTGGAAAATGTATGTGCTCTTATATTACCTTGAGTCTGCACTGATGAGATGCCGATACAAGGATCTTAGAATCATTTGAATTCCTTTTTATTTTTTATTTTTTTCATATTATGATTCAGTTAGATTGTAGTAACAGTAATTCAGTTTCTTCTTCATGAAATTTAATTTTTATGATACATATACGAAACATGAGTGATGGTTTTAAAGACATACATAAATAAAAGAACGTCAAAAAATAACAATACGGGATTCAGAGTAAAAATAGTTATGAAATTTGGCCGTATTCTTAATAAGATTACGCGCTCAGTCTGATTATAAAAATGTTCTTTTGGACTCTGGATGATAGAATAAATAGGTGTTTTGTAAATGTTTCCAAGTTGCCGGCTGCTCTGATCGGAAGTACACGTATGCTTCCGCGGCTCGGATCCATAAATTCTCTGCTATCCGGGAGACGCCGCGTCGTTGGCTGGTTGGGCGAGGAGAGTTCCTCACTGCCTTGAGAAAGTCTGCGACATGTCAGGCGAAACGTCGCCACCCTAGCCAACCACGCGGCGTCTCCCGGATAGCCGAGAATTTATGCTCTGATCGGAAGTTTTCCTTGGTACCTCCGATCAACACCAGGCGAATGCCTGAGAAGTGCCCTAACAAATACATCACGACCCGCGCGCAGTCTTTCCTTCCTCTTCCTTGTCCTATTCTCACCACTTACATATGGACACACATACATGGACTACGCTACCACACGTGTCGGGAGACCACAGAGAAGCTTAGAGATTGTTCAGGCTGGGACGCTGTCCCGCTAGCCGGCTAGACGGTGCCCCGATCTCCGCGCTAGCCGGCATAATAAATAACTCACTACACTTCGGGACTAATGACCTTAGCAATTGATCCACCCGGAAGCAATGAATCGGTAGACCAGTCTGTAAGTTAAAGCTTGTTTAGGTTGGAGCGGTGGCTTGCTGTGAGAGAGACGTTTATTCCGGGAAACCCTACAAGGCGACGTGCAGGTCATCGTCGTTTTTTGGTATTCAGCGGGAAAACAACGGAGAAAAATCCTGACAAACATACAGTAAACTTAACAACTAACAAACTTATTAATGACTCTCCCGAAAAATTATGATCAATGAATCTTGCTAAAAGATATTTTGGTATTCTTCACCAGATCTATGGCAATTTGTCTACCTGTTCTCATTGCAGCATTTGCTCTTAAACGTATTATAGAATATTTTCGGTCGTCTCTTAATAATCCAGAAATGTACGATTTGTTGCAGAGTAATCGACCATACTTCATCACGAGAGAATACTAATTACAAAGAAGAATAATATTATTTGCGCGCCATTCACGCAATATTGGATATTAATGACAGCAGAGGAAGCCTCTGTTTAAGGTGACTGATCAAAATAAATATATGAACTCGGAATTTGTATTCAATGTTTTGAAATTAATTGCATGTATGTTCATTCACATGTGAATTTCATTAACTTTTTCAAACGGAGCTCTCAATGTTATTATGTGCTCTTGATGCTATTGTTTCCTGGCATGATTGAAATAAACAATTGACACATTGCCTAAAACCATTGAAAGGTATAGGGCATAAAAATGTATCATTTTGGTATTTTCCCTAATAACAGTTACATTAATTATAGCAAAGAGTACATTCAACACACTGTCCTATTTAAAAAATTAAAAATAATTTTCCAATTTGAAGAAATACATAACGTTATAGGGTGTGAATCTCAAGTTTCAATGAGGTTTTGACTTTTTATTTGATACTTTAAAAATAATATTTTAGAAAACACAGTCACAAATTAACATATTTGTTTTACTTGTATTTCGCCTGTAGTATTAATATTTTTAGTGTTGGTAGAGTTGATTGGCAGCCGGTACCATCTCATCCAGTAACAGAAATAATATAAATCGCAGCTTCCGAATGAAATTCTCTCTGACAACTTTCTCGAAAATGATGTTTTGTCATATTGGAATAATTTTAGATCTACAACATATTTCAATTGTTTTCAAATCAGACTTATAAAAACTTTCTATGAACATAATAACATAGCAAATTATTTTTCCATTAACCTATTAGTCACCTCCAACTTTCAAAATGCTCTCTTGTACCATTTTCTTGGTGTCGGATAGACCTTAATCATTCTTATTTTACACTGAGAAAACAAAGCTCATGGGATAGCAATATGCAAATATACAGATGGCAGTAGTATAGCGCACGAACAGTATAAAAGTGTAGTGCATTGGCATAGCTCTCATTTATCCTCATGGGGAAAATACTTATTTATTTATTTTAATTAATTTATTTTAATGAATTTATTTATTTATTTATTGACGCCAAAACCAGTTAAAAACTGTGGCGAGCATTTGCTCGAGGATTAGGGAAACTGAACGAAAACATGATCGAGATGGAAAATATATTTCCGCCCTTAAGTAAGTCATTTTTGACGAAAACAACCGATTCATATATTAAGAGCCAAGGTAATGGTAAAATAACTAGATGAATAAAGAGAGGCTTACAAGAATCACGTGGGTGGGATTCGTACAATTCTTTTTTGTAATCTAAAGGTCTGGGAGCTATAAGATGTATTTCCTCAGTATATTATGCCATATCTCGGGCGGAAATGAATATTCGTGAAATATACACAACGAGCAGTGTGGAGGCTGACTGAATTTGAAAGAATTCTGAAAGCGTAAAATAAAGAACTTAATTTAAGTCCTAAAAATGTTGTTCCCTTAACATCAGTCAATGGCAGGCCGTTCATTTTCAGTGAACTGACGAGTTGTTTATTTGAAATGGAGAACGGCATTTAAAACAGTTTTTTTCATTTACTATTAATTTGTTATTACGAAAAAAAATTGAAATATCTGATATACTACTATTTACGGTTTCTTTATTGCAAAGAATATTCGTACCGTCCCCACGAGAACTGTTAGCGTTTCTAATCGTCGAGAGCACATCGTTTACGTATAGTAAGAAGAGAATAGGGCCTAAAATCGATCCCTTCGGAACTCCACATTAAAATTGTTTTCTGACGTGATTATGGCCGGACGACGAGAATTACGAAATTTGTACACGGAATGGGTGGTAGTCGAAGCAAGAAGCATGGGACATTCCATTTCAGAAATCATTATGTTTGATTGATTATAAAGGGGCTTGATTACTTCGTGATACTGCTAAGGTCATTAGTATCGTAAGTGAAGAAAAGGTTTTTCGTTAGAGGGTGTATGTTATTTTCCCCGCTGGATTTTGAGATTTCTTCCGAAATACCCGTCTGCTAGTGAGCATTCTTCCCTAACCAGGTATCACCCACCCGCAGGATCCCCTCCCCAGCCACAACAAGCTCTTAGCTCGCGATCAACGTCCTGGAACGTGTGACCGCGCGTGGTATTGACCGACGAAACCACGGAAAACCACCGATCAGTGCAGCCGGCCGCTAGAATTCTCCTCCAGACAGCGACTGAATTCGACCTAGCTGACAAGCTAGTGCCGAAAATCCTGCCACTCGGGACTCTAACTTAGGACCTCCCGTTGAGAGCCACTGCAGTGACATTAATACCCTGTGTACCCTCGACCGCTGAAATGCCGCCATGGAATTCAATATTTATTGATCAAGAGTGTCAATAAGGTGCCGGTAATATCTAATTTTAGGCATAACCTCCCACAATGGACGACTCAACGGCTGATTGCCTCCAGTTAAAGACCGAGAGCAACGGCGTTTCTTTAGAGTTGTCAGTGCTAATAGACAAGCAACAAGCATAACCACTGAAGTCAATGTAGGACGTACGACGAAAAAATCCATTAGAACAGGGCGGCAAAACTTGGCTTTAATGGGGTATGACATCAGAAGAGCGACTCGAGTCCCTTTGCAGGTCATCGCCTGCAGCGTCTCACCTGGACTCGTTACCGTATCGATTGGACCTAAATAATTGGAAAATGGTGGCTTGGTCAGAGGATACCTGAATTCAGATGGTAATAGCTAATGGTAGGATTCGAGTGTGAGGCAGACCCAAGGACCGGTCGACCCAAGTTGTGAATAAGGCACTAAGCAAGCTTATGGTGACTCCACAATGATGTGAGCTGTTTGGAGTAAGTGATCTGGTCCAACTGAATCGATCATTGACTGGAAATTGTATATGAACAAATCGAGCGAATGTTTTCGCCAGCCAAATCGCCCAACATGAACCACATTGAAAATGTATAGAACATAATCGAGAGGTCAGTTTGTGGCCAAAATGCTGCATCGACAACGCATTCGCAATTATAGCTGAGACGCCTCATTGCTCCATATTTCTGAAGGGGATTTCCAACTACTTGAGACCACGCCATGTCGCATTGCTGCACTTCGCTGAGCAAATGAAGATATTAGGATGTACGCCAGTGTTATTTAAGAACTAGTTTCTCCGCCTTTTATGGTGCTCCCTGTCACATAACCGGCTTAAAAGGCTCAGGACATCAACTGATGTAATGGCAGTATCTCTAACCGGGAGGTCCTAGGGTTTCGAGTCGCGGCGGTGGCAGAATTTTCGACACTGCTTGGTCGAATTCAGCACCAGTCCGGAGGAAAATTCTAGCGGGCGATTGTTCTGATCAATAGTTTCCCGGTGGTTTCTCCAATGAACTCCAGACGAATGCTTGGGCAGTACACTAACAAACGTACCACGGAGCACGAGCGTTCTATTCTTCCTCTTCCTTGTTCTCCCCCCTTACGTACTCACATACACTACTCTAGCACACTTGATGGGAGTCCAGTCGGGTGCTTAGAGCTTGTCCCGGCTTGGACCGCGGTGTCACGCTGGTGGGAGATACCTTGTTGCGGAAAATCCCCGCAAGCTGACGTAGGTTGCAGTCCAGTGGGGGGGGGGACAAAAATCACCGGCACCTCCTGCGTTAAAACACGCACTATACGTACGGGAATAATGATCTTAATAGATGACCTGCTTGGAATTTCTAACAAATCTCTCATTAAAGCGCACGAACCCCCCAGCGGTTGGTAGGAGAGACGAGTGGTTCGCACCCACTGTCGTCGCGACGCGGGCGCCGCTCGCTCGCCGGTCGCTGGGCCGTCGCTGAATGGCCACCTAATGACACGCAGCGCCCACTCCGTCGACCCGACCACCCGGCCTCGCGGCCTCACGGACCAGCGGCAGGCAGCGGATGTGCACGCGCACCGAACGGGCACTCGGCCTCTCGTCGAGAGGAGCGCCCCATCTTCACGAGAACGCGAGGGCTCGGCTTCCCGGAGGGCTTCTTCATACACGCGACCCACCGACTCATTTCGGGAGAACAATTGAAGGGTTTATTTTCAAAGTGATATAGCTTTTTCCCTATGTATTCTAGTTGTACTTAATATATTCTTTAAGGGCTTCAAAAATGTCTTAATAAAATATAATTGACGTCCTGTGCATATTAACGTACCAGCCATCATTGAGTGTCACGTTTTAGTATTATTAAAATAATTTCCTCGTTATTGTGAACACTGTACTGTGTACATAACCAAATGTGTAAATTACTGAAAGGTCCTAAGAAACTTGGATTGATTCGACTATAATATATAAATAAAATGTGTTCCTTCTGTGTAAATAGTAATAGAATGTAGTTTAATCGTATTTTAAATTATAATACTTAATTTGAATACATTTCCTTTCTGAAAATTGTGTTTATTGAAGGTACTCACCTGAGACGATTTAGTGAAATATTCAAATACCGATATTCATATCATACACAAATGTCAGCCTTTTTAAATTGTATTTTTTCTGATATAATTTTTCAAGAAATTTGTTCGTACAAAAGAAGACGGACTTTTTGAAAACGCTATCCATAAGATGAGTGATTAGCTCTAAATTATTTTTAATTAAATTTAACTTGTTGCAACGAGGGAAGAAAAAACGTCATATTAACTAATGGAAGATGTTACAGTTTAAAGTGGTGTGAATCTATTTTTAGGAACTCTTATTTTATACGTGGGTGAACAATATTATTTCAGTGTTAAATAAAATATTTGGGATTTATATTGATTGTTTTAAATATTACTTGCAAATTTGACTATACTTTCTAGATTTTTAATTTTAAATTTTCAATGGATTTGTTCATTACTAATGAACCAGGAAATATTTATATTAGTTCTCGAGAATTAATTTTGAATTAACTTCTTTGGTTTATAGTGTTTGGTGTAGCACCTCACGAAATAGGCCATCCGTTAGTTAAGGTAGGAAAGGTAATTTACTTGAATAATAACAGTCGAATAAGTCAACTTATTAAGTTAACAAAACCAATATTAGAAGTTTAGAAATAATATGAACGAAATAACAATGTCGTACGAGTATTGTTATGATTTTGAGCACGACGTGGCGAAATGAAACTTTTTCGAATTCTCCAACATTAAATGAATAATATCTGCCCCAAACCAATTCTATTTCAATATATTTGAATATCTGAATAAACGGTATTTTCAATTTTTTACGAGTGGTTTTTGGTGTTTACACACAATCATAACGCATGCTGTTTGGTTGCCAGAAATTTATTACTTTTGTACGTTTTTGTCTGGTTTAATATCTGCAGTCGAATTGCTAGGATTGCATTACTAATACGCTTCACCAATAAGTCAATACACTTATGTCATATACCAATGCCACAGTCATACCACAGCAATATTTTCCTTTCGCATTTATAACTTGTCCCACCACATTCACAAATAGTTAATAATATAATTCATTTATTATTATTATAATCTAGTAGCAGCATAGCGGATAACATATATATCATTATGTGCAATACATTAAGTATTGAAATGCTCTAACAAACTATGACAATTTTGATCGAAATTTGAATTTTGTGCTATTGAGTTTGGTATTAAATGTTCCATTCCAAATGTAATTAATTGCTTGTAATTTTTTTTTGTCTTTTCTTAAAAGCGTTTTTTTGTTCTTGGGATTTTAGATTCCTCGTCATCAAAACCCTCTGAAACGCAATTCGAGAGAGAATTCGCTTGACGATAAAGCCAGTCCTGCCTGAAAAGTGCAGAAAAAGTCGGAACTGCTGCAAACGAGCGCAGACCCGGCAGACAAGAGACTGACCGGCACACACCTGCCTGCTTCTGGCGACTGGCGGCTGCGTTGAATGGAATCGGTTCGAAGCGAGCGAGGGGGCTCGATGGCTTAATGAGTCGATTCCGGCAGACGAGATCTCACGAGAGTGTCGGAGGGAAGCTGCAGCCCCGTGCTCAGGACGCCAGTCGGCGTAGTGGAGGACGAGGAGGGAGGGAGGATGGAGGGAAGAGGGAGGAATAGAGGTACCCTAGGGGCATACCAGTCGATGCCCTGAGCTATCTAAGCTGGTGTGGGGGCGAATACGTCGTCTGAAATAGAAAGTCTCCGGTACCATGATTCGCCGTGTGTAATCAATGGACTGTGCAATGTTTACAGAGTAGAAGTGGGAAAGTAGTTGTGTAAGTATATTAGAGTCACACTTGCATATCTTTGTAGTAATATGTGCTTATTTACTAGTACAAATTATCATGTAAATTAAATGGTTTCATGGAAAGAGGTTCAGACCCCTTTTGCAAAAGTTACCCCTTTTGCTTCAGTCTAAGCACTCCTATGTATAAAGATCTTCGTAAATCCAACTAGTTTCGTCAGCTGCCTGGTATTGATTGATGTTTCCACGCGCGACAACGACTGAGGTCGTTGGTCCAGTAAAGTATTAGTGCCGTTTCTCGCGGAGGTGCGGGATCTTCCCGGCTGGATGGCGAGATTCGGCGCTGACCTACTTCTGATCGAGGGATTTCCCCAACCAGTGCCTCTTCACCAGTGAAGCACCTCCCCAGCCGGGGCAAGCTCAAGGTTCCAGACCGTCTCGGGCATTCGGATAGTGTAGTCATTGAGTGTGTTGTCTAAGGAAGATATGAGGAAGAAAGAATAAAAAAGTGTGCAAGTAGCCATTGTTAGGGTACTACTCCGGCATTGCCTGGTGTTGATCGGAGAAACCATGGAAAAACTACCGATCAGAGCAGCCGGCGCGAAGCATTCTTCCAGACAGCGCTGAATTCGACCTACCTCTCTAGATAGTGCCAAAAACTCCTCACGAGGGATACTGGAATTCAGGATCTCCGGACAGAGGCAGAGGTCAGTGCGATGACATCAGTCGATGCGCTGAGTCAGTGTCCGGTACCGCCTTGTAAAAACCACGCTGGCATCCGCAGAGAATGAACCATTCACCGTCCACGCGCCCGCAGACTAAACGCGCGTGAAAGGCGGCCGCACGAGCCGGTCACGCGTGCCCGCGTGCCGCGCCGGCCAGCGATGTGCGATGTGGGTGACGCATCCAGTGTGAAAGGACGCGCGCGGGGAGCGACATGGCGTAAACTGCGCCATGCGTGTTCCAACGCACGCGTGAAAGGCTCGTACGCGGCAATAGCGTGCGGGAACGCGCGCGTCATGCGAACACCTGCAACGTTGCGACGAACGACGGAAAAATGGCCCTAATTCGAAGAGCAACTTGTGAAAGATTTTGATGTCGCTGATTGTAAATTTTCAATTTCAATTTGGAGATACGTATGCAATCTCCAGTTTACTCTACATACGTATCTCCAAATTGAAATTGAAAATTTACAATCGAATGAATAAAGTGATTTAATATCGGAGAGGGGTGAACTATTTTTGCAGTGTAGATTACAGGAGAATATAATCACTTAACCCAAGTTTTTGATCAGATCTTCCTTTGTTTTATTAGAGCTCATTTTCAAGAATATAAATGTTGCCATTTTAAATCCGCCCTTCCATAACTAAAACTTGAAGTGTTAGAAATATGGTAATTTAAGATAATTCATCTTTGGGTTAAATGAGTTTCTTATAGTTTTAAGCTAGTTGAAAATTTTTTAATTACTGACAAATGGCGAAATGTTTTGATTAATAAAAACATTATTGCACTTTATACAGAAAAATCATTGATTATTAAAAAAATCGACCTAAACGTCTTAGAACACTTAGTAATAATTTGATGCAAGTTCATACTTTCTATTTAGAATCGAATGCATTGATCGCGTACAAATACTCGAAGAGAGTGCACAGCAAGTGCCAAGATTATCCTTTGTATTTTCACAACTCGTCATCGAACATTCTTTTCTCTATAAACATTAAATTCCTCCATGACCATTCCCGAAGCAAACACATCAGAATGTATTAAAGTTTCCATTTTAAGGATACTAAACTGAACAAATTAAATTAATGCTGAATAGTACGAACAAAAATTTTGTTAATTATGTCTAAGTCGCAAGTCACCAACTGTTGAAAAACCGCAAAAAATAAAATTAAACTTTATATATCCACGGTTTCGAACCCAGATTTGGTATTTCGCCCCACATTACCGGCCGCGTCCGGGCGTGGTCCAGCGGGGTTTTGAAACCGCGGCGCGTCGGGGAGCTTGGCGACGCGTCGCTTTGGGTGGCATGCGTTGCAAAGGGCGGACGGCGCTGATTCATGGCCCACCCCTACGAGCGCTGTGTAGCGCGATTCAGGCGGAGCCTCCAAATGCCGGTAATCAGTTACGTGGATTTGTCATTAACTGCGCGAAGGGCGTGTGTGCGCTATTAAATGAGGGCAAGGGACCGTGCGAGACATGAAGCTAGAGTGACATTGAATTTGGGTCACGAGCGGTACTTACATGCCTACAGAGAAACAACTGTTTATTTAGTTCTCCTAATTTCCAAGTTTTTTCAATATAATATTTATGACATGAAATGAAGACATTAAAAAATTGGCAGTTATATTAACGCAAAAATTTTGCGAATTTAATTCCACATGCACTTAACTACAAAATCAATATTTTCAAAGGAAATAAAATTGAAATTTTGCATTTTTTGTAATAATATAAATTAGCTATTCCATCAGAAGTCATAGAATTTACCAAAATATGAGATACTTGTATATATTTAATTTAGTTTAAATATTCGTGATCGGTAAACCAAAAAAGGCTAGTTTACAGAAAACTGAAGGCTAGGAATCTATCACGATATACACCAGTGGAGTTACTATGACATCACTGAAAGAACTAAAATAGATTTAAGAAAAACACAGTCACTACAAATAACTAGTGGTTTTGCACAATTTCACGACACTAATTCGTAATTCCTTTAGTCTGCACTAGTTTTTCGGTCTAGTCACATCCTCTTGCCAGCCGCCATCAATCGCCGCCCATTTTTTTAAAAAACGTCTCAATTTTTCGATTTTGTAATAGTAGTATCGAAATATTACTTTAACAATATTACAAAGAAGTAAAACGTTGTCTTATTAGAAAATTTTCATTTGTAAACACTGGGGCAAATATTAAGAAAATGGCGCTTTAGCATTACTGTAAATGCGAATTTGAAGGTCTTTCACAAAAATCTTTTCAATTTTCAAAATCCTTTATGGGAAGTCATTTGAAGCACTTTCACTTTCAAGTGCAATAATGCTGTCCAATCGCTGGAAATTTACATATTAAAGGCGGGAGAGATATACCAATAACATTGCACTAATGAAAAACAAAAGAAAACGGCAAAATGAGTTTCATGTCATCTTAAAGAGGGCAATTAGCACTATCCGCACGAAAAGTTTGAAGAATAACATTTGGAGACGTTTGTGAGAAAATGACGTTTGAAAGTTTCTGAAAACGCGTAATTGAGTATATTTTTACAGAAAACATTTCAGTTTTTAAGAAACTTTATAAGATATCAATTGAAACACGTGAACTCATAAATTCAATATAGTATACAAATCTCCGTTAATTGAAATATTACTGGCGAGAAAGACAAGTCATAGAGCAAAATGGCGTTTATGTCAACGTCTTTAGTACAATTAGCACCTTTCCTACCGAGAGGTTAAAGAAAAAATGTGTAGCCGTTTTTGAGAAATTAATGCTTTTGTTATTTTTTATATTGAACATATTTCACTCAATATAATGCGAAAACTATTAAAACTTTCAAGAAAATATTCGTGACCTAAATGAAAGAACTAGTTATGGAAAACAAACTTGATTTGAAGGAATAATCTCTATCTTCAGTTTTGCAGTTTTAATAAGACCACAAAAAATCAAACATTTTCAATTTTCGAAAATGCAGAGTGAAAATTGGACTTAAGCCACCTTTATCAGCGTATTTTACTCTATTTCTTCAAGAAAATTAAAGAAAAAAATTGAAGCAAATTTTGAAAAAAAAATTGAAAATGGAGCTCATTTCCTCCCAAAAATTTACCTCCAATTGTCTTCTTGAATTCCCCTCAAGAAGAAGTCCATTTGCATCAAATGCAACATTAAATTTTTTGTGATTTCGCTGATTAACCGCTACTCGTCGACTTATCGCCTTCGTGTGACCTGATTAGCACGTCCAAACCGCACTTTTATGAACCGTGTTATAAACTGTTTGTTGATTTCGCTGATATCCCCACTCGACACGTCGTCATGGAGTCACCTCCACCACTGTCCATATTTCCTCTGACGTCACAGTGTCCCACATCAAACGCTCCTTTGCTTCCCACAACACGTTTGATCATTCGCATGTATTTTAATTTGTCAGCATGTCATCAACACTCTTTTCACCAAATTAAAATGCCCCAACTCCAACAGTCATTACAAACATATTCTGTCACATATTGTGACGCATCACAATATCAACTATCATCATATCCATGTGAGGTTCAAGGAAGAAATTTCAAAACCAAAGTTTATTTATATATTCTTGTATAATTTGCGTAAACACAAAGGCAAAAAAATGAAATGTGGGTTAACACTTATGGTAAATTATAAAAGTTATTAACAGATGTGTATGATAAAATATATACGTACGCAAGTCTGAAACCGGTAGGGGGCTTAGGGCATCAACTGTTCACGGCAGTGTTTCTAACCGGATGGTCCCAGCGTTCGAATCCCGACGGTTGCAGGAATGTCGACACTGGAACGGCAACTGAGTGGAGTTCAGCCGCTGTCTGGAGGGTAATTTTAGCTGTCGGCTGCTCTGAACGGTTATTTCCCGTCGCTTCTCCGATCAACACCGGGTAAGTACCTTACCAAACGGTCCAGATCTTTCCTTTTTCGACCTTGACCTATCCTAACCTTTCCTTACATACACGTACATTCACATGCTCTTGTCGGCGCACCAGTCGGCATCTAAGAGCTTGCCCCGGTTGAGGCGACGCCGCGCTCGTGGGAGAAAATTCCCGCACGGTGAAGTAGGTCGGCGCCGGATCTCGCCGTCCAGCGGAAGATCAACACGACCTCCCGCGATAAAAAGAAGCGCATCGCTTACGGGGTAATGACCTACGCTGTAGGCGCCCCCGGAATCACTAATCAAACAATTGAGTCTCAATAATTCAGTGGCGCCAGGATGAATGTTCTTAAATAATGAAGGACTTGGCTAAGAAGTTTGGAACATTTACCACGTGTCATTAATTTATAAACTATTAATCGTTTATGAGATTTGAGTCTTTTTCTTAGTTACATGCAGAAATTGGAATAGGACTATGAGAATACCATTTCTTAGTAGTGACACCACGGAGAAAGTGAGTAACATTTATTTCTCAGAGATCTTTTATCATCTCCAATGACCTTTTACCATCTCTAATAGGAGGTGTACTACTGTACCAATGTACTACTGCACCTCATCCTTGGAGTTCAAAAATGTTAAAATATGCTAAAAATCTTTTGACAAATGAAATTTAAATTATTTACTGATACAGCGGCATGATCACGTAAATTCAAAATATGTTGTGAAAACAAGGAAAAAATTAGCCATTGAAACATATTCCTGTCCCTTAGCAAAGATGTTCATATAAGGGAGAATTTCATAAGAAACGCTAATAAGAAGAAATACGAGGACAATTCTAGAGTAAATTCAGTATGAAAATTTTCCTGAACATTATGAGGAGATTTTAATATGATTGCTATGATTTTAGGTTTACAGACTGGACATATATGATTTTGTTGTTTTTTGTATGAGAGTGGTAGTAGAAATCGTAAAAAAAAGAAGACTTGGCCTTGAAGTAAATCTTTCACACCAGGAGTAAACAGCGTGATGGATTTTCCCTGAATTAATAGAAGAAAAAAACATTTCTCTCATCTCTTCATATCAAATTAGGTTTAATGAATTTCTTGAAAGCCATTGACAAAAATGGAAGGGGCTTTTATATTTGAAAGAGAAATTTCAAAAAAATAATGAAGCCAAAATGAAATAGGGAATAAGCGTTAGAACACAAATAAATTAACTAGAGAAAGAGGCTAATGTTGAAGGACGGTTAAATGATTTAGACAAATTTGCATGGATTTCGTTCAAGAAGGATTGTTGAAAACTTTTTAGGCAACAATCAATCTGACAAGTATGCGGAACTAGCAAAATAGTTACTTAAATCATATGGAGATTTGGTCTGTAATATTTCTCTTAAAATTCACTCTCACTCTGATTTCTTTCACGGAATATCTGGGTGCTTTAAGCGATGAACACGGATAGCAAATACCCCAAGTACAATGAAGTATACTGTCGGACTCTTAAAAGGGACGTTCCTGAGGCAAAATACTAAAGGACATCATCAATCAACATCTTTTAGGCTTTTTGAACATTTTAAATTTCTTTAATGTAAAGGTAATGTCTGTAAAATATTATTTAACTGTCAAAAACATTACTAATAGAGATAATGACTTACATTTTAGAATTCAGCGTAAAAATACGTTTAAGTATCAGCCAATAAAATTCCTCTGGCATAAAAAATGTTTAGTGTTGTACACCAGTATTACAGAAGATATTTTAATACAGAATGCACACTGAGAAGAAAGATGTTTTTCATTACTGTTTACCTACCTGTTACTATAGAATTAAATTGTTGCCTACAACAATGAAATAAATATGATTCGTATAAATGTGACAGATGAAAATGATTGTTTTCAAAACTCACCAACTGAATGTATTTTGAAATTGACTTGTTATGACACCGCTTTAAAAGTCCTGTTAGTACTCCTCTTCAATTACTTTAATAAAGACATTCAACATCCCAAAAGAAAAAGAAAATGAATAATATGAATTAAGCGACATAAAATCGAAGTTTTATCATTCATACTCTCAATTAAAAACGTTTTCTCTCTCTTCTGGCGCGGAATATTTCTCGATGGAAAACAGAAAAAAAATAATATCTTGCAACACTGTCGCATGGACCCAAAATTGCTCTCGTAGACACTTGGGTTTAATTGCACCCGTATCCGCGACGCAGTAGCAGTTGCATTGCATGGACTCACTCTACGCAATCGACAGCTCTACAGGTTGGTACGACTGGATGCTAAAAAAGGAAAAGAGAAGTTGCAAAAAAATCCTCAAATAATCCTAAAATATCCTGAAGCAATTATCCACGTAATAAAAAAAATTCCACAAAATTAATCTAAAGTATATATTTTGCTGGGAAAATAATTCGCAAAAGAAATCGAATAACATTACCCAAATAATGAAAGATATTAAATAACATGAACATCGTTTCCTGCAGTTACATCATTCTTATTCCCAGATTTTTCTGTAGACAAGAGACTATGAATGTTTTATGATATCATAATGAAATCAACAACGACGATGGAGCATTCAATGAATGAAAATCATGGCATTGCCCCAGAAACCTACCGCGATCCCGCTTTCATCAACCTCAAAAACCGTAGAGGTTAATATCGTGTTAATCTCACTATCAAGAAGTAAACATAGGGGCTGGTCAGTAAGCTGTGTGTCACTCTTTTAAATTACGTGATGTGTTTCAGATTCGCTTTTCAGACTCGCGATTATGTGGAATCAACAAATATGCAGATTGCAATATACATAGTTGAATTCCCAAATTTGAACCGTATCAGTTCTGACGTTTCGAACTGCAAATAATTCTAGGCGAAAAACATGCGCGTAGATAATTCAGAATAATGTTTACTAAATATACTGACAAAGGAATTGTCAGTGGTAGATAGATAAAATCACAAGTGTTTATCATGCAAAATGTAAGCATCAGAAAGCTATCCTAGATACCATTAATATCGGGATTATTTTGAGAGGCATCGACAGTGAGGAAATTGTCAACTCTCAGAAATATATGAAGCTCACCACTCACCTTGCAACCGAAATATGCTTATCTTATTTGTCCGCGCAGTATGGCTGCACTAACCATAGTTTCCAAAGCCATAATGATGTGAATAATAGTGTAATTCATTTATATCTTCAACTAACTATCAGGTAAAATCGGGAGATACATCTCTTCACAGTGTGACTCAATCATTATAGAAAATAACCATAGATTGCTAGAAGACTCGAGAGACCAACTCCCGCGAGTTTATTGACAGCTTGTGACTAGAGGTGCATTTACTTACGCGATATAACATCGGGATTCATTCAATCTTTGAAATATTGATTTCAGAACTGATTTTCAATTACTGAAAGAAAATTCACCGCACACATTTCTGGCATAGACATACTGACATGTACTCTGACAGTTGTCGCCAAACACTTTGTCTCAAAAGGAAAAAATGCTTCATAAATTAAGAGGTGCTATAATGTAATAAATTTGAATGAAGAAGCAGGACGTAATGTTTGAAACACCTCGTCCATTAAGTGACTATCAGGCTGGGCTCCGCCCCCAATTCGGCTTCACAGGGAAGACGTGAGCGAGAGAGCGAGGCAGTTGTAGAGGGCGGCGCCGGTGGAGAGGCCTGGAGGTAAGCGAAGGGCAGGTGAAAGGGAGCGCTCTTCGAAGGAGCGGGGGCGGCCTGTCGCGCAGCAATCCCATTAAAATTCTATTTGCCCGATCTCGTTACGCGCGTCTGCGATAGCTCCAGGTGAAAGCGTGACTCCTCCGCCCCCCCCCCAGCGCGCGCCTGCCACTCCGCCGTCGACGTGCGTTGGGCGGCGGCGAAGGAGGAAAACGACGGGGAATATTTTCATTAGTGTGCACTTTATTTTGCCACATTTACTTTGGTGGACCCTCAGCAGAGGGAATGTAGGTAACAAAGGAGTTAATATTGGGTATTCAATATCAGATCGTTGTAAGAAACAGCCAGGGGCCTAAATAGGCAACCGGTGCGCGGCACGAGGGCCCCTGATATCAAGAACCTCGATGGGAACACCCAACGATCCAGAATAAAGATGATCATGGCAATGGGGTGGCACCATTTGTGCTTTCTGCACCGGGCCTTCCAAAATCGTTGGAACTCAAAAGTTTCTCGTTGCAATACGTAGATGTCACTTTCGAATTGTCTACAAATCAAAACGTGCAAAAATTGTTGGTTTTTTTGTATTAAATGATCTACAGCCAGAAGTCTCTCAGAAACAAATTCAATTTGGACAGGTCACGTTAAAAATTATCGTAATTAAAGTATCGTAGTTATCCTTTGACATAAATGCAACTTAACACATCTACTCGCCCACACATCTACTCGCCCACACATCTACTCGCCCACACATCTACTCGCCCACACATTCTCACGCTCACCCAGCTACTATTTCACTTCTTTACTCGGTCGCTCATTCATTCGGTCGCACACTACTTTGCTCACTGACGCATGGACTCACCGATTCATTAGGCGCTACCTACCGCACGCTTTCAACATATCAACTCCGTGCTTTTTCTGACGCTGTCGTTTCCGTCGGCACCTGGTCAATGTCGTCGTCGGCGCCGTCACCCCCGCGAGCAATGCGTCCGCTGGTGGCGCGGTGCCGCGATGGCGTTGACGTAGTTGCAAAGCGACGCGGGATGAGCAGCAAAGCGCGTTCATCGTTTTCACCCCCCAGTGGCTTTCCGTCCCGCAATTAAATCGCCGCATTTAATTGCGGAGCGCGGAGATCTGACGTCATTCGCCTCTACGCCGTCGCCGGATCAAGTAAATTTGAGAGATTATGATTAATTTACAGCATGTCACCTTGTTTCCTCTCGGGGCCAAAGATCCTGTTAGTCTGACAATGCGTTGTTTATTAAAGAGGACTTAATATGAGTGTGTGATCTCGGTCAGGTTACTGAAAGCTTTTCGTTTTGATGTTTGCATTGTTCTTACAAAAGAAAGCCCTAATGAAACAGCCAGACTTCTACAAATCCCATTTTCGCAACCACTGCTTAAGATATTAGTCAGCTCAGACGCTTCAGTAAGAATATGAAAAAAAGCCCAGACAGTTACTCTGCTAATATACGAGTATTATAACATATACTGATTCAATAAAAGCAACTCAAACCCAATGTGTAGGTAAATCTCGATTATTAGCCATTAAAATAAATTACATGATTCAGAGACGATCCCAAGAATTGCGTATTTTCTCTTAGAACATGATTCAACATGTCAAATAAGTTACTACATAAAATGCATTTTAATTAAATGCAATCCGCACACAATGCCAAGCGCGCCACCTTGCTCCTACGCAAGTCCTCGCCCACATCACCGCCACACAGGGCTCGCGTTCGAACGGCTGCTCCGCGTGCACCGGCGGTCGCGATCCGGAGATGTAATGAAACAGGCACCTGCCTCGCGGCCCACGGCGCCACGTAGCACTGGTCCAGCGAACTCCTCCATCCGACACGAGATCACAGAGCTAAGCCGCCTCCTCCCACCCTCGCCTCTCTCCCCCCTCCCGCCTGCCAATCCCTTCTCCACCACACTGCC
>BOPP01000001.1:28588624-28607915 GCA_017312745.1 Gryllus bimaculatus | reverse complement strand
AATGGGTGGGGACGGGGGAGAAGTGGGGAGGATGGAAGGAGTAGTCACCGCGGTGTGGTGCGGAACAGGACAAAGCGAGGGGCGAGAGCGGGGTGGAGCGAGAAACGAAACGAAACGATGTAAAACCTGATGTCAAAATTGAAAAGAGCGACAATGGATGGCGAGGGCAGTGGATTGATCCAGTGATGTTTCCTACCACGTTGTATTGTTAGTCCTGTTAGTAGTGAGACCTCGGAGGCGGTGGCTTGTGGGCGCTTCGCACTCCCAGATATCTCCCTCTGGCGCGACTCCGCCTCAGCCGGCAGCTCCATACTGGGCTCGCGACATGTGTGGTAGAGTAGAGCATGTGAGCGTGTTTATTTAAGTAAGGGGTGACGATAGGGCAAGGAATGAAAGATATGAATGAAAGATAGCGCAAGGTGAATGGCTTTTTTTAAGAAGATTACCCGGGCAATTAATGTTCGGAGAAACAGCGACAAATTACTGATCAGAGCAGCTAGCGGCTCGACCCAGCGGCTGAATTTGACTTGGCTGTATACCCAGCGAGGGAAATCTGCCATCATCGGGACTCGAACCCTCTGCAAGGCCTCTCGATCAGAGTCGCTGCCATGTTGGCTTTAATCCCAGCGCCGCTGGTTGGCTAAGGAAGGGCGAAGGGAATGAGCGGCAGCGTCGAGGGCAGCGGAGATGGGACGAGTCGGCGCGGGAGGGATGGTGGAATTCCGGCGGGTGGGGTGGGGGGTGGGGTGGCGAAAACGAGACGACGGGGAAGGCTCGGGTCTCTGTCTGCGGAAGGGAGGAGGTCGGCTGGGCTAATCCCGGACGGGCCCGCCCCGCCTTGCCCCGCGCCCACGCCCGCCCCCTGAGCGAGACGTATCGGTCGCGCTGCTGTAATTAAACACGAGCAGAGCGCCGGGTGGCCGGTGCCGGAAAGAGAGACGCCAGAGGTTGACGGGACCGTGAGGCGAAAGGGGGAGGCGTGGCAGAGCTCGGACTGGAAGCATTGTTCGAGCTATTGGTGTGCTATGGCGCGGACCCGGGCGGGGAAATTCCCCCTCCCCCTACAATTTTCCATGAAATATTTTTTTTAGCTTATCACGGAACTTTCAAGCAAAAACATTTCCGGACAATCATTAAAGTGGATAAAATCGTATCACAACATGAGCTAAGTGAGTGTAGCCTGTGACATTTAAAAAAATCTTCAATTTAATGCATTCAACCAAAATATTTTTAGATTTCCCTCCCAAAATTTGTCTCTGGATGCGCCCTGGGTCTAATCAGGGATGTTCTTGCAGTAGAATGGTTCAATAAAGGCATAAAGATTATTTACTTATGAGACGGTTTGACCGGGAAAGTCTTATGGAAAATACCTGATATTACTTGAATGAGTGGTCACAGGTATATTCTTGAAATGCAGAAGTATTTCTACAGTGGCGTAGATTCGAAAAACGTTCATATGAAGAGAGAGGATTCGAAGAGCGATTTGTGACAGAAGGCAATTAGGAAGGTGCTGAGGCGTAGCTTCATAATAACCTTTGTTTAGTGAAGCAAACCATATTGACTACAAGCACAGTGATTCACATTCTTTTTTGCATTGAATCTCGTGGGTGTTTGGCAAGAAAAATGCGTAGACTTTTTCCTGAGAATGCGAAAAGTTTCGTCGTCGAATATATAAAAGAAGTAACGTATGTATATTTTTCACTTTCCAAATTTTTAAATGAGGAAATCCGTGGTGTCAAAAACCAAAGTAAGAAAAGGATTTGATTGAAAAGAAGAAACAACATATGTAAAAGAAAAATGTAGGAAAACACAAATTCGAAATATGCAATAATAATAATAATAATAATAATAATAATAATAATAATAATAATAATAATAATAATAATATTAATAATAATGATAATAGTACAAAGATAAGGAACGAGTGAGGAAGGGAAACTTGCTGATGGTGAGTTTCAGAAAGAGTATCGAGGGATAAATATGTTTTTAGGAAGGACTACTAAGCAAATGAAATAAAAATAATATGCACAATTAATTGAAAATAGATAAAAATAAAATAAAGAGTTCCGGAATGAAACATGACGGAAGGAATAGAACGAGCTGGTCGAAGAAGTCAAAGAAAAAAGCAAAAATATGAGGAGTATAAAGAAAGAAATGGGGAAAAAGGGGAAGAAGAAAAGTGAACGGGGGGGAGAAAGGAGAGAAAGAAGAGAGAATAACGACAAGAAATATGAAGAGAATTTATATATAACAGTTGAAAATCTAAAGAGAAAATAAAATGGGAAATCAACAAACAGGGTAAGCCAAAATGTCTAATAGTAAAAAGTGAAACAGGAAAAGCAACAAGAATGTGGGAGTACGTCACAAGAGAAAAGGAAGGAGGTTTAGAACAGCCATGCAAAGTTGCCTGCCCGCTGTCCCTTTTTTCCATCGCTCCCTTTCTCTCAGCCTTTGGCCAACCGAGTGCCACCAAAGGGCTCGTCCTTCTTCTTGCGACCATCCTCCCTCTCCTCCCTCCCCCACCCACTTACCCTTCTTTCGGCCTTTGCGTGTGCGTGCGCTCGGCCGACCCATCCAAAGGGTGGAATGACGGCGGTGGTGGGGAAGGCGGTTTCATTGCTGTGCTCTGTGAGAATTCGGAGATCCAGTGCCTCCCTGAGACCGGGCTCTCATTTCACTTAACACGTCGCACACACAGAAATTAGAGCAAGGGACTGGGCTCCGAAGCTCCGAACTCAACGACGAGAGAACAACCGGAAATTTTGTGAAACGCACGGAGGCGGAGAAAACAAGAGTAATTTCCGCGTAAGTTCCGTTCCTTGTCGTTCACAATTACGAGTAAATAAGAATTACTCACATGGAAGCGCACACGACGTCACCCGTAATTCATGTTCAAAGAAGAAAGTAGTTACAATTTCTCTATTGTTCTTTATGAATTAGGTAAATTTTCATCTTTTACAAACTACTCTCTGTCTTTACTTAGAACTAAATTAGGGGCTAAAGAAATGTAAGATAGTTCATGCAAAAGAGAGAACTCTCAGAATAAACGTTTGAAAATTAATCTCTCAGCCGTAAGTCTAAAGTTCTGAAAATCAAAAGAGAAAGATAGTATTGATATCATAAATTCACTTTTATCATTTTCTTTACATGTTATTTTGGAATATGGATGTGTTCAAAATATTTCAGAAGATGAATCGTTGATATAGGTTTATTTGTATCAGCATTTCATATTCTCTGTTACTCTTTCATGTGTCATATGCCTCCGTGTATTGCGGCAGTGAAATCATACACACTTAGTAATTACGTTCTAATTTTAGTTAATATTAGTTTAGAAATAGAAGTTTAGAAATATTCAAACTTGTTTTCATAAAAATGAGCGAAAATTTAAAACTAAGAGGATTTTCACAGTAACAGTAAGATATTTTCACTGTTAGGCAATAACAAACTGATGACGTTTACAAAATCTGCTCTTTCAGTCAATGAAAGAAGAGAAAAATAATTCAAGAATTTAAAATTTAAGGATACAAAAAATCAGGCTGCTGAAATCGTAGCTATTGCAGATACTAATGATGAGTGAAAGTTCCTCGCAAATTAAGTAGATGTAGTTTAATTCACTTTCTAAAAAACAGTTGTTTACTTCTGCCAGTGGGCTCCAATTCGAATAATTCAGAAATAAGACACTGTGAAATTCATGCTTTATTATGAAATCTAGACTCTTAAGTCTCCCACGAAATATTAAAATGTTCATATATTATAATGTTGATAATGGTTCATTCAATACAGCTGCATGACCCTCTAAACAGTCCTTTATGTAACAATTTCTTTACTTCAGATAAAGTCGAATTATAAATTATTAAAGATTTGAACGCAGAACAAAAACTAATCGAATCTGAAAAATCTCCAGAAAACTTGAGTAAGTTTAACTTTGGAAGTTGTGTATCGATTCTGGATGAAGGCACTATCACATGAGTCTTGGTTTCTTAATGCTGACTTATAAGTGAGTTTAGCAGTTTCTAAATGAGCATAAATGCTTGTTTGAAGTTTTAATATTCTCGATGTAGAGGCTTTTCATCCGCAACACCAAATAGCTTTGTTTGCATTGCTTGAAATTTGTTATATATACATATATATATATATATAAATATATATAAATTTATCTAATCGTAATACAATAACCTCAACTCCATTTGGTTTCCAATCATCTAAGAATGTACCAAATTTTGTAACTTTTTATTTTATAAATCCTCTGTTATGCAGACGCTGATTTAATACATCTGCATCCGCAGTTGCAATACTGATTTAAATAAATTAAACTGTAACAATTACAATAACACAGTTAATTCAAATTTCGACCTAAACAACGCGTACAGAATATCATTCATGGAGGGATGTCATACAATTCACTTGCAGTTTCCTGAAAGTACAACGTTACCGATTTATTAAAGCAATGTGCATATTCTCGCAACTCTTGATTCCATTCCATATGAAAACACCAGTGTTCAGTTCCGCGACCGTGCCCCCAAGAAACTTACTCTTAGGGTCGGTTTGACCAATAACTGAGTTAAGTGCAGAGCAGATACCCGAGAGTAAGTATTAATCTATGACAGTTTTCTCGAGCAGAATATATGCGTTTCACAATACATCTGGAGGGTTATTTTACTCTAGAGTACATATTCACCGATTTATTCCGCGAATAAGCTGAATAAGCATTTTAAATAGTAATTCAAAAGGCTTGAACGATAGTGACACTGTGAACCAATGCGGACCAACACGAACCTCTAGTTAATTCCTTATATTCTATCATTCATTTCAATTCATTTAGCATTTGCAAACTCTGCTGTAGGTGCTCTGTGCATTTCTGTTTCTTAGTTCTGGACAGTCTTGTCGATATCTTGTATGTAAATAATGTGATGTGAATTAGTGCAGTTTATTTCTTATTTTTTGTATATATTTCTTAATAAATATTAATAATACTTCTCAAGGGGTAGTTACTATTTTGTTAGCAATGCAGAAAAATGTAACCTGGAGTTCGTTTACCGATGCAAATACATTTGTATAACTCGGGAACGAAAATGTCTAGCTTTTCAAAAGTTGCTAATCTCTCCCGATTTTAAATTTTATTATTCATTTTTATTTTATTTGTTTTTATTTTTAATTCTTTTATTCATCATTAAACTGTTTGTACTTAAAATGTTGCGAAGGGATTCTGGAACTCAAGACAATGTGCGCAGATGATCTTTTCCTCCATACGTCAATACAGTTTTTACTAAATAAATAAATACTTTTAATTATTGTTTTTCTTATACTTCTTTATCTCTTTTGGTATACTTACTATTGTTATTTCGTATCCACGTGTATTAAAATGAAATTGACAAGTCCTCTTCAGTTTAGAATGTACCTGAAGTAACATATCTTCGTGACAAAACCTTTATCGTCGTAAATGGAAAATCAATCTATATCCTCCCACACCCTTCGTTTTCGCACTAGAGAATAATATTCGGAATCATCGATGGAATCATCTTCAAATACTATCATTCCTAATTATCGATCGCAACAACACTTCGGAGGTACACACACGTTAAAACTGAGTTTACTCCGTACTTTATCCGACGGATTTTTGCATGTAAAGTAGCTTTAGAATTTACTCTCGTGTATGTGTTTTACAATAGAGTAAAGTGTTGATGAAACGCTCCAAGAAATCACTCTAGAGTAAACAAGATTTGCTGCAGAGTACACTCTTACTTTTTTTGGTGAAACCGGCCATTGAAGGTCAAATTAATACGATGATTCCCAACACAGATTAAAAAATAACAGCTCATTCGCGGATTACTGTAGTATAGCGCGCGCGCGCGCGAGAGAGAGAGAGAGAGAGAGAGAGACAGACAGAGAGAGAAAGCGAGAGAGAGAGAGACAGAGAGAGAAATAGAGAGAAAGAGGGAGAAAGAGAAAAAGAGAAAGAGAAAGAGAAAGGGAAAGAGAAAGAGAGAAAGAGAGAGAGAAAGAGAAAGAGAGAGAGAAAGAGAAAGAGAGAGAGACATACCGACAGAGAGAAACAGAGACAGAGAGACACACACAGAGACAGAGAGACTCAGAGACAGAGAGAGACACACACAGAGACACACAGTGACACACAGTAACACTCAGCCACACACACAGAGACAAACACACAGACACACACAGAGACCCCTCACACACACATAGAGAGAGACAGAGAGAGACAGAGAGAGAGACAGAGAGAGAGACAGAGAGAGACAGAGAGAGACAGAGAGAGACACAGAGAGAGAGAGACACAGAGAGAGACACAGAGAGAGAGACACACAGAGAGAGACACACAGAGAGAGACACACAGAGAGAGAGACACAGAGAGAGAGACATTGAGACAGAGAGAGACATTGAGACAGAGAGTAAGACAGAGAGAGTCAGGCAGAGACAGAGAGAGTCAGGCAGAGACAGAGAGTCAGAGAGAGAGAGAGAGAGGGAGAGAGAGAGAGAGAGAGGGAGAGAGAGAGAGGGAGAGTGATTCAGAGAGAGAGAGAGAAACAGAGTAAATAAATATTATTTTTTACTTTCCCCATAAACATTCTAATACAACACAAGAACATATACAATTGTACTTTGAAAAGAACAATTTTCAACACCAATTACCCCCAAACATTACATTACCCCCAAAAGTATTTTGCATTGCAACTTCCTTATGACATATAAACTTAGGAACAGGTAAAAAATATGTGATATTCTAACGACAACAAAGAAAGAGATTATACAATAATGTACAATTATCATGTATACTGTTGGTACAAAAATTACTTTCTGATGCTGAAACCATTCAGTATACAAATGACACTACGTTTGTGATGTTGTCGATGAAAGAAGCCCACTTGCTGCTTGAAGCAGGAAAGGTTTACTCACCTTAAGTTAGAACATGAGGGGTAGCCGATGTGCATCCGTAGAAATGTAATGACCTTGCAGCTGCTACTCAAATAGATCGCCTGTCGACACGATTTGGCTACACATCAGTTGAACCAAATTACTCGTTCCAATGTCACTTGTAGAGGTAGCTGTGAGCGCGATGAGGTTAGTTGTTTCCACAAACTGGCGGACAACGCGGAGCCTCGAGGCTTAAAAAACAACACTAGGGACCGCTTTGTACTGGTTGGAGTGAGCAACTTAAAACACACACTCTTTGAGATATGAACACCACACCGATACAAAAAGGTCTGCCACGAAGGGCAGAGAGTCGCAGGACCCGTTCGCAACGATTTCCACGTCACGATTCCCGTTCACCTAGCGGTTCGGGAATCGTGACGTCATAACGTTCCTGCTCGTTCCCCGCTCAATTCGAACGAGTACAAACTCCAGTGATATCAATTTTTGTTACAGAAATATCATTTAACTGTAAGTACATAATTTAAATTTTAATGAATTTTAGTTTAAATTTCGGCCGAAAATGAATTGATTCAGTAATGGAATAACTAGTCGAAAGTAAAATTATTCGATTTCACAATATTGTTTACGATACTTCTAAATAAATTTAACATAAATAACTTATATTTTGAAACAAGTTGTGCTGCATAAGCACGTACTTTCTCTCATTATTTGTAATGGATATGCAATATTATAATACGTGAACCTGCAAAAGTGTTTCCGACTGGCAATTTTGTTCCTTGGCGAGATTGGAACTCTGGCCGTTAACATGCCAGACACCTATCACCTACACTACCTGCCGCATGGCCGAACTCAATCTTCCCGACGATTGAAATACGTTGATCATTTGCTTTAACACTCGAAAATTCAGAGATTTTAATTTATATTTAGTTCTAATGAACAAATTTTAATAAGAGAAAAAATTGTCATCAATGTTGTAGATTTGCAATGTTAATTTTTCGTTGGCAATTTTAGAAAATACAGAATTCATCGAAAAAGGAAAGGGGCGCAGTATTTATGTGTTCTATTCTTGGAAAAAATCAAAGAGAAAATGTAGAGCTGTTTTTTGACTTTTTAATAAATTGCTTTATTTTGAAGCAAAACGCTCACAAACAATATTTGGTTTTTCAAAACGTGTACATTTTGCAGCACAGTTCTTTTCTTTTAGAAAAGATTTCATTTATGAAAACAATCTACATCAACACTGTACAATCGAATCCCATTGTAGTGTACTTCTGGAGACTAACAGTTTGGGTTCACTATATCAGGGGTTCACTATATCCGATGATATCAAAATTAAATAGATTGTCTTTCTAGTTATTAATTTTATTAAATAACAGCAGGAATTTGAATTTTTAATATTTTTATTTAAAAAACCTTAAAACATCGATTACTTTCAATTTGTTGCTTCCTAGGTTTTTCCGTTGTAATTTCTGTTGTTCCTTCTCCAAAGTTCATGCTGTCTCCATACTTGATTCTTCATTGTCTACTGTCTCTAAGTATGTTCTTGACAAGCATTAATTTGTGAAGCTCTAGGAGTCGCGCGCTACCTGTCGCCTACGCAGAACACCAAGCGCTTTGTTTCGCGGAATGTAAGGTTCCACTCAAGCTAGCAACTGAAGCAAGCTGTCTCGCGCCGCCGCCAATTGTAGCTCCCACAGGACATGGTCTTTGCTTCCGTAGAAATTGAGTGACACAAGGAGATCAGTATGGTCCCCATTTCGGAATTCCCTACGTACTCTACCACAGGGGAGACTTCTTCAATTATGATCTTGGGCTGACGATATTTTTTCCAAGCTTCCTAGAGTAGGAATTTGTTTTCACTGGAACCGAGGTGCAGAGTTCATTACTACAAAAATGTTGTCCCTGTTTTGTAGTGGAAATGAAACGGGACCAGTTACTTAACTTCACTATGTTCAAGTTCACTATAACCTGTAGTTTTGTTTTGCAATCATTTTTCTTTATTACTTAGTACAAAGCAAGGTGATAAAGCCATTAGGTTGTATTTATTTTCTCAATTTATTTTGTTATGTGTATTCTTTTAGAGTGTTAAATTGACTTAATTCCGATATAGAACTTATTGCGAGAAGTTTCTTTCTCGTGATATTGGCAATTTCTTTGACTTTACAATCACACTTTGTATCGATCATAGAATTTCCTTCTCAAAGTCCTGCTTCCGAATCCATTCGATCTTCTGTGAGTATTGTGGCGACACAGCGCGCTGCATTGCCGTCAGATGGTTTTTATTGATTGTTTAAAATTATTCCTGGTGCTGGCCGCAAACGCGGCGACGCGTCAGCCCCTACTCGCGAGCCATTCTCTTTGCCACGACCAGATGTGCTCGGGGGTGAGCTTGACCTCACCCCCTATTCGGCATCAAAGAAAGAGTGCTCCGAGACATGCAGATGACAATAGAGCCCTTTACGCGGGGATTCTTAGCCGCGCGTCTGACCGGGACGTTCCTGACCACGAGCTAGAGCGCGCGGGCAGGACCGTGGTGCGCAGAAGTGTGGTTCTTATTGCTGCCACGCTTCTGCGCGCCACTCAAGAACGGTACGAGTAAAATCGTCCGTGTAAAGATCTCAGCAGCGATCTAGAGCGCGCTCTTGTGCGGCGCGCGGAATTTGCGAGATCCGACGGTCCTCACGTGCGTTCCACGCTCCTCGCTGCTGCTGCTACTCTGTGTTGGAGTAGTTATATATGTTCTGATCGTTGCATGTTGTCCTGTGGAGTTTATATAGTGTGTAGTGAATCAGATTACTATTTTTTCGATTATTTTAATCAAAAATGTCCGTTCACAATTATCGTAAAAGGAAAATTCTAGCAGTGCTTGGAATTAGTGCCACAACACTATACCAAGAGGAAATGGAGAAGAAAAATCGCACTGTTTTACAGACAAAAATATGATCACATGCCGTTGAAGGAATTAAAGAACAACTATTCTGATGACTTCCCGTACCCCTCATTTTTAAATTTTTTATTAGTATACACAAAACTTTGAAGCTTTCACAGACTAGGGCATTCCCTATATATGGAAGGAAACTCCCTCACCATATCCCAGCTTCTGCAACGAGTATCCCTCATTTCAAAATACTGCCTGGCTGGTTCTCTCGCAACAAAACTCCACGTGTAAATGTGAGCCACGCCTTTGCTCGCAGCGTTCCGAACCGCGCTCTTGCGCGCAAACCGAACTTCCCTTGAGACCTACGTTCTGAAACGTGTACCTGAGTGCCTCGCCGCCAGGCGCAAGTTCAAGAACGATGGTGTAAGGCCGCCTATTCTCTTTGCCACGGCCAGATGTGCTCGGGAATGAGCTTGACCCCACCCTCTATCTGGCATCAAAGAAAGGGTGCTCCGGGACTCGCTGCTGTGAGTTTCGTGTGGGGTAGTAGTGGCTAAATGGTGACACAGACACGATCTCTACGCACTACAATCAGTTTATTTACAATACATATAACAAATACGTAAAACTCTGGGAATATTTTCACTATTCTACCTCCTGTTACTCCTACTCACTCCTACGCACTTCTGTTATTCTACGCTGTTGCCGATACCCTGGCTCCACTGCGAAGCTATACCGCGCCGGCACCCGGACACACAGTGCAACGCACTCGAAGTGCACACCCGCATCACGGGAAGAGCAGTTTGCGACCACGCGGGAAGCGATCAGAAGGTGAAGTAACGCTCGCCCGGGCTTCTTGAATGTCTTTGGGGTGCTTGAATATCTTTGGGGTCCTTGAATATCTTGAGGGTACTTGAATATGTTTAGGATGCTTGAATATCTTTAGGGTGCTTGAATATCTTTGGGGTGCTTGAATATCTTTGTGGTGCTTGAATATCTTTGGGGTCCTTGAATATCTTGGAGGTGCCTGAATATCTTTAGGATGCTTGAATATCTTTGGGGTGCTTGAATATCTTTGGGGTGCTTGAATATCTTTGGGGTGCTTGAATATTTTTGAGGTGCTTGAATATCTTTGGGCTGCTTGAATAGCTTTGGTGGTCACGTAGATGCTCACACCCTTACTGCGAGGGCGGCCGTTCTGCCCACTCATGCACGCACTTACGTCTTGGGGGTCTATTCCTCCTCAGCTGGCCATTTTTTTGGCATTCTCCTGTATGCCTTCCATTTTTTTACAACCGAGAAGTATCAATTACTTGATGTAAAGATGTCTGTGGTTATGTATTAGCGTGTAATGTACTTTTTCTTATGACAAGTTCAATAAGTTACTCCAAAATTGATTTTTTTCCGATTTTTCAGATCCAATTATTTGTTAAGATTAACATCTCCCTTGTTTTAGTAATTGAATGAAACTTCTTATATGTTCTCCTTCAGCCGATGTTTAAAGTTACACCGGAAAGCAAGTGTCGAGCCACCGCTGGACCGCTAAGTAGCAGGGAAAGCTTAGCAAAGGACATACGAGTCTCCTGGCTCGGGCGGTAGCGTTTTAATAACTAAACAAATTAGCATCAATCCACTTCCGATTAGCGGTATTGAAAAAATGAGAATTTTATAACTGATAAACGTGATGAGGCGGTGGACGATATTAATTCGTTTGTAATTTACGCATTTAATGGTACTTTATCAGCGGCTGGTAACTAAACACCTAATAATTTGTGTTTTAATTTTAGTAAATAATATTAACTTAGTTAAATCTCAACATATTGGAAAATTATTATTGTGCTAGGAATTATAAATGTTCTATATATACAAAGAGACACATATTACACAAAGTAATTACGAAATCAATTCATTTGCCATTGTACGTCATTCAACCTACCCCCACACTTCAACCCATCAATCAGCGTGCGCATGTCGTGTGTCGATGTGCTTGTATTCCAAACAGGTTTCGGAGCCACCCGTGGTACCCAGCCATTTGCACAGCGTCAGCGAGGTTGCTGCCCTCTCGTGGCGAGACGCGTTAAAACGCGCGGTAAACAAATGACTGACGTTCGGACATGTGCCCTGTGACAGCTGACGCCTCCACGCATAGGCGATTTCACACTAATTAGTTTATTTCATGGAATACCGAACACAACGTGTATTAACGAACGTTGCGCAGAATAAATCGTTCAAGTGCTGCACCGCGGCCGCACGTCAATGCGAAACGTTTTCCAAAGTTACGACCGTTGAGCGCGTTGGTAAATGTTGATGTTTTACGTAATGATCAGAGGTAATAACAAAAACGTGTGACGTGCAACGGCATACTAATATTCTGTTTTGTTTGTTTCGACGGACTCAAGTGTGCTAGAACAAACCGTTGGCAGTTTTTCTAGCATGTTTACAACTGAAAGGGATGAAAATTGAAAAAATACAGTATTGACATAACCACTTACATTGACTTACAGAATTGCAACATGATTAAACTGAAATTTCCTTCAAATTATGGTATTTTTATGCAAAACTTTCGTTTTATGGGATGTGGATGACAAAAATGAGGCTTCACAAAAGTTAGAAAGACCTTGAAAGGACAGATTCAAATATTTCTGGAAAAGTTCCATTGCAAAAGCGTTATGAGTATTCAGAAACAATGAAAATTGTGAGTGAGTCTTACAAATTATTTTCAAAATCGCAGCATAAAATGGTTTGTGTACAAAATAAAGGAAAAACAACTACATAATATTATTTCTAGTTAACGAAAAAATCAGAAAACAGTAGAAATAGGACAAAATTTGACTGAGAAGAAAACTGTAAAAGTGACTCTCTTTGATCTTCACTAGGTAGTAATACACACACAAGAAATCCTCAAGGAAAAAGTATCCGGCATTTCCTTGGGTATTTCCTCCTTGCCCACATAAGGAGGAGTTTTCCAGAAATATTCCTCCAGGAAAATGACGGTTTTTGGTGCACTATTTGTTTGTTTTTTTGTAAAAATGTGAAAAAAATATACTTTGGACAGCAACAGACGGCAGCTGGAAAGAGGGTGAGGTGAAACCTAAAAGATAGCACAGACGAAATTAATTAAAAAAAAACTAGCACGAACGAGAAAGTTTGTGCGATATCCTAGGGTACCACTAGTCTTACTTTCTTTACGGATTATGTGATTCATTTTTTTAATAATTATCTTTAATTACGTTTCAGTCCTCATGTTTCAATTTTTCGACCAGTTGGATGTGCACCTTTCTGTTTCAATCATGATAATCTATAAAACGAATTTGCCACGAGATAGGTTCATTCACAAGCATTTGGATGACATGAAATCCTCACGGACGACTGAACATCAACCACGCAAGGGATCAAGGTGATCAAGAGATCGAGAAAATACGGCCTCTAGCTAGTAGGCCAAGGCCAAAACGAATTGAATTTGATTCGGGATTTTTCGACGTCTCGGTTCCTCCGCGTCCTCGATTGATTTCCTCCGCGTCCTCATTTTTAGTGATTCCGGCCGCTTCAACTACTGAGGTCATTAGTCATGCAAGTGTAGCTTTGGTTCGAAATGTTGCAAAGATCATACCCAGCAGTATGGCGAGATCCGGCGCCGACCTACCGTCGGCTAGCGGAGTTTTCCCCCACCAGGTATCTCCCAGTGGGGGCCACCACCACAGCCGGGACAAATTCTAAGCTCCCGACTAGTCTGCTGGCATGTGTGGTAGTGCAGTGCGTCTTAGTGTGTGTGTGTGTGTAGGTGTATGTGATGATGATAGGACAAGGAAGAGATAGGAAAGATCGCGCGCGGTCCGTAGCCCGTTCATTAGGGTAGTGCTCCGGCATTCACTTGATGATGATCAGAGAAACCACGGGAAACTACCGACCAAAGCAGCCGGCCTCTAGAGTTCTCCACCACACAGCAAACTGAATTCGACCTAGCTGACTAGCTAGTGTCGAAAATCCTGACACTGTCGGGACTCGAACCTAAGACGTCCCGGTCAGGGGGACTGCAGTCACTTCAGGTGTTGTGCAGAGCCACTTCTTCCTGTCTGCAAGGAAACATTCACACGCCTCCGGAAATTCCTAAGCGTTTGGACTGTTTGGGCCAAGCCTTGAAGAAATGCCGCTCGTGAACGGTGCCCTTTAAATATCGCTTCACTAACTTTAACCGCACACTCACTCTCTTACTCGCAGTATATGACGAAACGCCGTTTTAGTGTGATTAGGTTTAGAGTGGTCGATTGCTATTCACACAACATAACGAAGAAATTAACAAATAACAGCAGAAAATACTTCATTTCTATTAATTTTAACATATTATTAATATTGAGTATTAATACTAGAAATGTAATTAATAAGAGAATATGATAGCACAATTCATTTAAGCCATTAGGGCACTTTGTTCAAAAAATGGAAAAGTCTATTTCGAGGGATGTTATTTCTAATCTCAAATATTATGTTTTGTAGTTTATGCCTCTAATAGAAAGAGACATCTTAAATGAAACATACAAGCTAGATATCCGTTTTGTTCAAACTGTTAAAGAATTGCACGTTTCTGTCCAAGGTGTCTTCACTTGCGTCGGTTAGAACCTTCACCTAAAACCTTGCTTAGCTGCTATTTGCGTGTGGTTATGTTGGAGGGACAGGCCAGTATAAAACAACTGGTGGTTGGTATGGACTGACATTGACGGGGTATATGCAGCTGTGGTCTTGCGGTTTTGCTACTTATTCGCAACATAAGATTAACAAACATAACATTCGTAGTTTAGCAACGTAACATGGTTGACCACTAAAAGTTGCAAAGATATGCTATCGGAGAGCTCAAACAATTACTGCGAGCGCACGGACACGACGACGATAGGCGAGCGTTATGCGCACAAAATTTCGTTGGACCCAAATGGGTTAAAGAAAAATTGCAAAATTTGGTTGAATAGGAAACTCAAATGTTTTTGAACGTTAACCCTGTTTTTTATATAGATGGTAATAAGAAACTCCAAATATTATACACCGATTGAGTCGCTTATTTATTATTTATTTGTTTATATTATTTAATAGGTAATTATTACAAACAAATTAGCTTACTTGATCGTATGTGGCTAGGCCGAATGCCTTTCAGCCATTACAATACCTACATCCTTTCGCGTTCTAATCTTTCGAATTCTGGTATTCACCCCAAATGATCTCTCCAGCGCATCAAAGCCGCGGAAAAGAGACCATAAGGTACGGCTCAGGAAAAAAACCCTGAAGGGGGAAACACCTGCCGTCAGAAGCCGAGTACATTCTAATCTATCCGACGTTTATTTTAACTATTTATTTTCGTCTCCTTCCAGTGCTTGGCCTCCTCAGCACCTGAAACAGTGTCAGTCCCGACGCCGAGCCGAGCGGACGTGTTTGCTACCTGCTTATTTATTCAATCTCTAGATGATGATCTGACAGGGCGCTTCCGCGGTTTCCTCCGACCAATCCCAAGCGAGTGCACAGACAATACTATGTTGACTAACAGGACGCTACGAGCTAATAGTTCAAAAAACGAGTAGGTTTGAACTAGTAGTTCAGGGCCACCGTCAGCGCCCCTAAGTACATTTCTATTAAGAATTGCCATCGCGATATATCAATGCCACTACTGATTCATCATATCTAAAATGTTGTGTCTAACTTTTTTGCCAAACCAGCTGACTTGGAAAACACACTACGAGATCGCCTCATACCACCCAACGAATGGGTGAAGTACAGGCGACCAAAGCACTTCCTGTAGTAAGAGTAATCTGAAACAGAGAAATGACAATTGAAACGTACACATAGCATTTCTGCACACGCAAAGCGCGTTCCGACTGGATGAAGTCATTCTGAACTTCTGTTGTTTTTTATGTTGCGGGTTTGGCCGCAGATACCCGTAAAGGTAGGAATCCCATGAACTGAAGCAGGCCCTCACTACCATGTTTCCTGTTGTGCAAAGGATCATCGCAAACATTACTTACATTGTTCGTCTCACCCCCGCACCGAACGCAGTGACGCACGGCGACTAGATAGGGAGAACAAATGAATCCCATGCGCGATGAAAGGAGAAACAAATGAATTGCGGGGAGTCGCGTTGCCAGACGGGGCGAGTGGCCAAGAAGCCATAAAGACAGAAGCGCAGCGGTAACGGCAGCGATAACCACTGGCGGCGTAGATTTCCCAGTAGCGCACAGTGTGACAGACAATGGCAATCAGTGGCGTAAATTATTGAAATAGGAATGTATAATGCGCTAATAACGAATGTATAATGAATACATTGTATTTATTTAAAAGTAACGGTATCACGACTACACAATCTGTTTTGTGCTAAAATGTTATTTTATAAATAATGTTTTGATGGTTGCGTAATCGTCAAAGTCCCTAGCGACCATAAAATGGTAATAATTAAATTTAATTAACCTAATTAAATGCATGATAGATGTTACCAATAACGACAATAGTGATTTTGCAAACTCTTACTGAACATATATTAACATACGAGACTTGAAAAGAAAGATAAATCATGAAAAACTCTGCGTAGTGCTTTCACATTATTGTCTTTTCAGTAAGGAATGATATTTTCAGGTAACAAGTTCGTTCCATCTCCCTTATTAGCGAGGAGGCGTACCTAGACGTCGAGAATTACCTGTGGAGACGGGTGTCCTGAGCTATCTACCTGTTTACCGATTTGACTTGCATCTTGACCCTCTCTCGTATCGCAATACTATCACACGCAGCGTAGGTTACGCGTTGATGAGTTATTAAAATGTTTGTTGAAATAATGCGCCTAAAAGAGGCAATCAAAAATGTTTCCGCCAAGCCTCGGGACACTAAACGGAGTGTTTTGTGACAAAATGATGGTGTATATAACTAGAAAACGGTACGTTCTTAGTCCTTTAAAGTTCGTTTCTGAGAACGGAAGCTTGTAGTTAGATTTATTACGCCATAATCTACAAACGAAAATATTTTTATTTCTTCTATATTTTTTTGGAAGTGGGCTATCTTTGTGAATCTCATCTTCATTGTAAAATACTCTTTTCATTCCCAAGACTTTCTTCGCAGCACGTGTGTGGTAAAAGAGCCAAAGGCTGGAAAGCTGTACTCCTTTCCTGTAGTATTTTTTGAGATGCGGTCTGATTTTGGAAGTTGAGAACGCCGAAATCTTATGCACGTAGTGTACGTATGTACGTGCGGCTTTAACCTAACCTAACCATTACGTACGCACAGTTTTAGTTAGTTTAAAAACATTTTGGTATTTTTTTAAAAGTTAAGCGGTTTACTGACAACAGGGTTCTCCATCCAGATTTTTTTTCTCAACCGTACCCCCCGTACCTTATTTCGGGCTTTCAACCATTTACGCTAAATTGCATAAATTCGAAGGTTTACAACATTGTAGGGTGTAGGCTTTGTATTCATTAATTGATGGTTTTTGGGCACGACAACTGCTTTGGTTATTAGTTAGTATGACGAATGTTTTATCTCAGGTGGCAGTGATTCGTTACCCTTTGAATGGTGAAATCCAGTCCCGACACATTCATCCGCACGAGGTGAATTTCATTCTCCAGGTATCTTCTCTAAGCAGGTCACCAACCCAGTCGGGACCAGTTCTAAGCTCCCGACTTACACTACAGTGTAGTGAATGAAAGTGCTAATGTGTGTGTAAGGGCAGAGCATAGGTTGAAGAAGAGGTAGGAAATATCGAGCGGGGCCCATGGCCCGTATGATAAGGTCCTGCTACGACATTCGTGTGGTGTTGATCAGAAAAATGATTACCTTTCAGAGGTTTATCAGAAAGCTACCGTTCAGAGCAGTTAACTACTGGAAGTCTCCTCCAGACAGTTGGTGTATTAGAACTACCCATTTATCTAACAGTCACAAATTTTTCTCGGGACTCGAACTTTAGAACCTTTTAATCCAAGTCGCTGCAGAGACAGCTACAATGTAGACTTTGAAATAAATTAAAGGTATTCGACCAGCAACATAGTGTTGAGATACTCCTAAATATAAAATATTCAGAATAAAAATTGCGTGTGGCGCACTCTACACCTGCCCCACTGTGCGCGGCCTTTGTTTCCGCTCGGGAGGTCGCCGGGGGTGGGGATGAGGGCGACAGGCAACTGGCGATGGGCGCAGGGCTAGTGGGTCGGAGTCACCGGGCGACGCGGGCGCCCCTAATGGCGCGGAAAAGAGTTACATTCGCGTTCATCCCCCGCGGCAGCCGAGGGCGTATCCGTCAGAACTACAGTCTCCCCTCCTCCTCCAGATCGCTTCTGGGGCGGGGGACGATGAAAGACCGGCGGGAACAATGGGAGGAATCGTAGTGGAAAGGGGAGCACCGGTGGCGCTGCTAACAGCGATGATATTGTCGGTGGCAATGATGTCGGTGACGATGTTGTCGGTGACGATGTCATAGGTAACGATGTTGCCGGTGACGATGTTGCGCTGACGATGTTGAAAAGGTTTTGAAATTCTGGGAGAAGTCATGTTGAATCGACTCATATGTTAGCAGAGAAGGGTATAATGGAAATGGTAACTGTGATTGTAACTGACGAATATACAAGATTTTGTTAATGGGAAAGAACTGGAGGGCTCGGTTCCAGCAGCAAAGAAGCGTGAATGTGTCTGTTGCTAGAAATGCAACTTTCACCACTAGCACAGCTCTTTTCTTTGAAAACCTAACAACTCATCATCGCTAACTGTTTGTCTAAAATTTCGAGTTAAGTGGACCGTGCAGTCTGGAAAGTTGCTGGTAGACAATTGCCTAAATCATCGAAAAGTACAATTTCCTTATCATTCGAAAATCAGTAATCTGTTGCCAGTCCACTAAGTTACATAATTTCGAGATCTCTCAGCCTGGAACTCGTAAACATAAATTTACCTCCATTGTCTTCTGCAAAGGGCCTCAACCGCGATGAAGCGTCGGCGTCAGATTTATAACTGGTGCGAGCCTCATTCGCAAGTTCCACTACATTTTAGATAAGATCCGATATTAAATGTAGGCACCCACGGAAATATATCTCGTGACGAAGCAGCTTTGCACAGGTTGTAACTCTTTAACCTTTCCTACCGGGTATATTGTTCATGCAGTGTGTCAACAATGAAAGAGGTAGCAGCGGCGTGTTAGGCTCGTCAACCGAAGCTAGCCTGTGTGTCTTCTTCTTACGAGTATTTTACACCTCTTGTGAACGTCTCAACCTCCATACCTTTCTGTCATTCCGCTCATTTTGTTCTAGAGCTCTTATTTGCATATATTTAAAAACCTGACCCTGTTATTTATCTCTGGGTCTTGCTCTTTTTCTTCCGTCCAATGGAAACTAGTCACAAACCTTTCTAGGGTATTTCACATTATCAAGATTTTAAATGGAACCAAACCATTTTAGCATTCGTGTTCCCATTTCATCTATGGTTGATTTTTGTCCCATCAGTCACTTCATTATGAAGAGTGAGTAAGTACCTAGCCTTTAGATGAACCGCACTACCGTTTGGGTGTTTGGGTCAATGTCT
>BOPP01000001.1:28576677-28588575 GCA_017312745.1 Gryllus bimaculatus | reverse complement strand
GGGGTAGGGCGGGGAAAGGCGGAGAGGGGCGGGGGAAGGTGAATTAGCGCGCAGGGACTCGTGTGATGAAATGTCAGCGGACGTCGCCACGGGATGTCGAACCCGCGACCTTTCCCCAAGCAGCCTTCCTTCGGCTGTTCGCTGGAGTTAATGCTCCGCAGACTCATTTTCGGTGAAGTGGCAACAACATCCGTAACGCCTTGTGCTCCACGGTTCAAGTGAGACCTCAAAACCTACTTTTTTGCAGGAAGGTATTTTGCCAGACAGACAGAACCCAATATTAGTTATGTCAGTTTAATAACGTAAAAAATACAGAATTTTATTACATGAATTTAAATTTATATTTTTTCTTTGGCCGCAAATTTGCCAGCTAAGCTTACATCCACCTCTCTTACCGAGGCTCAGATACATTTATCCCCTGGCCAGTGTATGAGATTCCATTTGGGTGATCGTTATTTTATTCTGAATGCAATGTTTATCCCCTTTAGAGTGCTAGTCCTTTGGGATACGGAATGATAAATTATAATGAAGGGTGAATAGCCGAAACAAACATACAGAAATACACGAACACACTGAACACAGGCGAGACCCGAACACGCGATCCTTCCGTTCGAGACCACCATGGCAATACTGCCTTAGCAATATCGGATATCCGGATTGGCTAAATTTATATTTTAGAATATGTACAACGCTGCAACATATTTATTTTTGCTTGGGTTTGTTTAAGTGCTAAAAAGGTACAGGGTTTCGCCTCTCTTAATATTACTTGTAACTGTTTCCATTAATTCATTCACTGTTTGATTTTAGCATATTTAAATATGTTGTGTATATACAAACATTACTGTAGCAATTCCCGTTTGGACGCCATGGACTGCACCTCTGTTGGTGCCTATTCGGGAACCGATTGTGACCTGTTTGCCACCCATTTCCTGTCCGCGACTTCTTGGCGATGGCGAACGCGACTGATATCGCGTTCGTCCTAAAAGCCCCGTCAGCGGCGACAACCCCTCGCGTGAATTCGAGGCGAGCTCGAATCGGAGCAGGTTTATTTCAGGGTTGCTTGGCTTGAGAAATGTGGGGTGGCTTGCCTGGCTTTGAAATGTACCGTGGGGCATGATTTGAGCATATGTATTCACCGCAGCAACGCGTTTCTCGCAAAGCGCGCGGACGCAGATATTTTGCAAGGACCAGAGAGCTGCCTGGGCTGAGGCGCCGGCGAGTTCTGGGGAGGCCTCACGCCTCGGTCAGCGCCTCGGCCGCTGCGGCGCGCTCCGCTTCTGGCCTTCAGTTTCATTATATTGTCGGCGCAAATGGGACATTTACGCCGACATTTCCCATTTCATTATATTATTATTGTCGGCGTAAATAGGACAATATACTAACCATACATTTAGTGTATTGCCAAAGCACACTTCACGAGTTGTACAGAAGTATACGGAAAAGTTTTAATAATGCTGAGAGGTATTGATATGTAACAAAGTATTATTTCTTATGCATTTTTTATACTTTTATATTTTATATCTTTATATTTTTTATCCCGTTGGTGATATCTGCCCACGCCGTTGTCCTCATCGCTTGCGTTACTCATGCATTCTCCCACACTCACTTTCAACTAGTTGGTTTAACACCATACCACTGCTCGGCTCACGTTATTGCACCCTGTCTCAAACTCCTGAATGTCTGTCTATTCCAAAACCTCGACAGCGTCTCTCGCGACCACCGAGTACGTCTGCCTTCCACGAGAGCTTGGAAGCTTCTGATGTTTTGGCTCCCTGCGCTGTTTATCTGCCCCCGTGTGCCTTCTCTTGTATCTTGTTTCGTATCGACAGCATAATTGATTCCCGTCTTAAGAGTCGTGATTTGCCGAATTCAGTCACGTGTTAATTTCACGTTAATCGAAAGAAATCTGTCTTTGATGTGTGCATACGTTTTATCAAGTTCTGTAGTTCTCCGACGCGTTGGTCACGTGTTACACGGGGCTTTCTTTACGCGTCTGTTATGTCTTGCAGGAGGAGTTCTCTCTACAGTCGTCACGTCGCAGCATGGGAACTCCTGTTAACGCACCAAGGTTGCGCGACGATCGCGTCGACACAACATTAATACTTTAATTTTTTATTTATGGTCAAGAAAAGCTTTGAAACAATAATAATCAAACCAATTATTTCGCAAATCCGACCGGGATTTGGATTTGTTGTCAGAAGCAATTAATTTTTCGTAGAGCGAACATTACATTCTCAACTGGAAGATAAAAATCTTACAGCAATTTTTTTTCCTACTCTTTGGATATTTTACCCTCGTATTCAAGTTTAAAGTACCCAACAAGATTTCCTCATTCGAAAATGTTAGTTACCTGGATATATTATGTAAGTTCTTAGACGAGTTCCGAAAAAAAATATTGAAATTTCGTAGTTAATAGGTATGTAGAAGAAAATCGAAGGGAAAAAAATTTAAACGCTATAATCATACAAGACCTAGATCCATTAAAATCCATCGCAATAAAATAATGTTAGAATTTTGTTTGTAAAATGATATAACTTGTTCAATTAATATTTTTAAGAACATACTTCAGTTTCATCACGATTATTGCCGGCGTAAATGGGACACACTACTACCTTATATTTAGTGTATTACCAAAACACACTTGACGAGTTGTACGGAAGTATACGGAAAAGTGTTAATAATGCTGAAGGGTAGTAATATGTAACAAAGTGTTATTTCTTATACATTTTTTATACTTCTACGGTTGGAAAGAGCTTTATATTTTTAGCATATCTTCGCTATAAATCACGTCAAGGTGAAACAACGTTATATTCAGGATGTAAGACTAACTTGGAAATAAGAAAGAATCTTTTTCAAGACTAATGTTCACCGCAGCCGATACTGAGTCACGCTACTTTTCTGAGCGATAGTTACCAGGGTTACACGTTTCAGACTGAATTTTCGGGCGTGGGCAAGATGTATTTTCTTACTCCATTTCTCTCAGGTCAAGGGCACGCAAGACGCATTACACATGTTGTAGTGTTAATTATCATTGATCTTGCAATCCTTCAGAGTGTAATCGCATTTCGCAGAAAACGCAGCGTGGTTATCACGCCGATCGGGTCACGCGAGTAAGGCGCCTGTCGCGAACTTGAACTGAGAGTGGGAGAGCCACGGGCCCACGCAAGAGGGAGGGAAGGGCGGGCGTGCACTCTTGCGGGCGAGTGCCCGGCTGGCGAGGCTGGCGAGCGGACCTTTGGGCAGTTGTGCGAGGACCTGCAGGAGGAAAGTGTAGGAGAGTCTACGTAACAGATAAGACATGTTCGGACACTTAGCAGGCAAGACAGTGCCTGCAAGACATCTAGCCAATGGGTTTGCCGGCGGACGAATTAATGAGCATGCAAGGGTAATCGGCAAACGTGAGTAAGTGAGTGAATATGGAATTAATTTAGTGAACAAGAGAGATAAAAAATTGATTGCACAAGTAGGAGAAAAAGTAAGTGAGTGGAGAAGTTAACTGACAGACGAATGACGAACTAGTAAGAAAATGAGCTACCTTACGAGTTGCTGAACGGGAGCGAATGACCAACCGGCGGAGAAATAGGTGAGGTACACACGTACCCTTCGGCGTGTGAGTGCGGTGTCGACATTCGCAGCGAGAGGCCTAGGGAACGAACACACGGACAAGTGAGAGGGTATACGAGCAGAAGAGCTTGTAAATGAACACGTGAGTGGCGTAACGGGCAAGTGAGTGTGGAAACAAGAAAAAGAGCGGGTAACTAGCAGATGAGCGGGAAAGCAAGCACATGCGCGGGTGAATGATCAAGTAAACGAAATAACGTGAACGTAATCAAACAGGGAAGTTGGTAAACAATTGGGAGAGCTGGTAAAGAAATAGGTGAGAAGTAAGCGAGCTGTTGAGCGGGTAAGTCAAATAAGTGAGCGTGTAATTTATCAGTGAAAACGGTGTGCGATCAGTGAAGGATAAGCAAGCGGATGAGCAGACACGTAAACAGTCAAAAAGGTAAGCACATAGAGGGACGGGTAAGCAAACGAAGGAATGGGTAAACAGAGGATCTAGTGAACGGAGAAGCGGGTAAGCAAACAGAAGGGTGGATGAGGATTAGAGGCTAAAGCAGCAGATGAGAGGGTAAGCAAGCAGATGAACGAGTAAGCAAATGATGAGCATGTAAGGAAGCAGATGAGAGATAAGGAAGCAGATGAGGGGTAAGGATGCAGATGAGTGGGTAACAAACCAGAGAATCGAGTACGAAATAAAAGCGAGTAAGAAACTAACGGAGCGGGCAAGGTGGTAGGTGAAAAGCTAAACGAGAGAAAGCAACTAAGCGGTTGGCCAGATCACCGAACGGGCCGGCGGCGGTGACGTAGACGAGCGCGGCGGTTGTCGGCGGTCGCGGCGCGCGCTCCCGTACCAGCGCGTGCCGGCACCGGATATCGATCCCGGTTCCCTCCGGGCGACGCGCAGCGCAGTGCGGCCGAGGACCCCACCGAAGTCACCTCCGACGCAGTCGCCGCCTCCGCCGCCTCCGCTGCCTCCGCCGCCGCCCCCGCAGCGTCACAGACACGCAGGTGCGTATCGAAAGCGGTCAGCCGCTACGCACCACCCGCCGTCGACGGCAAAGAGTAGTATCTCATGGCACAGTGTCAGCGATTGGTCAACTTCGGCACGAAGCTCTTTCGAAAACAGATGGAAGGGACAGACCCCGGGGGGTGATATATGGTGAACATCGATCATATTTGCACCTAGTGTATCATGTTCACGATTGCTGCGTATCGAACACAAAAGAACGGCGTATAGTATAGTGTGAGAAATGTCTATCAATCTCTTTTGGGGCTTGTCAACAAAAGAAATTCATTCATTTTTTGCTTTATATGTGTTAATATATACACAAACATTAAATAATCACAGGATACTCAGTTAGGGAATGCACATTGTTGTCAAATCCGAAAAGTACGTAAGTTTACCATCAAAACAATCCTTGAACTTTAACACAAATATGCAACGTAGTAAGTTTGGTGTTTTAAATATGCATTCCAAATTATTATTATTATTATTATTATTATTATTATTATCATTATTATTATTATCATTATCACTTCAATTTTGAGAGGGAGCGCTAACTGGAGAGGAATCCTTAATAAACTTCAGTCACCGCACCATGAACATTACAAATTTCAAATGTGTAGATACTAGTGTTAAATAAATTATCATATTTGCATTTAATAAAGTAGTTCTGAGAAAAATATCGAATCGAAAACGCAAAAGCACTTTAAATCACAAATATTACTACTTTTCATATCCAATGACTCTTCACTGCAAAATCCTGTAGAGGCTACAGTTTTCGTGGAACAAAATCATAAAATAAAATTGTATATAATACCGTTTTGAGATAGTACATCAGTTGAAAAGAAATACGAAAGAAAAATTATTTACAGAAGAATTACAGACATCGTATTAATGCTGATAAGTTATTTATATATGACTAAAATCGTTATATAATAAAGTAAATAGAACAGCAACAATTCCTTAGTTCTGTATTAACTACATTCTTATCAATATTTATTTACTAATTAAACACACAAGTCTAAATTTCAAGTTAGCTGAAGATGATCAACTTTAAATATATTTTCTTACGCATCAATCAATTAAGAAAAATCAGTACATATAGTTTTTCTATATCTTTTAACACAAATTGAAATGATATGTAACAGATCCTTAAATATGTTGCGTTTGTTTTTATAGATGTGCAACATTTTCGATAATTTGCCAAGTTTTCGATTATGTGAATTTTATTTAATTGTGTTTTGATTTTCATTCGAACATCTTATTTTAAAATCTTATTTTAGCTAGTTAATGAATAACAAAATAATTCACCTCTCTTACTTACAAACCACGCACTAATATTTTAGTTATTTTAATATTAACATCTTTGGGAATATACAAAAATACTATCGTAAGTTTTGAAATACTTACATATGGTAATATATTTTATACACATTGGTTAGGTACAGTCATACATTATGCTATTATAATCAGTTTCGTAATGAAGTATTTTACCGCCCTAGTTGTGGTAATGCACTTCATTTCGACACTAGGGCGGTAAAGTAATGGCGTACTTTGCCAGTCTTCTTTTGAAAATATTTTGGATTTCGAAGTCTTGCATCCTTCGCCTTTCCTATTTAAAAACGTTAATAACCGAATATCCTTACTAATATCAATATCGCCATTAATAATATTGCACTATTTCACATAGAGTAGTAACTTCTTGGATCCTCCTCTGACGTGCCAAAAAAGTAAGCAATCAAAACATTTTCCGATATGGAATTAACATTTTTTCAAACCAATTTTGAAAATTAAATACAATACTCACGCTCATATTTGTTTGTTGATTTGTTGGGTAACAATGTTTCTATTGCATCCCTTGCTGCTATTTCTATTTACGATCCAGAACTATACTCACTCATGTCGATGGTATTCATCAAATGTGTTTCATTTGTTCTTTTTGTTGAAAACAAGGACTAGTCGTCACTTACAGTAGAAAAAAAACTGAATACTAAGTGAAGGCATATGTGAAATTGTCTTTATTAAATCTAACACACGTTTACAAAGTGAATGAAACGTTGAACGATATTTGTGATAACATTTTAGTAAAATACTTAGTATAGGTTACTAATTTCGGCCTAAAACCCTTGTTCAGCAATTTTCAATCTTCTATTGTAATCAGATGCTTTACGAAACATATATCGTAAATAACTATTCCTAAACTCTTACAAAACCATGACGACCTCGCGTATCGGTTGCAGTTCCAGATGGCCATGGGAGAGGGCGAAGGCGGGTGCTTCGCTTCCTCTTTCCAAAACATTCTTTTTGTAATTTTAATGAGTTAATTCAAAAACGTAACTCTGCATAATTTCCCAAGAATAGTTGGTACTACGCAAATACTTCTTATTTTAAGCTAATAATTTTTAAAATTTCTATAAGTTATTTCATTCTTTTTAGGGAGCGGGTCTTGTAGAAAAAGGCCTCACCCCTAAAATCCGTTTTGGGTTATCCGCAGTTGCACGTTGTGTATTTAACTACAGCCATGGTTACCATGCAGCTTGCCCAACGTACATTTCGCAAAATTTAAAAATTACAAAACTATTTTTTCAAAAAGTACTCCAAATTTAGTTCTAATTCTTAATAGGAATAGTGATAAACGTACTCTATTAGATAATATAATCCACATTCTGCGGTATCCTTTTTTTAACTATAAAAATATTTTTTTACTTTTCTCTCAAGTCGATAATATTTACATTAGTGACGATTCGTTAATGAATTTATAAGTACACGTGCTTTAAATTGTGTAATTTATAAAGTTTCTCAAAAACTCAAAGTTTTTCTGTGAAAATGGCTACAAAATTCCTAAGTTTTGGAAACAGCCAAATCCAATTTTTCAAAAACCCGCTACAAATTGTTTCTTTGACCTTTTCTTACGGATAGTGCTGATTGCACTTTTTAAGATACCATGAAACTCATGTGCCTGTATTCTTTCGTTTTTTCAAAAATTACGCATTTTTTAAAAAATATCTCTCACCCTTTTAATATATATGCATTTCCAGCAATTTGTATGCATTGCATTAGTCAGTGGAAGTGCTTCGAATGACTTCCATTTAAGTTTATCGAAAACTCAACACATTTCTGCGAATATTTTGACTGATTACTGACTCCGGGCGCGTCAACTGCTAAGGTCATTAGTCCCGACAGTGTAGTGAATGTTTCAACTTGGAAGGTAGCAGTGTTCTCCCCCTTTTGGATAGTGAGATCAGGCGCCGACCTACTGTCGACTAGTTGGGTTCTCCCCAATCAGGTATCTGTCACCAAAGGGATACCGCCCCAGCTGGGATAAGCTCTAAGCTCCTAACCCGTATTGTAGAGCCTGTTAATGTAAGAGTGTGTAAGTAACGGGTGATAGGACGAGGAAGAAGAAGGAAAGGTCGCACAGGGTCCTTGGCCCGTTTGTTAGGGTACAGTTGCGGCATTCGCCTAGTGTTGGTGGGGTAACAATGGAAAACTACCGATCAGAGCAGCCGGCCGCTAGAATTCTCCTCCAGCCAGCGACTGAAATCGACCTAGCTGAGAAGCTAGCGTTGAAAATATGCCACCGTAGGGACTCAAACTCAGGAACGTGACACGTCTGTTGATCTTGCTTTGAGTCTTCTTTCTCTTGAAGTTTATTCTCGTAGTTCTTCTCTAATTAGCTAAGGTGTATTGAAACTATACTTTAAATTTATTATGACAAATGTATACTGATCTCATCATTCTGTTGTCACTTAAGGTTAAATAAAAAACGATACTAACATTTCCTACATAATAAGTAAGTAAAATTTAAAATCAATATTAATCACATAAACACACGGCCATGTAATTGTAGATAATTAATCGCATGAGGACATATTCATGTGAAATTAAACGAAAACGTGGTAAATCGGGTGACATGGGTTTATAAAGAGATGCATTTGTGGTAGGGATTTTTTTGGAAAAAGAAAAATGTAAAATAGTTTAAATCAATTTATTAATATTAAATCAATCTCAGTAGCACCAAACCATAATGAATTTTACCGTAAACTTATGTTCGTTGATCACGTTATATTATTATTATTATTATTATTATTATTATTATTATTATTATATTAGCTGTAATTATAATTAAATTTCAAAAATCTGACAGAGTAAAAGAAATGTTTTTTTAAATAGTGATTTATTTAATACTCTGTCTCTCGTTGCCTGATTAAGAAATATATTTTTGAGCATACGCCTATCTCTAAATACACTTGTTTTCCTAGACGATTATTGCAAATATTTATTAATAACTTTATAAACTACATGGGAATGCATTACTTTCATACTTTTCTTGATATAAATTCCTTACTATTCCCATAATTAGCAATCATGAACTCTTACATGCCTAAGAACTTAAATAATAAACTAATTAGAAGAGAATGGTTTGAATGTGCGCTAACTCTAATAATTCGTAACATACTTCAAATAATTATCCTGAAATCACAACAGTGTTTTCAACATACAACTCTTAACATCAAAAGTTACAAGTGATTAAAAAAAACGTAAAACCCTTGTTAACACATAAGATAGTAATCTTAACCGAGCTTTTGTTTCACTTTAGTAATACTATGCACGTCATTTGCTTGCTTGATATTAATAATGACATGAATTTTAAAATATCAAAACCCTATTCGTTTCATTCTAGATATTTAGGTTGACAAATTTAACGTGCTGCGTAATTCCGCCAGGATTACCATAACCGATTTTCAGTCTCGCAAAGCTTGAGAACAAGAATGAAGGAGGAAGCGATTGCGAAAGAACGAGACGTAAATGTGATTCAAAATGAATAACAAATGCCGGAGAACTTCATCTCTGTCGGAGAACATTGCACTTACGACAACACCATTACGCGCCACAGCGCGGTGTGGGCTGGCGTCAGGGGGTTTGATGCACGGCTTGCATTATAATAGGCGAAGTTGGCTCACGGCCAGACCTACAGCGTTCCATAACCATAATGCGATCTATCATTCCACTGCCGGCACAATAGCAGTTGGTTACGTGCGCTGTCAGCCGTACTCAAATGCTTAGGACGAAGTTAAAGCTACTGAATTTGATTGCGCGATTCGGTCGCCCAAAGTATTATCTCTAAATGCACTGCGCATGGACGCACGTGTTGTTAACCGGGTAATAGGGTTTGGCACACATGTTTGCACATAATAAAACTATTATGTATCAAATGCGTTGGCTGATTTTGCGGGCAATAAACTTCGCCAATCTACGATTTACAATTTTATCTGGATCAGTGACAAGTAGTTAACCTCCATTGATCTTTTTCTTAAATGTAGGAAGTTTTAAAAATATAATAAAATTTTATATTCTCGAATAGATATATTTCTGATTACATTTAACAAGTGGATTTTATTAATTATTGCAGTATTTTTTTTATGAATTCTTCTAAAATTATGTGCTTATAATATACTCATGGATTTTCATAGTAACTATTGGTGATGCACCAGCATATACTTTCTCGCATTATGTGTACTACATTTTCCAATTGCAGAAAATCAAATTTCAACAAACATGAGACTCACACCTTTCATTTAAGTGTGCCTTCTTTTTCCTGTGCGGAAAAAAAATAAAGGAAAAAAATTGCAGCAATTTTTGAGAAAATATTATTTTTAATAATTGCAAGCTCAAATTACGCAAACACTACTCGTTTCTTCAAACTATTTGACAATGCCTTTTTAAAGAGCTAATTTTTTTCAAGAAGGTTTGCCTCAGGCAAAAAAGTCTTCAATTTTCCAATTTTGAAGTGTTAACGTTTTTGCAGTTTTCGAATATACGGAGAGTTTGAAGAAAATGGACTTCATCACTATGTTTTTGCAGTCTCTTGATACATATAAGATGAAATTTTGAAGAAAAAATTTGCAGTAGCTTATGAGAAAAAAAATGTAAAAAAGAAAAGTATTTCTTATATATCACGCATTACTCGAATAGTGCACTATTGTCAAAAAATTGAACGTGAACTTATTTCAAGATCTGCCTTTAAGGAATAAATTTTATTAAAAGAACAATCTACCGTCTTTTACGTTATCCGAGGACAATTGTTAATCAACCATTTTGGAGCCAGTTGTGAGAACTTTTACAAAAATGTTTCGATGATTCATGTACCCTCAAATCAAAATGTCCGTTTGAAACTCCTAACGATTCGAGTTCGTTCAATTCGATTCAGGAATATCAGTTTTGGAGAATAGTGTTTGAACGGTTTAAGTGCGAGCGTTGATCACTAGACGGACAGGCAAAAAGACTGACGTTTTGAGGTATTTTTTGGTATCAAGAACCCACAACACATCGTTTCTGCCTACACTGATTGTTAGAGGAAATAATTTACTATAAATAGAAAAATGATTTATCATCTTGTTCGTTACCAGGGCCCGACAATAAAGTTTCTTCTGTCAAAATTTCGCCGTTTTCCGTCGCACAATTACATAATTCTTACGAAGTATGCGCGTGAAAGCAAAACGTAATAGTGAATCAATATATGGAACAAACGCACCACAACTACACTTCTACGGTTACGTTCTTTAAACCGAAAAACGTTGCTTATAGAAGTCATCGAAGAGAGCAGAGAGGGCTACATTGCTCCGAGAAAAATCGAACCTTTAATTAGGAAAATAAACTGCAATAAACTTATTTACTATACATATTATTCACATGTAAAAATTAAAAAGCAAATATTAAAACTGATGTTGAGAGTGTTCCCTTACAGTTTCAATGGCATTTTGTTCTTTGTCTATCTTTAAACATGAATCGTTAGGTAACAAAGTTGGGGAGAAACTATTCATAGCAATTCATCGCAAAAATTCAGCACAGCATTCTAATATGTCAGCTGCAGATAATGGAAGATATCTACTGCCACGTAAATTATATATACACACACACATTACACAACTGATTTCAATTACATCAATCAAGTCAATTGATTGGGGAGTCATGTTACCAACGCTTCATTTCTATCACAGTTAATTCCTTAACAACAATTGATAAACAACACTACACGTATATTTCCTTTATAATGCAACTTGTTTCCGTTAAACGGACGCCTTCAAAATAAACAACACGAAGGCAGAGTGTGAGGAGTTCGAAGTGAGTGGCACAAAACCCACAAAGCGGTTCCGCCATTGACCATAAAATTACGCGCGCGTCGTATCAGGTTAGCTTTATGCCCCGCGTCTCCGCCACCTCCCGCAGCAGAGTCGCCCAGGGTCCTTGCCGGCCCTTGTCAGGGTGTGGGCCCGGGTGAAGAGGGACACTTCGGGGCGGGGAGGGAAGGGAAGGGGTGGTAGTTTGGAGGG
>BOPP01000001.1:28544675-28556509 GCA_017312745.1 Gryllus bimaculatus | reverse complement strand
GCATGCAAAAAAACTCTAGAGACTGGGGGGAGGGGTTAGGGGCAGTTGCCTACACTCTCCCAACCCAAGTTACTGATTGATTATTTCATGTTTCTGTGCGCGACAAGTGCTGAGCTCATTAGTTCAATAAGTGTAGAACATGTTTCATCACGGACTGTGACGGTGTTAGCCCCCAGCTTGGCGAGATCCGGTGCCGACCGACTTGTCTGCTAGCAGTGTCCATATTCAGGTACCGTGTACCAGCTGCGCACCATCCCAGACAGGACTCTCTAAGCTCCCTACTTGTTTCCCGACAAGTGTGGTTGTGTAGTAAATTTATGTGTGTGTAAGTTAGAGGTGACGATTGAGCAAGAAAGAGGAAGGAAAGATCCTGCACAGACCGTGGACCGTTTGTTACAGTACCACTACGGCATTAGCTTAGTGTTGATTGAAGAATCTATGGAAAATTACTGATCAGAACAGCTGACCGCTATAATTATCCTTCAGACAGTGAATGAATTCGACGAAGCTATCAAGATAGTATCAAACATCCTGCCACAACAAATTGAGTGGACAAACCACTACTGATCAGAGGAGCTGGCTGCTAGAATCCAGAGAATTCCCTTCTCGTTTCCAGCTACGTAAGTAGTGCTGAACATTTACCCCCATCGCGACACGAACCCTACGATGTCTCGGTTAGAGCTGCTGAGAGGGAGCAACAATGATGGCTCCGAGCTAAAGTCAACACTTACTTCTCCTGTCCCTGCCTCACGCGCTCCTTTCATCTAACCTCACTACTCATCCTCACCCTTCCTCGCTTCCGTGACCCTTCCACCTCACCCCTCCTCTCCCCTTTAGCCCTTCGCCGCGCCTGTAGCCGCCCTCCACGCCGCACAATGCCCAGGAGGCGATACCTCCCCTGCCGTTGCCCCCTTTGCCTGCGTCGCGACGCCGCCGCCGCCGCCGGCTGATTTGTCACCCCATTTGCGTCGGCGTCTAATCGCGGCGCCCGCCCCCCCCTTACCGCCGTGTCTAATCGCGCGGCCACCGCCGCCCCCTTCTCGCTCCCTAGGCGCCCCTCGCCCTCGCTTTCTTGACGGCGCCCCTTGTCACGGGGCTGTTGCGGCCATCTTTATGCGGCCTCTCCCCCGAGAGCGCTCGGCGCGTTGAAAGCCCCCTTGGCCCGGAGATAAGTGAAGTGAAGTGGTCGTTAGACCTCGGATTGTAAGACAAAGGCCTAGTTAGGTGCTTTGGGGGATGTGGGAAATAATTGAAGATGTTTACTAATCGTGAAAAATCAGGCCTGTTGAAAGGATTTAAGACTGTGTGCAATGTTCTAAAAGGGTGGTTGAGCCTATTTTATCTTTTGCTTAAAAGTACTTCACATCTCATTAACTTCAATATTTCGTTCACGTATATGTCAGTAATGTGTGGATATCTCAGACGAATACAAGTCAACAGTGAAAGGATGACCATGAATAGCTGGGCACCAATGTTGACGTGCGTGATTAACGTTTTAAAAAGTAGCTGATGGTAATCCTTTAACGGAAATGACGAGACCCTTTTCCGCCATTATATTTATATCGAAACACGTTTGAGAAAAAAGTTTATTATGAAGAAGAAATAACAGAGGATGAATAAGGCATAATACTTTTCGTACAGCTTTAGTTGAGTACTTTCCTAGAGCTTTAAAGTATTCTATTTAAAATAATTCTGTGATCTATTTTACGTTTCAAAATGTTCATCTCTCATGCTTAAAATTCTTAGATAAAGTGATTGTTTATTAGGTCATAAATTATAAACATTTCCTGGAGTGTGGAATTAACGGTAGAGAAATCTGGTTAAAAATATTGGTATTACTGTCTGGTAAAACATTTATACCTAAAGTATATTTCTATTCATTTGAGCTAACGGAAATGAGAAATTTCTTCACTCCCGCATAGGAATGGCGAAATTTACATTTACTGCCTCTAGATGCAAATATAGGAATGGAAACAGATTTACAATGGCTCTAAAGAGTTATCCTTACTTCATCACACTTCCTTTCCATACCGTCTCCCAAGAGTTTACGCCGATTGTTTTTTCTCAACCCCGGTTACCCCACGTTTTTGTTCTTCGAGAATAAAACGATTTTCCACTTCTCAAAAGATTGCTATTTGATTTTACGTCGGTTTTTGTTTCCTAAATGCTCTGCAATTTTATTTTCACTCCAGTTACAATGGCTTTTGAAATCATATTTTATATCTCTGCCAAGTTCAGATTTTCTGGGACTTTGTCTCTCAGGAATTTTTTTACGCTTTATAAAGTCAATATTCTTCAAAAAACGTTTCCCTGAATTTGGTGTACCCCTATTAAATTGTAGGGTTTTGTTATACCAAATAGTAATATTAAATCTATATTGATAAGAATATTAAAATAAAAGATACTCATTGGACATTTGACTTGCATCTTTAATTTCTCATTATAGCACACAATAAACGTTTTGATTTACAATGTTATTAACTAGGTAAATAAATCGGAATATCGGTAAGACATGAAATAAATTCCAAGCAGGTGGAACTTGCAAGTTCTTTCACGCAATCTCGACCACTTTGGCTCTGCCTCGCGTCGTTGCTCGCTAGATCTTTTCTCTGGTAACAATTTTTATCAATCTTGTTACCATAGCTACCGCTAACTCACTGTATTTTTAGGAGGTCAAAAGTATTTGTGCAATATTTGAGAGCAATCTTTCCAGTGTTGCAACAGCTACTTTCTTTAGTTATACGTACGTATACACATTATACATTGACATCAATGTAATACATGTATTTTCTTAGTCTGTTGTGAATTTTCTTATCAGAATTAAAAGAGGGTGCTAGTTAAAACAAATTTTTCCAAAAAATTAAGATTTGCAACAATATAAAATAAATTCTCATCATCGCAGCATTTTTTATTAATACCGTCCCAACATTACTCACAACGTTTCATAGAAATAATTTTTATTAATTAATATTCATGAAACTCAGGACTTAGTAGTGTTGTACATATTTAAAACTCCATCCTTTAATTTTTCATTCCATAGACAATGATTGACTATAATAATAATAATATTAATAATAATAATAATAATAATAATAATAATAATAATAATAATAATAAAATAATGGAATAATTTATTCAAACGTTCCCGTTCAGACCAATGCTGTAGTCCAACCCAAGTTCTTTTGGCGTCCTTTTGTGAGTCATCTTCTCGCAGTTCGTAACAATCTTCAGCTCCCCGCCCCGTTGCTTTCCCGCTCCGCCCCGGTCGCGCCCGCGCCGCCATCTCCCCATCTCGCCTCCAGAACGTTCTAACTGTTACTCCCCGCCCCACGCGCTCGGTGACGACAGGACTCCGCCTTCCTCGCTCCCACCCCAGCTCCGCCCCGCCCCGCTCCGTCCCGCCCCCGCCGCAAGAACGATCTTCGGTTAGCTGGACGAGCCGCTCCGCGTCGGCGGACGGTCGCTGATCGTAAAGGGCGCGCGGCGCCGTTCACTTGTTCCGGTTACGACTGCCTTTGTGGCAGCTCCATGGGAGCGGCGGCGGCCAGAAGGGCGTCCGAACAGCTGAGGTCGCACACCGGCGACGGAGGGGGGTCTTGGGAAAGGTATCGGATGGAGGGAATGCCATGAGATTGCGGATGGAGGGGGGGCGGCAGCAGCGACGACGAAGACGGTGGCGGTGGCAGTGGCGATGCAGGGGGTGATCGTGGCGGGAGATAATTTCAGTGGGCCTTGTGCCCAATTCAAGAGGTAGTGCTGGAGGTCGTGGTGGGGGAAAAGGTGGCAATGATAGCAGAGTTAGTAGGGGTAGTACTTGAATAGGTGGTGATGGCGGAAGCAGAGGAGCGGGGTGGTAATGCTGAAGTGAATTAGGGATAATGCAGTATGGGACCTTTCAAAATCATTTCTTAGTAACTAGTTCAATGTAATAAGATCCAACCGACGTCTTTATGAGTATCATTTCCTAGAAATAAGACGGTGAACGACGGTAGTTACAATAGTTTGTCACGCTGAACTCTGAAATCGAGTTTCATTGAAAAAAAGAGTTGTGCATAAATAGACTCCTAGCAATAAGAAAGCCCCTACATACACAGGTTACATTACAAAAACACATTTCCCTAGAGAAAAAATTGTAGGAGTTTAGATCCTAATAGGTCCCCTTCCTGCAAAGTCGAGAAACCATCATTATACCAGCGCACTACGAGATTTGATACAAAAAGAAGCCGCGAGAGGAATTTGTGAACACGTAAGAAACATATTTACTAGGCTGTCCGGGTCTACGCCGCACGTAAGAAACATTTTCAGTGACGTGCGGGTCGTGACGTGCTCGTGGAAGTGACCGCCGGAGAGACGTGGAGGGGCAAACTCGGTTAGTGGCGACCGCTGGCGGCGACGCCTCCGCACGTCGGCGCCGCGACGCCCCTTCTCAACGGTTTATTGACGGCCGCCCCGCGCGGATTAGCCGCCGGGCGGAGCGCCGCGACGCCCACGACGCCTGCGACGCCTGCGACGCCCACGACGCCACGGCGACCGCTCGAACTGAGTGCCCACCTCCTTCGGCCGTGCCGGCTCCGACGAGGTTGAATATACTGCACTGAGTGGTTGAAGCGCCTCAATCTCTGCAGTAAATTAAAGCCATGTTTTTTGAAGTCAAAACAGCGCTCTCTGGAGAAACAGTATTCTAGCATTACATTTGACACTGGTTATGGCCGGGTATGCGTAGTATGGCCGGCTATGCGTTGAATAAATCCTGTGTTTCACGACCAAAACACAATAATTTTTAAACAAAATCACAATATGTAAGGAGAACGAAATGATAATTTTTAAAAACACGTTATTTCCTGCATCGGTTATTTCATAAGAATGGAAGGTGTTGAAATATTAGTGCAGTTAGCATAACACCTGAATGTGAATGTTATTGCAATAAGAATCAAATAAAAAGATCACATATAAGGCGGCAAACTCGAAGAATGGTACATTTGAGTTTGATGACTTCTGTTTTTATAATTATATGCCAGACATACTAAAGGTATTGTGAGTATTATTATAACCATTAATATTATACAGATAAACGAAAAGAAAATAATATAGGAATAAGCTCTGAGAACAAGACGCCACCATCACGCATCTCTCATGTTTTTACTGCAAAAATCTTGGTGGGGTCGAGATTCGACCAAGAGCTCTGAGACCATAGGGTCAGCCATTCAATGTAGTACATTCTAACTCGTTGGCTGTCCCACAGACCCTCTGCCACCCCTGTCGCCCCACGACTCCGCAAACTGCTCTGTCTCCGCCTGCCACGCCCCCCCCCGCCTGTTCCACTGTCCTCACCTCCACTACCCTCTTCTCTCCTCCGTCACCTCCTCTGCGAGGCTTCCCCCGTCCCCAGCCTCTCTCTTCTCCGCCTTTCTGTCGTGTCCCAACGTCTTCACCTCCCTCACCCACATCTCCGTCTCTCCTCTTCTTGCCTCCCGGCCCCGCCTATCCTACCATCCCTACCAACTTCGTTCCTGCCACCTCCGACTCCTTCGGCTACCCCAGCCACTACACCTCCCCTTCCTCTTCTTTCGTACCTACCACACCTCCCCACCTGCCCCAATTTTTCCATCTGCCCCGCCTTCCCCACTTCTCTCTTTTAACCCACCAGTCCTACCTTCTCCACCTCCGTTACTTCCATGTTCCCTGCCTCCACCTCCTTGCATCTCCACCCTCACCATCAGCATCGACTGCATGAGTTGCAAGCGCCTCCTCTGCCACGCTAGTGACATCTGCCGCATCGGCGATTTCAGCCAACCCCACAGCCCGTATCCTTTCCGCCCCATCGGGCTCTTAACGCCTACCCGCTCTTTCGCCTGCACAGTTTCTTTCGTTACCTCCGTTCCCTCTTCTCTTCCTCCATCCTATTTGCCCTTGTCTTTCCGGCATCTTCCGATCATCGTCTCAAGCGTTGAGAACCATCTTCTGCCACCGTTCCTTTCCATGACGTTTGAACGACGGTCATTATCGCCGTCGGCGTCGTCCACTCTCGCCATCTCTAATTCTTCAATCGCTGCAAATTCCGCTACGAACTGCTTCAGAGCCCTCTCAGCCGATAGTTAGTCCATTTCCACAATCATCTGCGCAGTTCTCCTTTCCTTCCACTCGCGTTGCCAACTCAGTTCTCTCTCAATGGATTCTTTCTCATAGGTTTCATTCAGCTAGTGACGATTCCGTTGATTTAATTTAATATATTTTCGTCAACAATAAAAACTGTAGGCAAGTACTGTTGTAAACGAAGGATATGAAGTCCAATTTCAACAGTTTTATTTCCAAAATCCAATAGAATAAAAATTTAATAACTCTCTTGAGGTTGTTTAAATAATAGAACATTTAATCAAACTCAAAGTAATTAATCGTGAATTATTATGGCCAAAATCAATCGGCAAATATTCTCTTCTCCACTTTCGCAGATATCTTGTTCCTTGCTATACAACCACCAATTAATTTGCAGCAGTACCGTCTCCAAGGTTTCGCCAAACTTCCAATATCCTGAAGTCGCTGCTAATTGGGTTTCAAAGCCAGAATGTCACGTCAATATTCCCGGCCTACATTCAGGCGTCTATACTCTAGCAAACTCGATCCAGTCTCTCCGCAACAAAGTGGCGTCCACGATAACCGAGGTTACATCCCTCAATTGTATTTTCTACAACTCAAACAAATTTATATTTTCATTTTGTAACAAAAATAAAATTGGCATTTGACGATGGTTAACCGTCAATGCATACATTTATAGTTACAAATCGCAATGTAAATGTATCTCGTAATATTGTTCTCGATAACCTTGGCAATGTTCAAATTACAAGCATGATTTGTTTTGTTATTACTTATTTCAGAAGGTCTTATTTTATGCTGTCTTAAATTCAATATCATTCACACACAGATGCAGGTTATATAAACATGGGAAAGAGCAAATTTCAATGCTGTAAGACATTGCGAGTAGTTTTGGAATGAGAGTAAACGCGTTAAATTCTAGGGAAAGAACACAAATAATAAATAACATCATATGCACCAAACTACTAAAAATACACATATAAACGATAATTACAAACATCGTAATTTAAGTGATTAACATCTGTTGTAGTGTTAAAAGTAGATCATTTTGGAACCACTGGTGTAAGTAGTAGTGCCACAAAATTTGTAAAAAAAAACTATTACGGTATCAGATATATTACACGCAAAGGTACTATTATAATTCGTAAATCGTTAATTTTGAAGACGTCGCACACTTCGTATTTCGTACACACTTCGTATTTCAATGTTTTGCCGTACAAATGCCCATTGCAAAAGCTACCGACCAGTAGCCTTGAGATACATCCTCCTTTTTCGATATTTTATTTACCCCTGTACCGTGAATAGACTCTCTGCATGAATGTGAAACCTGTTCTACACTTTATACACTAACTACTAGTACTACAACATCACATACTTTCTCAAATTTTTCGTAATTAAAATCAATATTATAATATTATATGAACCTAGAAAAACTTATTCAAACAGCAGTTTTTATCTGGTCTGGGATTCGAACTGAAGTTTCTAGAGTTAGTATGCACCTCAATCTCTAGCCTCACAGTAAAAAAAAATTAAGTTGGTTTTGAGATTTTTAAAAATAAATTGCGTTAAATTGAAGCAAAAACTATGCAAATTTTCTCGTTAAAAAAACTACATTGAAATACTTTCTCTTTACCAAATTAGAAAGTATGTTTTTATGTATTTGGATCGGATTAATCCGGATTTTGACATCTAGCGGTGTTCCCATGATTGGACCCTTTTTTTATGTGATATCTACACTTCGGGGGTAAGGGAGACAATTGGCGACCACGAGATATCCTCACCTACCTTGCTTGTTTGACCAGCCTGAGCTTTCATTCGTCACATAGCTATATAAATGGAGACGATTTGTTTAAGAAAGCTACAGCTTCTTTTTCACACTACCGGGAATCGAACTCGGGACCTTCTCAAAGAAACCTAGCACGCTATCCATGAACCACTTGGGAGACGAAAGAAAGTAAAAAGTAAATAGCACGTGGCCCCTGGTCCAGGATACCTCGTGAAGCTGCCACCGCGTGCGGACGCGCGGAGCCCATTGGTAGAGCTATCGCGGAGCGCCCGAGGCGGAGCCGGCGGCGGGGTTATGCAAGACGCGCGGGGGTCGCGTCGGCCGCGGAGGATGAATTTCGTTACTCAGCCTCCGCAGTGTGCTGACGCCGCGCGGGCTGTCAGCTAACACGGCGCCGAGAAACGGAGGGGGGAGATAGCCGACATGGAGAAGGTGGTGGGAGTGGCGGCGATAGAGGGCGGAGGTGGCGGAGAAGGCTGAGAAGGGGCTGCGCGACAGGGGAAGCGGACCTGCCGTGGAGGTCTGGATGAAATGACGGCGGGTGCGGCGATCGTACTGCAAATGGCGATAACACTGAGATCCTGGTTGAGGGTTGAAGATGAGGAGGTGTAGGAGGGGATGGAGGGTTGGCGGAAAGGAGGGAGAAGACGGGGTTCATGAGGATGGGTAAATGGGCGGGGTCGCCGACGATAGTGTTCCATCCCGACAACTATTGGGGAGAACGGAAAGAAAGTAACAAAAGTAAAATAGCGAGCGGCATCACTCTGGTCCAGGGATGACCTCCTTCGAGGAAGCTTGCACGGTCGTGCGGAGCGGCGGAGCCATTGGTCGAAAGAGGTATCACAGCGGCAGCGCACCGGGCGGGAGCCCGGCGGCGGGGTCTCATTCAAGACGCGCGGAGGGTCGCGTCGGCCCGCGGGAGGATGATTTGTCGTTATCGGTCAGCGCCTCCGCAGTGGTGCTACCGCGCCAAAGAACGTTGGCGACGGGCTGCTCAGCTTACGAACGGGCAGCGAGAAACCGGAGGCAGGGGAGACTTACCCGCACATGGACGAGAGGGATAAGTGGAGGCTGGCGAGCGGAGTAAGAGGGCGGAAAGAGATGGGCAGGGGAAGCTGAGAAGGGGCTGGGGCGAAGGGAGAAAGCGGGACCTGGCCCGTGAGAGAGTTGGGAATGAAATGAGAGAGCGGGGGTGCAGGGAGATCGTAACATGGCAATGGCGATCATACCCTGGGAATTCTGGGTTAGAGGGGGTTGATAGAGTGCCAGGGGTGATGGAAGGAGGAGAATGGAGGGTGGCGGAGGAGGAGAAGAACGAGGGGGGTTCATTGAGAATGGGTAATTGTGCAAGCGGAGGTGCGCCGACAGATAGTGTTGAGATTAGTTGAGATCAGAGCGCGGAGGCGAACGGCCGGGTGGTGGCGGCGTGGGGGAGGAGGTTGAAGGGCAGGGGGCGGCGTGGGACGCGGAGGGGGGAGCTGGGGGTGGGGGAGCGGGAGTGGCGGAGGGTGGGCGGGAGAATAGGCGTGGGGGGCGGGGGGGGGGGGCGGAAGCTGGGGTGGCGGCGGGGTGGGGATAGGAGAGGCGGCGGGTAGAGTGTGTAGCGGAGGCGGAGGGGTACGGAAGGGGAGACGGGGACAGCTGGGAATGGCTAGGATCGGCGGGCAGATAGACAGGGGAGTAAGATATTGGCTGGAGGTGTACGTGGTTGGACATTACGGAACGCTTGAGATGTGGATGGCGAGGCTCGGCTACTTCGAGCTGGGTCGAGGGCGCGCTTAAAGCTGGGAAGGCATGTCACAATGCGAAGCGGCGGGAAAACAGGCTAAACGGCGGGCTGTGGTACGGGGGTGGAAAACGCCTTATAGCCGACGAGGGAGTGCTGCAAAACAGGCTGAACGAAATCAAGATAACATCTCTCCCGTTTTTTAAAGTAGGTGCCGACTACAGTCGCAGATCCATAAGCGGTTTTGAAATTTATGGTTTTGGTCTCATCTTCAAGTGATGCCAACAGAGGGACTTTCCCTTAGCGGCGTGAGCATTTCTCTTTGAGGAGCTTGAGATTATTGGTTGGGACGCGGAGGAGAGTGCTATTTAATTATAATAACAGAGTCCAAGCACATCTGTGAAGGTGTGAATCAAATTTGTTCTAATTCAAAGCATGTGAGTCTAAGCGCAGCCCGCGTTCCTAATTAATTGACAGGAGAGCAGTTTTATTTTACATACAATCATAAAGCATAAAATATAAATTTAAAAATTAAACTTAACGACTTGTAAATAATTAAATTTAAAATAACATATTCTTGTTTAATGGAAATGTGATCTTTATTTAAAGTAATAATATATACTTTTATAAGTCCATTCAAAAACTTTATTACTAAAGAATAAGGAAATTGTTACAACAACAATTGGTGAATATTTAGGAGGTTACATCAATGTAATGATCAATCGTTATTTTAAGATTTATGTTTTTATTTTATTTTTTGAAACGACAGAGATGAGAGAGCCAGCTGCAAATATATTGTGAAATGTGTTTTACAATTAATTAAATAGACTAAAAACACATAATATCCACTTCATATACCGAAACAACCACGGACAGTTATGTGCCCTCTCGTTCACTCATCGTCATCTTTCCTTGCCATCTCCGTGTACATATTCGCCACCCCAACGACTGCCCCCGATCAAAGACTCCCGTCACGACTCCCCCGTCCCACGACTCGTCCATGGGCGACTACCCCGTCCCGGATACCCCGTCACGACTCCCGTCACGACTTTCCGTGACCCAGACTCCTCCCACGACTGCCGTGCGTCCCACGATTCCGTCACGACTCCCCCGTCCCACGATATCCGCAACCATATTCGTGAAACTGCCCGTACCAGGAACTCCGCGCGTCCTACGACTACGCCCGTACCCACGAACTCCGTCCACGACTCCCCGTCCCACGACCTCGCGCCCGTACCCAATACAGACTCCAGCCCGCCGTTTCCAACACCCGGTCCACGCTGCCGACCGTCACGAACTCCCGCTCCCCAACGACTCCGTCCGCCACGATCCCGTCCACGTACTGCCCCGTCCACGATCCCGTAGCCGCGACGACTCCCGACACAAGGACTACCCCACGTCAACCATTTTCGACTCGGCGTAGCGACCTGATGACGGACTCTACCCGTCCCACGATCCCCGCTCTGACACGAAATGCGTACGCGATACGACTCCCGCCGACCACGACTTCCCCCGCCCACGACCCTCCCGCGCCACACGACTTTCCCTGGCCCACATCGACTCCACTCCCACGACTCCCCCGTGGCACGAACTCCCGGTCCGACTCCCCGTCTCCGACGACTCCACAGTCACGATATCCCCGTTAACCCACGACTATCTGTCCACGACTCCGTCCAAGATTCCTTTGCTCCTAGACTCCCCTCAACCAACAACCACGCCCGCTCCGCGACTCGCGCCATTTCGATGCTAATCTGAGACTCAGATAAAGGGACGCACGATTTAGCGGAGCTGATTCGCCCCCGCGACTCTCTGGACGTCCGAGAGAACCGTTGCCGCCGTATACGGTTCTCGCGCTAGAAGCAACGACGTCACCCGCAACACGGGTCTTTCAGGCGGATGCAACGCAAACTGCAGGCCGAAACCAACATAAGGCCCAGTTGATCGGCAGGAAACATAACTAGACTGCAGCACACAGACGAAGCAGACATCCCACACACTTCCTGCAGCGTGCAGCTCCGCAGGATAATTCACGCAGAGCGCTACATACTTGGGGAGTTGCCAGGCAGCGGCCTTCCGCCTCCATCGCGGGAGTCAGAGTTTCATATTGATATATGCCCGCCCACCCATTCGGCCCAAAGACCAAGCGCGCGCACAGTCGTATTTGATATCCACTTCCGTCAGAGCCAACGGCGTCGCTCTTGAGCGGGGCGAGCGGGGGTTGAGCGGGGGCCG
>BOPP01000001.1:28517005-28544650 GCA_017312745.1 Gryllus bimaculatus | reverse complement strand
GAGGGCAGCGAAGATCGGCGCGGCGCCGTCGGCACGGGGGAGGCGGCGGCTGACGTATCCGAGGAGAGGGTGTGCAGCTGAGGGCAGCTATGGAAGAGAGAATGCAGACAGAATCGGCAGGTGGTGGAGGCGGTTGTTCGAAGTGGGGGAGGTGGTGGAAGTGGAGGATGGTTGCGGTGGAGGTGGTAGGGAAAGAGGTGTTAGGTTTGTAGAAGGTAGTGGCGGAAATGGTGGAAGGGGAGGTGGTAGGGGTGGAGATGGTAGGGGTGAAGATGGTAGGAGGTAAAGGTGGTAGGGGTGGAGGTACGGCGGTGGTGCATGTGATGGCCGTGGGGGCTGCTAAGAAGGAGGTGATGGTAGTGGTGAAGAATGAGAATAATAGTTGAGTTTTCTGTGGTGACAGCGGGGGAAGGGGTGAGGGATGGTGATGGTAGAGTTAGTCAGGGATGGTGAAGTTGGAGTGGATAGTGAAGGTAAAGGGAATAATGAAGGTGAAGGGGATGGTGAATATTGTTATGGTGGAGATGGTAGTAGGGGTGCAGTGGAGGAAGTGATGGAGTCATCAAGTGATGGTGGTAGTACTGGAGGAGGTAGAGAGGATGGTAGTTTTATTTTCAATTGATAACTCCGGGCACGTAAACTGCTAAGGTCATTAGTATCTTGATTGTAGTGTATATTTTATCGCGGGAGGTGGCTGTGATCTTCCCACGCTGGATGGCGAGATCCGGCGACGACCTACTCGTTTTCAGGGTTTTCCACAACCAGGTATCCCTTCACCAGCGGGGTACCGCCGCAGCCGGGACAAGCTCTAAGCTCCCGTCTGATCTCCCGGCGGTGTATAGTAGAGTGAATATAAGTGTAGTACTGTATAAGTAAGGGGTGAAGATAGGACAAAGAAGACCACGCGGCCCGTAGTCCGATTGTTAGGGTTCTGTAAGGTTAGGAGCGATGAAGTTTGAAGTTCTATAAAAAGGTAAAGGACAAAGCCTCGGAAAGAGGATAATTTAATAAAAAGCTCCATGTGGGTTTGACTGCTGTAGGACTAACTTTGTGGGCGTCGCCCTCCCTCGTTCGTGGTGTACGTCATATGCTGCAAAAGGGAAAGATTGGTATCTTGCAAAGGTCGTGTTCTCATCAAAAAGCGTTTCTCGAAATCCATTAACACTACTTCACATCATTTCTCAGAATCCGTGAATTCACTTTTATGTGAAAACACTACTTCATTCCTGTGCATTTTCATTGATGTTCCTAATTTGATTACTGGCTAATATGGTTCAGTGTCGACATCCGTTTCCGCCGGGTGATACCGAAAGAAAGGCCATAGGTATCTAGTCCTGATGATGATTGGTTTTCTACTATAATTAAATAGCTAGGTCGACTACTATTACTGCCTAGAGGACAATTTTAGCTGCCGAATGCTTTAATCAGCAGTTTTCTTCCGTGATTTTTCCGATACATTCCAGGCCAATGGCACAACAGTGCACTACATTAGGCACAAGGGTCGTGATATTTCGCCTTGAACCTTGCAGCTTTCTCTTCTGTTACAAACACACTTTCACTTACATGCATTACACTACCACACATTACGGTAGTTTAAAGGTTTTAAAGGCCTGGGGCGGTGCTCCGAGACGGGAAAATCCTAAAATCGACTCCAAAACTCTCAATATAGCGAGAGACAAACACGTCCTTCCTCAGCCAATCCGTCCAAGCCACTATGAATGGCAGTAACCGCCAATATTAGTTTACCACTCGATGATTCACCTGCTGCGATTGGTTGAATGTGTGATGACCCAATTATTTGTGCCGTAAACGGTAAGTACGTCATCATCTGTGCCGTAAGATACCCTTTTATGAAAGATTGGTAGCAAAAAGGCTGTTTGAATGCCGGTATTCGATAAAGTAGTTTATGCGACCGGAATGAGACATACTTACTTACAGAGCTTTTTAAATTGGTTACTTATAATGTGCCAGAATTGCAGTCAGTGTCATGTAAAATGTCCTCTCAGGAACACGGCGGAGCAGAGTCCACCCGCACTGTCCCTACTGCCGCGACATCACCTAGTGTATTTCACAGAGAAAGAAAACACCGTAACAAATGTCTTTATTTCTAAGAATAATGTAACGGTATAAAGTGTTACATATTAACTTACATAATGGTCCTAGAATTTTTCTGCCATTCAAGAAACCTTACCAGGCTCATAATTGTACATTAAGAATTACAGCGAGAATTGTTTAACTACATTTCAGGTACACTAGCACTTAAGCACATATTAATTTCTAATTTCCGGGAAGTCATTTCCTTCGTGATGATAGGGAGCATTTCATCAGAGAACAGCCAAGCCGGTTTCGTTGCAGCGGGTGGCGCGGCGCAAGTGGCGCCAACTGCATTAGCGAGTGCTCTCAGCAGCAGAGCCGGCGGCGGCGCGCGCGGAGTGGCTGCCCGGGGCGCAATCAAACGCCGCGTGCGGGGCACCGCGCGAGGCGCTGTTTACCGCGTACCCCCGCAACAATGCAGTAGTACGTGTGCGCTGCACTTCGCGAGATCGCCCGGTCGCCTTACCCACCCTCTCGCCTACGCCTTGGCCTACCATCTCGCCTACGCAGTCGCCAACTACCGTGTACGCCTCTCGACCAAGACTTCAACCACCACCTCAACCATCACCACAACTATTCGCTCATACATCGCTCACCATCTCCCCAACCACCTCACTTATCAACCGAACCCACGCCCACGCCCACCAGTTGTCCCCAGACGTTCGTTTAACTTTTCCCACCACCGCCTCATCCACTACCTTGCCATCTGCCTGCTCCTGTCGCAAAGCACCCCTCGACATCATGATCATCACCCCCGCGCTCACCCAACACCACTTCCCTCCTTCTACTTACACAATACTCTCCACCCCTTCACCCACCTCCTCGCTCATTACTTACTCTAATCTTGGCCTTCCGGCCCTTCGTCGGCTCCTCACCACCTCATTTACCATGCCATATTACCCGTCGCCAGCCATCGCTCGCCACCTCACCACCTCTTCGACCAGCCCATTGCGCCACCGCCCACTCGTGCACACAGAAGTCGCCCTGGGTCTCCCACCGCGGCCGCGTTCTCCAGTCCTCTACGGGCTCTTGCTGGCGCCTCGCGGGCGCTTCCCTCTCGCCGCGTGCGCCGCGTCCAATCTCCCCGGCTCGCTATTCACGCAGCGCTCCCTCGCGCTTTGCTCCCGACGCGCCGCCGACCACGCTGGGTCAACGTGTACACTGGCACCGGCAGCCGGTGTGAACTCCTCCACACCACCGCCTTCCTTGTGGCACCACCTACTCCTTTCCCGATTGCCTTTCACTCTTTCATTCGGTGCCGCTTCGCAAATATTTCTCCCGATATGTTCGCTTGTTGAATCGTCTATTCTTGTCTCGTATTTGGGCAACTTGCGATTCATCCGACTCTACAATACCTCTTTAATTCTCTACAGATTTCTCTCTCGACCGTCATATAAACATTACCATTGCTTTCATCAATGAATTTACCTCTAAGAGCACGCTTCGCTTGCCGCCGTTACATTTTACAACGGCTGTCACAGCCTCTTCTGCCAGTCTCTTTAATATAATTAACACAGCTTCTAATAGGAACGTCATCTATATCCATCCGCTTCCAAGCTGTCTTCTCACGAAGCTACTCCCTTCCCCACCCCCCACTCCACTCGTCATTAGTATTCTCTCCGTTTCCTATCATCCTCTCCGATTACTACTCTCACCGTCCTTATTGACCCCATCACCTTCGCTATTCACTCTACACATCGCGGTTATCGACACTCTCACCCACCCAGACACGCCCACCGTCTCCAACAACTCCGCACTCCCGCTCCCGCCCCCTTCCTCTGCGTTCCTTCGCACGCGTAACCTCCTCAACAGGTTCCTCTTCCTTCACTCCTCCATACGTGGTCTCGTCTCCCTCCCTCTCACGTGCTCTCCTCTCAACCGCTTCCGGCCTCGTTCTCGACCTGCGCTCGCCGCCTCGCAATACCTCCACAATCGCGTTGCGGCGCGGAGCGGCTGCGTCAAAGAACACGCTAATGGATCAGAGTGTGTTTGCGGCCGCCGCCGACTTGTTTGCGTCGCCCGGCGCCTGCTCTTTGGGGCCGGCACGCGTGCCCCGGCGCGCGGTTGACCCAGGGCACGCGCGTGCGCGCCGCCTCGGCTCCGCCACGAGGGCAGGGATCGGCAAACAGCCGCCTGCCGCCGCCGTCGCCACCGCCTGCCCGGCTTGTTCTCCATCCTGATCGAGATCACTGAAGAACAGGTCTTCGAATTTCCGGGAGAACTCAAGGACTAACTCTATTGAAATTTTCTTGAGTGTAGGTCAATAACCATCATTCATTTAAAGTGCCAATGTTTCGGCTTTTATTCAGCGTTTATCATGGTTATAACAGAGACATTTTCCTTAGTCACTAGATCCACAAAATTTAATACTCATCTAATACTCGCCTATATCACAATCTTCAATAATTATATATGTTTGGTATCATTACCCTTTTCACTTCGGATAGGTCCAGGAGATGCGGAGTTCGTGGGCACCGGATGTGGCCTGCCAGCGGAGGAAAATCACCGCCACCTTTCAACTGCACAACACTTACAGGACTAGGAAATAATTTTAGCAGTTGACGTCCCAGGAATCACCAATCAAGTAATGAATCAACTGCAGGCCAGGCCTTGTATAAGGAGTCCAGGGTGGGCAACCCTGCCCTTCGGCCGCCGAACGCCGGTCGTCTGCTTTCGCGTCCTCGCCCCCTCGCTTCGCTTTGCCCCTGTCGACGCCACGCGCCTTCTCCGCGCCCCTTCTCCCCCCCCTCTGCAGGCAGGAGAGGAGGTTGCCTCGCCGACGCTGCGCACGGATCAGCCCCTAGGAGTGCACTTCCACGGTCGCCGCATTCTGTTCTCAGACGGCTGCGCAACGTCAAAGTGGCATTGTTTCGGAGAAGCGTTGCAATGGGGAAGCCGCGTGGGGAGGAGTAGAGAGATTGCAACCCTTCAACGCGAGCGTTGCAAAAAGAAGTCAGCTTTTACATGACATTGATTTATCACTTATTTTTCTCTTTCTTTCTCTCCTTTCTTTCCACATGATTCTCACCTCTCTCTCTCTCTCTCTCTGTGGTCTCTTCTCTGTGCTTCTCTCTCTGTGTCTCTCTTCTGTGTGTCTTCTCTCTCTGTGTCTCTCTCTGTGTCTCTCTCCTCTGTGGTCCTCTCTCTGTGTGTCTCTCTCTGTGTCTCTCTTCTCTCTGTGTGTGTGTCTCTCTCTCTGTGTCTCTCTCTCTTTGTGTGTGTCTCTCTCTCTGTGTCTCTCTTCTCTGTGTCTCTCTCTGTGTCTCTCTCTCTGTGTCTCTCTCTCTGTGTCTCTCTCTCTCTCTCTCTGTTCTCTCTCTGCTCTCTCTGTGTTCTCTCTCTCTCTGTGTCTCTCTCTCCCCCCATACACAAACATCGAAGTGCTTTGCTAGCCCACGTGTTTTGCTAGGAATTTTGATTCTAGCACTGGGTCGCCCGTCTCAGTTGTGTACCTAGCATTGGAAATTTACCTTCGTCTCGAACTTTGATGTGCAGGTTCACAAAGCATCCGTTGCAACTCGCAGCTCAGTAACTCAAAGTACGTGCACTACCACTGCGGTGGCTTGTGGACTCCAGTTGGGTGTATTCAGTTTACTGGGAAGCTTGTTAAGCCAACGCCCATCATTAGCCATGGCAGCCATTTGGTGACACGCCGACCAGTATACGCGTGCAGACTTCCCCTCATCTTGTAGGGATCCGCATGCCCACAATCTTAAAAGCGTGGGTGGCGAATCGTTGTTGCTCATTTAGCGCTACCAAGGGGAAAAGTGTGGTAGACCACGGACGCGAGCAACTTTGTCCCCGCTGTGAATTATTATTATGATTATTATTATTATTATTATTATTATTATTAATATTATTGTTAGCGGATTAGGAGGATATAGGATATTTGTGAAAGGTGATCGTGAACTTTTTGAACCATCCCAGCATTCGCCTTATGACGGGGAAACCACGAAAACCCCGGTCAGGATGGCCTGCCCGGGAATCGAATCCGGACCTCCCGATTGCGAAGTCAGCGCGCTACGCACTGAGCCACTTCGCTCGGTAGTAACGGGGAAGCGCCTAAATCCAAAAGGCGCAGATTCAGGACCTAGTCCAGCCAGCGAACCCGACTCCTCGACGTAGCGTGACGCGGCACGACGTGGCGTGGCGTGGTGTTTTAAGAGGACGCTGCAGACAACTTTAATGCGGGCCCCCTAACGAGTTGGCAACTTACGACGGCGGTGCTTTCTTGACGGGCGGGTTGGCGCGGGCGGGGCGGGGAGCGGCGGAGCGTGGAGGGAGGCAGAGTAGGGTGTAGCAGAAGGAGGCGAATCCGAAAAGGGTGGGGCCAAGAAGCTAGTGGGGAGGATCGCGGCGAGAAAGAACGGGAGCGGGGCGAGATAATGTATCGTTTGCAGATGATACTACAATATCGTTAAATGCATTACGTAGCTAAAGTTATTGATTCTGCTGCAAGAAACTAATGTGATTTTTAAATGTTTATTTAAACATCATCTTACATAAAGAAGCCATCTTACAATAAAACCGACAGTAATTCAAATTGTAACTGTTCAACGTTAACAAGAATACACACACATATTATATGGGTGTATATTTTGACCTACATTCAAAATGGAATTAGAATGTTGCTAATTATGTTAAAAAACGAAGACACTTATTTTATGCCTTTTATTAAATGAAATCATTTTGGAGTTGTAACCAATTAATGACTGAATTATACAGTATTTTCGCCGGTAGCCACTTAAGGTATAATTGAGTGGGGTGGAGAATACGAAAAAATGTTGCACCCATTGGGCATAATACAAATTACAATTAAAAGCATTATATACAAGAAACTTTAAGTTTATCGCACTGAAAATCCGATGAAGAATGTAATATTATTAACATTAGGAAGTATTTCTAGGGGGTTCCTCAAGGAAAAATAAAATAAAGTTAATGTAGGAGAACCCATACATATATAAGTTATAAATTATTTAATATATTTCCTTGAGATTCAAAAGATTTATGTGTTAGTCAATGAAAAAACAAAAAAAGGTAACGAAGTTGGCTTTTCTGAATACAGGAGTTTTCTTTTAAAAATTTATTTATGAGTAAAATATAAAATAAACTAAAACAAGGGTATTTGTGTAATTTAATCAGTTTTACTTAAATAAGTGTAGTAATTTAATGTACAGATATTTGTTCAGTATGTATTAGTATTTATTGCAGTATTACTCTTGTAAATTATTCAATGTTTTTGCTTCATTTACTTTGTAAGTTGAACTTCAAGTTGTTTTGTTTGTTCTTGTACTTTATTTATTTGTTCTTGTTTGTTTGTATTTTACACTTAAGTTGATTGATAATATGTGATATAAGCTAACCTTGTTTTGAAAGAGAAGGCCCTTCCCCGAATAATAATAATAACAATAATAATAATAATAATAATAATAATAGTAATAATGATAATAGTAATAATAATAATGATAATAGTAATAATAATAATGATAATAATGATAATATTAATAATCGTGATTATAATTATGTAATACAACTGAATAAAAAATATAATTCATTTGCTTTAATGATGGACGGTTGTTGCAGGTGCGTGCCTGGGGAGGGGAGGGGCCCGCCCGCCATGCCGCTGCTGCAGGCGCCGGCGCCGCTGTACGAGCTGTGCCTGGCGCAGCTGTCAGCGCGCCTCGAGCGCCTGGCCGTCGCCTACGATTTCGACGACCCTCGCGAGCGCGGCCCCGCCGACGCCCTCGGTACGACCCGCAAGCCAATGCCTGCAAGCGAATCGTTCCACGTGCGCTTTCTGCGATTCTGTGCTACCTAGCTGACATTCATTTCGTTTTGAAGTTACTTCTTTTAATAGACGCCTGTGGACGAATTATTGTCTAGCATCTACCTTACGCCTTTTAAAATACAATTATCTAGATCAGTATCATATAACGAACATAAATTACCAAAATAAGTTTTAGTACTTTACGTTTTTCTTGATGATTTTGCTGAGTGGTTGAGATGCATAGGCTTAGCCTAGCAAGAATGTTACAAATTATTTTCATTAAGGTTCTCCATATGTGCCATTCTATGTTACTGATGGTTGACAGTACTAATAACACATGCTTGTAATATCTAACTTCGGCCGCCATGACTTGTAATGACAAAAAATCTACCTTCGCGTTTACTACACCTTTCCTTGGTGCCACCTTTTGAAAACATTGATGTACATAAACCATTTCGTCTATCAGTATGTAAATTAAATCGGTTTCACAGAGGGTCCACGTGTATATAGAATGGCATTAAAAAATATTGTGAACTTATACACATGTGTAAATCTTTTTGCAAATTCTAGGACGTTCAGAGAGGGTTTTGAAACAGTTATGTTGAATGAAAACACTGAATACATCACGTATGTAAAACTATTGTTTACAATTTGTTGTACATTAAATGTAAAAAATATAGTACATAAATAGTCCTTAAACATTCGCTGGTTAAAACTAGTCCACTCAGTAGTTTCAACACTAAATCTTTCATCTTGAATGTTCTTCTCTCGATGCATTTATCGCAGTGTGAGTGAATGAGCGAGTGAATGTTAGTGAGTGATCAATTGGAAGAGTGAGTCAGAGAGCTAGTAAGTGCGTGCGTGCGGAGAGAGAGGGAGAGCAACTGAATAACGTTCGAGCGAGTGAGTTAGTTAATGAGTAAGTAAGAAAACAGTAAAATGCCCAATTATGAACGATTTTTTTAACAGTTTATAATGCTGGTATACAAAACACACAATTAATCGCGCTGAATTTCCATAATAATTGTTACAATTATATTACAACTTACAATTTTCAACTTAAATCCCTCAAATAAATCCCTGCAACCTGGTTCATGTAAAGCCCTTTCTTTCTTGTGATGATTTTTGCATTTCTTCTTACATTTTCTCTTTAAAGACCTAACTCTCACTGTCTGTTATCTTCATTGTACACGTAATGCAACCGATAAATATTTGGAAGAAAAAGAAGAGTGAGTGGTCGAGTGAGAGAGCATCTGAATGAGTGAACGAGTGAGTGAGCCACTGACTAAACAAGCGAGAGAGTGAGGGAGTGAGTGAGTGAGTCGGCGAGCGAGTGGGTATTGAGTAAGTTAATGAGTGAGAAAGGGAGCGAGTGAGTGAGCGAGTGAGTGGCGAGTGAATAAATGTGCAAGCGAGCGAGTGAGTGAGTGAATGAATGTGCAAGCGAGCGAGTAGGTGAGTGAGTGAGCATGTGAGTGAGTATTGAGTAAGGTGATGAGTAAGGGAGTGAGTGAGTGAGTGAGTGAGTGAGCGAGTGTGTGAGGGCCGAGTGAGTGAGTGAGTGAGTGGCGGCGCGTGCAGAGGAGGGGCGGTGAGCGAGCGAGCGCGTTGTGCAGCGGGGCGCGTGGCGGAGGACCTGCTGTGGCACGCCTTCCTGCGCGCCGCCGAAAAGCGCGTGCCCCGTCAGGAGGCCGGCGCGGGGCCCTGGAGCTGGGACTGGCAGGTGAGCGGCGCGCGCTCTCAACTCTTCCTCTACACTCAAACTGTTTCTGCGCCTCGTCACACTCATGACAGGCGCGGCCAGAAAGGCAATAATAGTATATGCAATTAGTTTATAAAGTTACGATTCATAGCATCAGTATACGTTTTGAAAAAAACGACGTAACGAGAGAGTTTTCAGATTTGAACGAATGGAATAAAACATCATTATAAACGAGTTGCATACGCTCTTTTTTGTATAACAGCATTATAAATTTGTATGGGAATCAAACTTAATTTTGAGAACCGACTTTCATGTGACGTCTCGAGTATTTTACATCTGCACAAGAAAACGGTGGCTGGCTATTCCGTTTACATTTACCTCCCCACGATTCTCTCGCTACGATTCGCTGAATGTGTGATGACCCAGTCATTTGTACAGTAAAATGCCCAATTATGAACGATTTTTTGCAACAGAGGTCATTTATAATGCTGGTATACAAAAAACACTATTAATCGCGCTGAATTTCTATAATAATTGTTTCAATTATTTTACAACTTACAATTTTCAACTTGTATCTCTCAAATAAATACCTGCTCCCTGGTTCATGTAAAGCCCTTTCTTGCTTCTGATGATTTGTACATTTCTTCTTACATTTTCTCCTTAAAGACCTAGTAAGCTCTCAGTGTTTGTTATCCGCATTGTATACGTAATGCAAGCGATAAATATTTGGAAGAAAATCAATAATTTTTGAAAGATTTTGAATTTTGATTTATCGATTGTGGAAGCAAACGCCTGTATTATACACTATAATATAGTCCTAGCAAGGAAACAAACGCCTGTATAATACACTATAATTTTTGGTAATAACCTTAATTTCGCAATGCAAATGAATTTTGAACGAAATTGTTATTTAATGATATACACCTTTCTTTTGTTCCCTTCTGCCATGTATAGATGCTGTCTATTTTTAAATAAATGTATTTTAAGTTGTACAACATCTTTGGTTCTTGACGATTACATGTAAAGACATTACATAACGTATACACCGGTTATAAAACAGTGCTTAAACCAAATAGTACAGAAAAATTACACCCAATACCAATTAACCTACATTGTTAAATAAAAAGTTGCAATTGTACAGTTTTTAAAATACATTTAGTATGGTTATATTTCATTTAGTATATTAATGGATTTACCGAACTTTAGATTTTGTTGATAATCCTCAAATGTTAGGGTTAGTTCTTGTCCTATTGTGCTTGCGTCTGTTATGCAAAGTTCTGTCTTTGACGAGTTTAGAACGCCTCTTCGATTCTGCGTTGACTGGCGCGCTCACGTCGCTGCCCCATGTGCCCCAGGTGTTCATGACGCCTCGCATCCAGGCCGCGCCGCTGCTCTGGGACGAGGAGCTGCTCTACTTCGTCGGGGAGCGATGCAAGGTACAACATTCACCCCTCTATATATAGTCTGTATCTGAATAAATCTTACAAACTTCTAGGAGCATGTAGATGGGTCAAAAATGGTCGGGTTTTGCTAATGAAAATACTTGTACGCTGGGGAATTTCTTATAACGGAGTTACACCTGACGTATGAATCGCTAGAGAGTCACATAACGACTCGTCATCAACTTCCAGTCGACCTCTTCTTCTTATGAGAATTGATAGTGTTACTCAACAACAACAAAAAACTTACAGTGGCACAACTTTCATAAAATCCTATTAACTTTCCTAAACACTAAGAAGTTATCACTGCTAATATTTTAAGGAAATCATGCTTACTATTGCATAAAACCACAAGTTGTGGAACTTACACATGGCCCACAACCTTGGACCTCAAAAAGCGTTCTGCTTGTTGATCCAGGGTCTTCTAACATGATACCTTGTTGCTAGATAGAGACTAGTGACAATAATAATCAGCTACGTTATAAAAAGCGACAATCGCCTCTGATCTGTACGTACCTCATCTTGCACTGGTGTTTGGTAGGTACCTGGAATCTTTGACTATGTCTTGAGAAGAGACATGACAAATATTCATAGCACGAGGATGTCTTCCAATTAGAGGCAAATGGCACATGATTTACTTCCTAACACGATTATTTCACTCACGCCTCAAGTAACCAAAGCTATGCAAGAACACATTCAAAGGAAACCTATCCCATATGCCTATCGCCATATGAATTTTGCACTCTGCTGTAATCAATCTGTTTTCCTTTCTGTCGCTATCGATTTTAATTGTTTTGTGTTCTTAATAGGTTGTGAGCATCAATATAATATTATAATGAGTCATTTTGGTAATATTTGAAACCCTGAAATTTACCCTTTTATTAAAAACACAGTACCAAAAAAAAAAAAATAGAGAAAGGGTGTATTAGCAATTTAAAAATTTTGTGACGACATAAAATATAAAATGACAGCACAAAATACAAATGAAGAAATTACATACATTTTGAAAGATTAGTCAAATATGCAAATATTAGATGAAGAGTACAAATTATGTTTAGCCATTTCAAATTGAGCAATCCCGCTGCTAATTCACCTTCTACGCCTTCTATTTCAAAAAAGTCCACAAAATTCAGAGACATGGAAAACTCATCTTTCTGCAACTTTATTGATTGCGTATTTAATAAATATTCTTGTAAGAAGTATTTGCTTCTTAAAATGTTGGTAATCATAAAAGTGAAACAGTTGAAATCATTTTCTGCATTGAACGGTTATTCATATTTTTCTAGGATATATTGTTTTCCAGAAGAGTGTTATAATTTATAGCTGAAAGTATATTTCTAATAATCCGATATCTGTTTTGGGTAATATTTCTCTTTTTATAAATTCCTGTGATTTTAATTACCCATTTGATTCATATAATGTGTTAATTCGTGAAATCGTCTCACTAAATAGCTCTAGAAGTGCTGTGATATATGGTATTGTCACTTCTTGCTACACCAGTTGCAAATTTACCGGCTATCATAACACTTCTCGTGATATTACTTATGACAATTCATACCACATTTTCAGTGACAAAACGTGATCTATAACCTTTCTACTTGCCCTAGATGTTTGTAATATTTATAACGATACATCTGCATATAATAATTCGATAAGAAAACACAGGTTTTGTTCGAAGTTTTAAGATATAATCTATATAAAAACTCGTATGTATGCATCTGCTTGAGAGGAAATAACCTCTACTGAGATGCATTAAACAGATTTAATATGATAAATTTAGTTTCGTAGATTATGATATGAAGCAAACTCCAGGTGCGCATGCAACCCGCAGCAAAAATTATGCGGCAAAACACGTTACTATCGAAAAAAAGAAAGAAAAAAAAACTCCGTGTGATACGCTCAATAAAACCTAGTTATGTCTCTTATGCAGTGATCTACAAAATGAAAATTTTGGTCGTAATATTCATTGAGAGAGTTGACGCAGGTATTGTTGACTACTAAAAATATTAAAGATTTTGTTTCAATTTGAATCTGTTTTCACTTTTAAAATGATGTTTTTAAAAGGGCAAAATGTTTGTTATGGTCCAAGTAGCAACGCCATATACCCCTTGCCCACGTACAGATTCCAGTCCCAGGAAACGTCATCAGTTTCCGTAGTCCAATAGGAGAATATCACCGCCAACTCCCGAGAAATGCATGCACTACACTAACCGGACTAATGATTTTGCCGTTGATGCACCAGCAAACAAAAAATAATGTATCAATCCCACTTTCTCAAAATACTTCGAATCTATCGACTGCAGATCAGTATTAAAAGTGGGCTGCTCAGTTTTGGCTAGCTGACATTAACATATAAAATAAACCGCCATTTCTCTCAATTTACACATTCAAAACAGTATTTCGGAGCCCGGTAAACACACCAATATTTCTGGAAAGAAACAGCTCCTCGTCAACGTCGACGTACGTCGCAATCCCGCACAAGAGATATTTACTCGCGGCGAGCGCGCACTTGAATCGCAAATCTAGCGGAACAGCGGCGCATCGAGCAAAACAAACGACGCGGAAGGGTTTTGCGCGTTCGAACGCGCGCGAGCCGCCAAGCGCCGGAGGAAGGGCCGGTGCGTGGGCGGCGGGGGCGGAAAGGGCCCTTTTTAAGCGCCATCGCCTGCACAATGAGGTCTGAAATGAAATATCGTCCATCGGATCAGCCAAGATCGCCCCGATCCGTTCGCCTGCAGCGCGGGAACGGAATCGATGAACAGTCGCCGGTTTTCCGATGTAATTAAAATATCGGGTTTCGCATGATATATCTGCAACCTGTCATCTCTTTCCCCTCAATATGCCGCCAACATGTGGCGCGATAGGGTGGCTGGTCTAACGGTGGAGGAAAGGCACGTTGGAGCAAATGGAATGCGATGGAAGGTGTGCAAACACATGTGGAGGTTTAGGAGAGATATAGAGTTGTTTCACCACAAATGAAGGACGTAATGATCGTTTGCTACTTTCAGCTGTAATTAAAATATGTATAACCATGTATTAAGATCTTAAAAGTTATACTCCACCATATAATAATAAAACTGATTGTTTATTAACAGAATTCTCTCCTGACAGTTTTAATGAAATGTTGAACCGATTTGAATGAGATTATATTTTCGGCAACTTGCCAAGAGAACTAAACAATAAAGCTGACATTACACGGCTTTCCGTCTTTCGTAAATCTAGAACATTATTAGATAATATATTATGAGGAAATAAACGAAAATGTCGAAAATAAAACAAATAAATCGGAATATATCCCAAAACTAGATTTCCACACAATTTGAATTTGTCGATATTTATTCCAATTGTACTTTTTGGGATCGCAACTACAAATTATTCACTAAATTCCAAATTCCATCGCATTTAAAAAAATGAGGGAAACCAAACACCAGGTTCCGAACTTTCCGAAAATTCTTGGCATACACACTATACTTTCAATAGTTTTGAACGTACATTCTTGTAATACACTAACACAGAGGAGAAATTGTGAAGAGTGCTCACCAGAGCACCGAGAGGTTATTGTGGCGACGTCGGGTGCGAGTAACACACAGACACGGAGTTGATTATACAGTTTTTATTTACAATTTTGATTACACAATACACATACTCCTCGGAAACGCGCTACACTCCCAAGCACTGTACATCTCTGACGCATCCCCGCCCCAGCCTGACGCAGACCCCAGCGGCTTGGCGCCGCTCCTGGCCTTTTGTCCCGTGGCAACCGCCACACCTCGCTGCCGAAGCTCGCGATAACCCCTGGCGGGTGAAATGTGCCTTCCGCACCGCGATTCGGTTCAAACTCGAATGCCCACGGCTGGTTGCTCTACAGCCGCCTCACGAGGGGTCACGTGACAGACCTCACATGCGGCGGCGTCCTCTCATCCGAAACGTGGGCCTGTTTGCAATTTTGGAGTCCAGCTGCACCGCGGCTGGACTCACCCATCAATTCCTTCTGTGCCAGTTGACACCCACGTTCGCGAGTCACGCCCACCCGGGCCCTTGAGAAGGGGCCCACCTCTGGTGGCCTTCCGCTTGCCGCCAAAGGACCGCCCCGCCCCCTCGCTGGCCTTCCGAATGTGTTGTCCATCTGGCCCTTCGGCACGACGTTAAATTATCAACAACTTGGCCAACTCACAGGGGACGCCACCGTGGCATATTTAGTACTGCCACGTTAGTTCGTCATCGATAACACATCGCATAGGTCGAACTCGCCCCATTTACCCTCTACCCATTTCATCCTACTGTATTAAATGCCGCCAATTTAATATTATAATCTGATGTTGCGGTAAATTTCCTGCGTAGATAACAGCGAATATTTTTCCTGCGTGCTAAAAGCAATCCCAAACATTGTAAAATGTCGCACCTGAGACCCAAAGGTATGCAAAACGTAACGGTATAAAGTATGCGTTCTATTTTCGCAATCTGCGGAACTAAACATGCGAAGATGGCGCTGCTTCCAAATGAGGCAAATTTCAGCGGAAATTCTCGTTACACCGGGTGGCACCTCCACATTCCTTGCCGATTATCCTGGAGCGGAGGAGTGAGAACAGGTGGTGTGGCTTGGCGTGTGTGGCAGGCGTTGCGGCGGGCGCTGGTGGTGCGGTGGGAGCAGTTCTGCGCGGCGCAGATAGCAGCGTGGGCGCCGCCGCAGCTCATCACCCTGGACTTCGACGGAGAGCTCTTCTGCCGCGGCCGTCGCGCCCACGCGCTTGAGCCTCCGCCCGGCGCCTGCGGCTGGCTGCCCGAGGCGGAGGCGCTGCTCAAGTGAGACACGCCTTCTCAACCTAACCCTAACACTCACCCTCACTCTCAATCCCTCTCAAACAGCTATCCCCAATCGCACAGGCCCCCGCCCAGCGACTGTGGCTGGCTGCCCGAGGCCGAGGCGCTGTTCAAGTGAGACACGCCCCCTCAACCTCCCTCTCACATTCACTCTCAACCTCAATCCCTCTCACACAGTCACCCCGATGCGCACCAGCCACCGCCCGGCGCCTGTGGCTGGCTGCCCGAGGCGGAGGCGCTGCTCAAATGAGACACGCCCTCTCAACCTCACTCTAACTCTCACTCTCACTGTCAATCCCGCTCACACAGCCACTCCCAAACGCTCCAGCCCACGCTTGGCGATTACAACTCTTCTCAAGTGAGATACGCCCTCTTACACATGCACTCTCACCTCCATCCTCAAACTTCCCTCCAATATATTTGACACCGCCCTGTCAACTGCTGTCGTCATTAGTCCTGCTAGTAGAGTAAATATTTTATCTCAGAAAGTGGCGGTGTTCACTCATGGATGCTGAGTTTTCACGCCGACCTACCCGTCGACTTGTAGGGATTTTTTCACGTCAGGTATCTCCCCCAACAAGGCGTCGTTCAAACCATGAGAAGTTGGTTCCCGACTCCTCTCCTCTGTGACAGTATAGTGCATGTAAGTGCGTGTGCAAGTTAGAGGAAGAGAGGAAAAATAAGAGGAAAGATATCGCGCGCTGTTCGTAGCCTTTTTGTTACGGAACGTCTCTTATATTCGATTGGAATAGATCGAAAAAAAACACGGAAAACTACCAATCAGAGGAGTTGTCACAAGAATTCACCGCCAGAGGATAAAGCGGAAAATCTAGTGCCGACAATCCGCCCTCGGCGGGACGGCTACCATAAAACCTCTTGTTTCGATTCGCTGCAGTGACGGCGACGCTTCTGGCTCTGAGCGAAGCTTAGTTGATATCAATTAACGCTTACTAATTATAATTTGTTGTGCAACTTTGAGTTCAATTAACTGGAAAGGAGCAAAATGCATGTTTTCTTCTTCCAGTGTATTTCTTCTCCCAGTGTATTGCTATGTCATTTGATGGCTGCAACTGTTGCTTAATGACACTCATTACGACACATATTCCATTATGAATCATGTTCTTCACCAATAACATAGAAGTTTACAAACCCAGTATTGGCAATTACTAATTCAGAACCGTTCTAGTAAATGTTGCGTTCCATTGTGTACTTTAAAGTTGCATTTTATTACCGTTTTAATTTCTTTTATAAGTCCTAATTGTTTACGTGAAATATTATTTAAAATAAATTGGATTGTAATATCACATTGATCTTATTTGACTAGCGCAGTAAACCACTTCCACTAGGTGACTGCCTCCAAACGATTCAATGTAAAAGTTTATAAAAGTTCCCATTAGTTGTTGAAAAAGAACTATACGAAACGCGATGTACATCATTACATCATCGTTTCATAATGTACTCTTAAAACTTGTCCTTCCATTCCAAAGGCTCACCGGGAGAGGTGACTCAGTGCATCAACTGATGTCTCTAACTGGGAGGCCTTAGGTTAGAGTCCCGAGAGTGGCAAGATTTTCGTCACTACCTTGTCAGCTAGGTAGAATTCAGTTGCTGATTGGAAGATAATTGTAGAGGCTGGCTGCTCTGATCAGTAATTTTCCTTGATTTCTCCAATCAACACCCGGCGAATGCCGGATCAACAGTAACAAACGAACCATGGATCGCGCGCGATCTTTCCCACCTCTTCCCACTCCTATCCTCCCTCCCTGCTTACACACACTTACTCTTACATACACTATACTACCACTCACGCCGGGAAATCGGGCGGGAGTTTAGAACGTGTGCTTGCTTGGGACAGTGCCCCGCTGGTGGGAGATGTTTGGTTGAGGAAAATACCGATTGGTCGGCGCCGGATCTTGTCATCCAGTTGGGGACAATCCCCGCCACCTCGCACGGAAAGAACATGCACTTCAATTACAGGAGTAATGACCTCTGTAGTTGACGCGCCCGAAATCACTAACAACCAACCATCCAAAGTGTGGATGTGCAACGGCGTGCCCTCAGGGCGCTGCAAGCGGCTCGCGAGAAGCAGCTGACGTCGGAGCGCGTGCGGCTGGACGACGCGGCGTCGGCGTCTGCGACGGCCAGCAGCGCCTCGCGCGCGCCCAGCGACGAGGGCCAGCTGGCGGAGCTGCACCTGGGCACCGCGCCCTGCACGGCGGACGACCTGCGCGCGCTGCTGCGCCGCTGGCCGCGCCTGCGCGAGCTGCGCCACTACCAGCTGTGCAGCGCGCTGCTGGCCGAGTACGGCCCCGCGTGGCGGCGCGGCGACCCGCTGCCGCGCCTCCGCCTGCGACACATCGACGCCGACTTCTCGCACGTGGTGAGAACGCGCCTCGGGCGGCGCGGCGGCCCGGCGCACCGCAGGCGGCTGCTGTCCAACTTCGATTTGCTCACGTGGCCCACCTACTGCCTCTTCAAGGAGGTACGGCGCCGCCCGCGGAACCACACAAACACGCTCTGGCGTGCTCGCCGCTGGCAGCGAGTTCGTATTTTAGAGACTGCCAGCGGATGGAAACTGACGAGAACGTTTCACGCTCAGCAGCAATCGCTTCACGCCCACGCTCACGATCACGCTCAGTACACGCCGATGGCTTCAAACTTAGACAGTGTCATGGTCGTGAAACTGCCGACGTTGCCGTTGAGCGCGAAATGTATTTGGCAGTTCCTATATTGGAGGCCATCAGCGATTGTAGGATTGCTATATTACCACCACATCTCCGCAAACAGTAGGACATTCTTTGCTATAGATTTTAAACGAGTTTGCAATCCCTGTGGTCATTCGATATGATATATTCACAATGGTTTTTTCGTTTTATCAGGTTTAATCAGAAATGACGCCTGAAACTAAGAATTCGACTACCGACCTACTCACACTAGTCGAATTTGACGTTGACGGAATTATGTCATTAAAAGATTTTTTTTCATGAATAAACGCATTGGTGGAGAAATCAACTTGTTTTTCAAACATTGCTGAAGTAAGTAATGGCTTCAAACATTTTTATTCAAAATCGTGTTTTATATTTAATACGTTGTCTCAAAAATTTATAAATTTACTATAATAAAGAATACATATTAAGCAACATGAAGCAAATCGAAGTGAACTTGTAAATATGTAACATACATTTTTTCCACACAAAGTAGACGGCACATGAATCGTATTTATATTTCTACTAACTTATGATTCATACCTATTTTTCTTAAACATAAATCTAATTTACGTAAACTTTCAGAGCTTTAATTTCGATTCAATTTGAAGATAATTCCCATGTTCCTTCTTGACCTTCTTAGAAAAGAATTCATATTTTTTCGTCATCATTGTACATTATATATAAAAAATAATCAAGGAATTCCGTCCAAAGATACCATTGGTTTCAGGTCGTTTCTTCGAAATATTTCGACAAAAAACAAAAATATCAATAAAAGTTTTGAAATTCTTTCATAAATTTACTAGTCGATTAAACACTATTATTAAAGGTTGAAATGAATTAGAATTTGCCAAGCAGTGAAATCGCTAAGTAAAACGAAATGAAATGAAAATTTTATAACAACGCTAGATAGTCATGCATGAGCTTTCTCATCTTGTTAGAGCGGGGGGGGGGGGAGTCAAAGAGAAGCAATCGTACGAAAATTAAACCTCAAACCCATACGATCTGTTCACTTCCCCTTGTGCTACAAGAAAATAAGCATGGATCGAATCTTTCTGAGCACGAACACCTACTTGTGTCTCGCACCACACCCTAACAACCTGTCATTTGTTCTAAAATGTTGCTTTTTTATTTGATTTGAGGTCTCATTCTGTCATTGTTCTCCACACGCACTCTGAATGTAACACATTGTGTGTGCACATGCGAGTACAAGCAATTGTGAAACATTTTTCGATTAGCTGAAATATTTCATAAAATAATCACCAAAAAAATTAGACTATTTGGAAATGAAAATGTTCTTGTTGTCAAAAGAGGGTTTCAATTCTGCTAAACATTATGATTACCACTCTTCTTTTGGTCGTTAATATTAATAATTTGGTCTCAAACACATTCTTAGAACCTTAACCCATGACATATCTGTCATTGAAGATTAGACCTTTTACAATACTTGCATAATACCATTTTTAAATAAGAAATTTTCATTTTCTTCAACTTGTATTCAAACATTTATTTTACAGCAACAAAAATAAGCAGAAAGAAGATTTGTAAAATATTAAAAGGTGTAATAAATTAATAAAATTGAGTTTAATTTCTGAGACCTGGATAAAAAATTGCCAAGCGGCCAAATTCAAATAGGACGATAGCTACTTAATTCAAGAGCATTTGGATTATTTGTCAAAATATACAGCCTTTTGTATCATCAAATTTTTAAATAAATGCTTATCTTGGGCATATAACAGAATACTAAAAATGTTTGCATATACTCTGTTCTAGGTGTACCAAAACTCAATAGAACATTTCTGGGAATGAAAATCTCATTTAGTAATAAAAATAAAAAGCATGCTAACTTGGTTTCAAAATTCATATATTTTGAATTGGTACGATTGTCAAGGCACGTCTAGGTCTATGATGTATGTCTGCTGATGAATGCCGTTGTCGATGATAAACCACATTAGCTTGGATTTGTCACATTGTCGAACAAAGCACATTGCACACAGTTGTTTTCACCGAATTTTGCACTCAATACCTAAGCATAGTGGTCTGATCATTCAATTGTTCTTGTATGCAAATTGGGAGGACAAAGTCAATGAAATATATTGAACGCGTTTGTACACTCAAACCTCACAACAGGACTATATAGAGTCTTCAAAGCATTGATGACAGAGAATCGGTCCGTCAAAATTTGACAAATGTTTTGACAAAACGACAGGCGCAATGACCTCCGTGAAATTTAAATGTGGCATTTAACAAAACGTCAGTTGTTGATGTCCGTCAACGCTACTGATCAAGATTAGTTAAATTCGGCCATAAGTCTCAAGAGCAGATCAATTTTGTATTATTCTACTATTCTACTATATTAAAGAAAATATAATATCATATAATTATGACTAAGCCATTGATTACTCTTGAGCTGGATAAGAGATTTGATGGATGGGTGATATTATTGAATTGTAATGTCAGAGGCACGTCAAATGGGACAACCCCAAAAAAATCTTGCAGTGCATCTGCTTAACTCACCAGTAATTCTCCTTGAACTGTCCAAGATTTAATAATAAATACAAATTTTATTATGACGTCAATTCAAGGCTTCAATTCAATTATTCAAGCAGCATCTTACTCGCAGCTAAAGTCATCACTGTGTACAGAATTCGATGACGAACAAGAATATATGTTTGCGAAAACTTCATCATTACGCAGAAAATACTACTTCCTTTGAAGAAAGGTGACGCGTTTGTACATAATTTTTCCTCGAGCACTGTACCGTGTGCGAGCACAACCAGAAACTCTTGCATTCGGCGCTGTGATTCACGCTTGTTGCTATATGCTACGCCGTGTGTGTTGGCGAGATCCGCTCTTGTCTCTAGGGCCACTGCAATGGTTATTCGTGTGTCGCACCGAACATGCCCCGTTTTCGTGTTCCTGCAAAAGACACGTCTATTGCTAAAGCAACAACTAACTACCAGGGCCCTTGACCGGTGTTGCAGAGGTCAGCAAAAGGTATAAACATTTCTTCGTCGTGAAGCCAGCGACAAATATAATTTTCATTTCCACACGCTCTAATGTTTTCGAGCCCTCTGAGGCGTAACAGGCGGCGGATGTTTGCCACTTGCGAACTCTATTTACAAGAGTTTCCACTAAAAGCTTTCTTGAACAATAACTGTGAAAATTATGTAACTCCTAATCTAGCATGTCGAAATTAAAAATATTTACATAGGTCACTGTTAGTGATCATCACAACTCGAGTCTAAGTTTATAAAATGTAAATTGGTGATTATGATGTTACGGTATTAATGACAAGGGATCATAGGTGATAGGAGAGGCAAACGGAATCTGGGAAATCCTGAGAAAATTGCCGCAAATCCATTTTGTTCTCCACAAAATACATTGATTGCCTGCGATATCCATTTCATTCACCGGCTTAGATGGCTCAGAGCATCAATTGACGTGATTCCAGTACTTCTGACCATGAGATCCTAGAGTTTGAATCCCGACGGTGGCAGAATTTTAGATACTATCTAGATAGATCGAATTCAGCCGCAGTCTGGAAGGAAATTCTAGTGGCCAGTTGCACTGATTAGTATTTTTCCGTTATTTCTCCGATAAAGACCAGGCGAATGCCGGAGCAGTACCCTAACAAACGGCCACGGACCGCGCACGATCACCACCAGCTTTCTCACCACTGTCTCCCTTGCTTTCACACACTCGTCGGCACTACTCTACCACACATGTCGGAAGCCAAGTCGGAAGCTTAAGGCTAGTTCCGGCTGGGGCAGTGATACGTTGGCGGGAGATACCTGGTTGTTAAAAATGCCCCACAAGCCGTCAGGTGAGCTGTCGTGTCACGCCAGCCAGCCGGGAAAGACCTCCCGTGATAACAATATGCACTACACATTGACGGGACTTAAGACCTTGGCAATTGATGCGCCTAGCATCCCAGCATGCGCGAGCGCGGGTCGGGGCGGGCGTGGCGTGGCGTTGCAGGTGCGCTGGCCGCATGTCGCCGGCGGCGGTGCTGCCGGCGGACGCGCTGGCCTTGGCGGCGCGCCTGTGCCCGAGGCGCGGGCGGCGCGCGTGCGCGTCGACGCCGCCAACCACGACAACGCCGCGCTCGCGCCGCTCGCCGCCGCCACGCGCCTGCGCGCGCTCAGCGTCGTCTGCGTCAGCAGCGGCGAGCGCGCGCTGCTCAACTTCGCCGACGTCGCGCCGCTGCTCGAGGCCCTGCCCGCGCTCACCGCGCTCGAGCTCAAGGTGAGCTCTTTGAAACGCTGCGCTCCAGGTCAAAGTCAGGACTCTTCCCGCCGCCAGAGGAGCTAGGCTTCGAATCATCGCGCTCGAGCTCAAAGTGAGGACGCTACACTCTTTCAAACATTTCGCTCCAGGTCAAGGTCAGGACGTCTCGCCGCCAGAAAAGCTAGAGTCTTCGAATCATCGTGCTCAAGGTACTGTCTGTCAAACATGTCGCTCCTGATTAAGGGGAAAACTCATGAAGCGCTAGTCTCGTTTGAAACACAGAGCTCGAGCTCAAGGTGAGGTCGCTACACTCTTCGGGTCAAGGTAAGGACTTCCCACCGCCAGAGGAGCTAGATTCGTCGAAACGTATCGCTCCAGGTCAACGCCCCGCCACCAAAGGCGCTAGATTCTTTGAACCACCGCGCTCGAGACCAACATAGAGGTCAATGGTTCGCAAGCACTTCATTTGTCAAACACCGCTCGAAACTTTCTTAAATATCTCGTACGATCTAAGGTGAGAACTACTGGGTCAGCAAACCGTGTCAGGGCTCTTGCAAATAAAATGCTCGATTTTAAGGTGAGATCGATTGCTCCCAGATGTCCCGATGAAACACCTCTTCTTGGGACCCTTGCAAATATTGCTATTGGAACAAGGTGAGGTTTACTTTTCGTAAGTGCTCTGGTGGACTATGTCTGCTCGGGCCTCCTGCAAGCACCACGCTTGAGATGAAGGTGAAGTCAACTGCTGTAAGGTGTCGTGTCAGCAAGGAATTTTGTGCTTGTGTGTGTTTGGAGCTTTTTCAACACCACACACGAGCTCAAAATTCATTATAATGCATGGAGTCTCTCAAATTAATAAGCTCTTCTTGGAAATCTTGATTTTACTGGAATTTTGCCACACTCTCTGCTGTAGAGATGAAGGTAAGCCCTAGGTCAGGAAGTGCACGTAATACCAAGCCCAGCTGAAGGGCTGTCCGCACTTTCGCTAAGGCAACCACAAATGTCAACCAAATATCATCGAAATAGGAACAATTTCCGACTCGAGAACGAGCTAAGCTTGGCCTGGGCCCGTCCTCTCTCGAACACTGCTGAACCTGAGAACCGGGCTCGATATATTGTGGGCGCCAGGGCCCTATAACTCCCATATAACGTGGTGGGGACCATTACAGTGCAACTAAAATACGAACTGCTATCGACGTTATTTAAAACGTGCATGGGTTCTCGGGAAGCAACCACACGCGCTTAATACAAAAGATCGCGCCGCTGTTTGCGCTACCTTTTCTTTCACGCGTGTATTATCGTGAATAAATTAATTTTAGAAGATAAACACATAGTATTTAACTTCTTTTGTAATTTATTTCAGAAATAGCTCATAATCAATGTGTATTCGAACTTCTTGACCAATTTTTATGTGCGAAAGTTGGCGAGCCTTACCAGCGACACTAGCGCATCCTATAGTAGCAACCTCTAGCTTTGTCCCCAATTTTGATGTAGCATTGCCAGGCCCTGATCCATTCCGATCCCACTGCGAGCTCGGCGTGTACTCTAAACGGCTGATCCCCATCCCGACCCGAAGGCGACCCTATCTCGAACGAAGAGCTTGACCCGATCCGTCCGCCCTCGCACACAAACGACATCATCGCGCGTGCGTGCGTGCGCAGGTGATCGAAGAAGTGGACGTGCACGAGATCATGGAGCGCTGCCGGCGCCTGGAGCGGCTGGTGCTGAGCGGCTGCGGCCACGTGTACCCGCACGCGTGCGACGCCACGCGCTGCCGCCGCCTGGCGCTGCCGCGTCTGCGCCACCTCTTCTTCGCCGACGGCGACGACTTCAGCTGGGACCACGCGCCGCCGCCCTGCTTCTGGCCGGCCGTGCTCGGCGGCGCCGCGCGCGGTCAGTGCCTCACGTTCCATCATTACGTTACACAGTTATCATTATTCTATGTTTACACATTGCTGATTCACAATGCTAAGTGTGTTATTTGCTATTTATTCAAGAATCTCATTTAATGCGGCAAGTATTTAAGATAACAGACTTCTGCATTCAGTTTAAAAGCCTCGGAGGGATATCGAGTATTTAAAGGTTTTCTTCGACGTGTTGTTCTATAAAGCCAGTATTATTATTTTTTTGCTTGTGATTAGGCCAACTAGGACAACGCATGCATTCTACATTTACCGTGGCTCAGTAACAATATCGCGGTGGCAGGTGCATGTAACTTTTAATTGGGGGACCGGCATTTAGCCGAGTCCGATTTTTATTCCCCAGGGTTGTTAGCCCTGAGGATGGAAGATGAAATGATGATGATAATGAGGGGTGAAAGGACGACACAGTTAACATACACAAATACACACAACACAACCATGCCCGAGGCGGAACTCGATCCTTCGGTCCGAGATCGCTACAGCACTACTGCTTTAGCGATCTCGGCCACCGGATCGGCATTATTATTATTATTATTATTATTATTATTATTATTATTATTATTATTATTATTATTATTATTATTATTATTAAAGTATATATATATATGTGTGTGTGTGTGTGTGTGTGTGTGTGTATGCACATATTATTAGCCAAGTAATACGAGTATCCCATTTAGGGGAAGGGCGTCCTGCCTTTTGCAGGGAATGCTGAATGAAGTGATATTCGTAGGGTGATGATGAGGGGCCAAAGGACTAGAATGATGGAGGAAGGGGATAGATGAAGTGTATGGTGGATGATCGTGGCATTTTTTGAACCATCCCAGCATTCGCCTAATGACCGAAGGAAACCACGAAAATCCCCGGTAAGGATGGCCGACCTCGAGATCGAACCCGTACCTCCCGATCGCGAAGTCAGTCACTTCGCTCGGTGATGACAATAATAACGAAAAATGTATGAGTTACGAACAAACTGAAAAGCGTAGGCTACCGCCGCAGGCGCGAATAGGGACTTTACTGTCCGGGAATCCACGCCTCTCGGTGGAAAAGAATAGATGCATCAACTCCGTCTGAAATTGAAACTTTTTGAATAAAAAAGAAAGCGTTGGATTCCGCGGCCGGAGTCAGCAACCAGTTGGGAGATGCCGCGTCCTAAGCACAGTTACTAACATTTCGGAAGTCATACTTCCAACTTCCATGCACGATCTTGCGCTGCGCACGGATTTGTGTAGAATGATGCTCCACTTCGGCTGCCTGTTGGTCGGACCGTTGTATATATAAATATGTAAACTATATAAACCGTACGCAGTCTACTTTTTCACTTTTGCTCTGAGGAAGGTTACAATAGATGGCTTCGACGTTGGCAACTACGTAGGACGCGGCACCTCCCGGTCAGCCATGTTTCTACGTGCAAAATGTCACACGATCCTGAAGTATACGCCTTCTAAATTGGCGGTTTTACCTCGGTGGATGAGTACGTAAGCTGGGTTGTCAACCCCTAAGCCGTAAGTTCATGCTTGGCTAGGAAGTAGGAATTTTCATACGTTGGAACATCCCCAATGGCTACGTCGAACTTCAGGCGTCTGAAACAACCCTGATTCATTGCTAAGTAACATTAAATGCTCGACAATTTCTGTCCTAAGAGCGCATCCTTTATTCGCTTAGCCCGGGAACGACTCACGTTGTGGTCTAATATTTCTGAGACTTTTGTAGCGTTTCCTAGTGACTAGCATGGGAGTAGAAATTTAAGGGCAAAGCTGGAGGTCTTCCCAATGTGAACTATATTCCCACCCATTTTACCCTCGTCGGGAGTGAGTCATTGGATTCATCTCCAAGCACACGATATCTAGACACATTCAAAGAAAATATTACCTGTACTATCACAATTGTGTATATTAATCCAGAAATAAGCCATCAAAATATAATATATTCTCGCTCAGTATATATTAAACACAATAAAAATTATACTACAAAGGTAATTGGATACCCAGTGCAAATTTCTTAATACAATTTTCCATTACGTGATGTTCGAACCTACAACGGAATTAAATTAAATTTCAATAACAGCTGATTCGTTCATGAAGAAAAACGTTTCCATATACTTAACATCGTTTAGTATTCTAGTATGTTCAATCCACTAAAAATACTAATACTTCGAGGTCTTTCTAAACTGAGCTTCGATCTCTAATTTACATACATTGGACAACGTCCAGTTTTGCAACAAATCAGCGGTCACGTCAACCATTAGTTTCTCCAGGCTGTTAACACTTCCCTAAATATAACTCAAGATTATCGGTTTTTAATTTTTTGAAAAAAAATTAAACGAAGTCCAAATAATTATGTTTAATGATAGTTTTAGATAGATAGATTTAGATTGATAGATTTAGTTTAATGATTAATGATAGTTTTGAATTTTCACATTTTATAATTATATGACTTCAAATTATAAGTTATATAAAAGCTATTAAGACAATTTTAACCATCTTTTGTCTAATAAACTACTAGGATATTCCAATGTGCTGAGCTGCAATTAGCACTCAAAAGTTAGTTTGAAAAAATAGCTTTCTAGGCAAAAACGTGTATTTTGATAGCATAGAAACCGTCCATAAACATATTAATAGCTTTTCTAATTAGGCAATAAATTAATATATGGTTCAGACAGAAAATAATAACCCAGAATTAAAAAGCGTCCAATTTACACAGTTCGACTGCTTTTGTAGACACCTCTAGAAGCACTTAACGCTGTTCGTTGGTTGGTGATTGTCTGCAGCGGGCGAGCGCAGCCGGTTGGAGGCGGTGTTCCTGGAGTCGCCGCGCCTGACGGGCGCGTCGCTGGCGGAGGCGGTGCGGCTGGCGGAGGCCGAGGCGCGCGACGCGGCTCCGCTGCCGGCGCTGCGCGTGCTGAGCGTGTGCCGATGGCCCGAGCTGCGCGCGCGCGACGTGACGGCGCTGCTTGGCGCCTCCCGCC